>JAWMRC010000089.1:16122577-16134087 GCA_035584755.1 Thripadectes ignobilis
GAGTTTCTAAGAGAAGAATTTTCATTTCTCCTTGCTATGACATTACTCTAAAAAGGCAGACTTAAAAAAAAAAAAAAGAAAAAGAAAAAAAAAAGTCCAGGAATTCTTTTTCCTTTGTGCACAATTATAGAATATGCCAAGTACAAAATAAGGGTATCATTAAACTGAAAACCAGAAACAAATATCATAACAAAATTAAGAGATAGGGGATAAGTAATGAATATCAGGAAGAATGAAACATATGTGACTGAACCCATTTTTGTTACCCGAAGGACTCCGCTGAAGACTAGAATGAGAAGACTAATGTCCGATTATCTGCTCCATCGACAGCCTGGCAGTGCAGGACTTTGCATTCATTTCTGCAAACCTGGCCACTGGAACACCTTGTGATTAAATATCTTTAGCTTGAGTCTGGTGTTATAAAAAGTAAAAAGAATTGCCTGCCTTTTTTCTGTGTTTTGACTGCTTGTTCTGCAGTTGGGCAGGAACAGAAAATAATAGAAATAGACAAATTCATTTGTAAGAGTTTGGCTCTGACAGTCCTATCAAGGGAAAGATCCATTTTTTTCCTGTTGAGTTGGCTTCTTTCATAAGATGAATTTGTTTCAAAAGAAACATATTTAAAATACAAATGTTCAGTGTTTTCCAGGGTTAGACAGATTAGAATTTTTTTCCCCTAACTGCTAGACCAATTAAAAAAAAAACTTTTTGATGTTTTGTTGGTTTAGAATATAAGAAAACTTAAGAAGGTACTAAAGATTTCCATTTACAGTGCCTGAAAAAATCACTAATACAGTTTCAATGTAGGTTATAGTAGAAATTTTTTTTTTTAGTAGAAATTGCAAAAGATATATGCATAACAAGGTTAATTTTGCACTTGAAGAATAAGGAGACAGAAGCAGGTGCCTCTGAATTTGCTGTGTCTCCAGAACTTTCTCTTTTACATGCTGTTTTGCAGCTGTACACTTCACTTATCCATATTCTGTGCCAGTGGCTTTTTGTCCTGCATAGGTAAAGATCAGCTCACAGAGAAATATAAAAGAAAAAAACTAGGAAGTGGATGATCTGAAGCAACAGCAATTTTAAGTAAGATTCATATGATTCGTAATTGATGCCTGACTGTAGTAAAGTAGATAAAAGAAATTTTAAGGTATAAAAATGCTCAAGATCTGAATGCCATTTATTTAGTGAAATATTTTAAAATCACTCAAAAAAATTATCCCTTCTTAGTAATGAAGTATATGCTTAATGACTAGGCAGAATTTGATTTTGAATTTCAAACATGCAAAAATAGTTCACTTCTGAAAACAGGACACATGAAGGACAAGAACAGATTGAGCTGTTACTTTTTCTATTTTTTTTTTAACATTGAGCAGTATTGACATTATTCAGGATTTATTGATTCACTCTTATGTGTCCAATAACCAGAAATGTAATCTCTGTGTCTAATCATGTGATGGGCTATTTCACCCACATAAAGCAAATGGACCATATGTTTGACTTTAAAATTAATTCATTATCATATGAATTAATGCCAGGTTAAGTTTCTGGACATAATATTCAGCAAGAGAGAAAAACATTGACATCAGGCACCTATATTGCTGGAAAGTTAACGGGAATCTTTGCCCAAGTGGTAGGATATTTAGATTTAATTCTAAAAGAAATTAGTGGCCTGAATTTGCTTTACTAAATTCAAGCAACTGTTCAAGGAGATAAACCACAGTCAGACTCTACCTTCAACAATACCTTCTATGCATAGCTCAATACATTACCAGTATCAGTGCTCTTAATGTCCCTGTTTATATTAAAAAACAGTATTGAAATTGAATCAAGCTATGGAACAGTTCTTAAGAGAGATTTTTAAAGTACAGATCAGCATCCGATTTCTACTCTTTCTGAGGCATAACGCCTATGCTACTTGCATGCTTGCAATCCCTCATGCATGTTAGCAATTTTTATTAAAACCCAAAGTTATCATAACTGTTGAAATTCTAAAATATAGGAAACTGAAAATTACTGTTTGAATACTGTATTATATCCTTTAGGATATAATTTAGGCATCTCAGGCCAGCAAATTTGTTAGATCTTCAATGAGTAAGATCACCATTGAAAGGGCATTGAGACCTGAACTTCCAGTAGATTTTTACTTACAGTAGATCTGATAAAACCTCAGATTTTAAGGAATGTTTTGGTTGTTGGTTTTTTTTTTTTTTTTTTAAATTTGGCCTATAGAGACAAAACAGATTCTTCTCAAAGATGAATGGATCAGACCAGAGGAAATGGCTGAGAAACAGCAAGTGAGAAACTAGAGCAAGAAGGTGATGGAGACAAAAATGACTGGACTTTGAAGACAGTCATAATCATGGTAAAATTTTAGTATTGATTAAAAAAAGAACTATGCTTTCAAGCTTTCATGGCACCTCTCTATTAGTATTAGTAAGAACTGAGGGAATTGCTTCAGAAAGTACAAACCATCTGGAACAAATTCCCAGGCATGTCTATGCTGAATATCTGTGCCTGAAGCAGCTAATAGTCAGATTGTACTCAGATGAACCAGCTCAATGGAGTAGCTACTGAGGAAACTTAAAAGAGATTATGAGAGGTGAAGCTGACCAGGAAATAGGCACATTTGTTTATTGATTTATTTATTTATTCATTTATTTATTTAGTAGCAGTAAATAAGCAAGAAAATTCTCAGGACCAATGTATTAATAGTGAGTGAATGTGCCAAAACTCATCAGCTGAGCATACAATGAGGCAGAGGATGTCCATGTATTGCTCTACACGAATGCATCCTTGAATCACAAGACTGGACTGTAACTTTTTACTTTCCCTGCATATCTGCCTAACCTCATTTGCAGCCTTTTAGGAGATCACACAGAGTACTAACATTCTTAGTGTTGTAAGAATTTACTGCCACCAAGCAGTGAGTTGCTGCCCTCTCAGCAGAGGTATTTAATCAACAGTGTGAGGTGGTTACAGTCACACAAATGCTCGTGATTGATTGGCTCCACTGCTGTTTCTCTCCCCTCCACTGGAAGTGACTGCTGTCTCCGATGTGATTCGAACTGACCTGTGTCGTGCTGAAACAGACTGGCTGTGCTCACACTGTCAGTGCTGCACTCCAGGAGAGGTGTGGAAAGTAACTGTGGAGCAGCTCTGGAGAGGAACCAAATGTAGAGGGTAGTGGCTTCCTACACGTTTTCAAATACACCACAGAAAAACCTACCAGACACTAACCTTTCTCTAGGAGAGGAACGTCAACACTTACAAAATCATCAAGAATTTTGCAGCTGAGTGTAGCAAATATTTATCTAGGGTCTCTATTTTACAGCCACTTCAGACATTAAAATATAAAGGTCTCTTTAGGGAAGTGCAATCCAGTTATGTGTACCTTTTACTCAAAACTGCTAAGTGAGATGAAGATGTTACAATTTAAAGTTGGAATCCAACTCTAATTAAACATCAGTACCTGTAGAAATAAAAGCATGAAACAAAGCTGATGTATACTTGGGCTAGATGTTGGAAAAATAGAATTGTTTCACAAACATTGTTGGAAAGAAATAAAACTCACAAAATTAAGCATAGATAAGACTTTGTATTCCTGCTCCTCTTTTCTTTCTTATCTTCCTTCACTCCCTAATATTTCATAGTACTTTCAGGAGCTGTAGGATGATGAAACACTTCATTATGCGTTCATACAGAAAGCACAGAGAAATACAATGAAAAAAGGAATCATAGCTTAGCATAGGTTTTTCTATTTTTGAAAAATTTACAGAACAATTTGCAAATATTATTGAGAGCAACTTACATTATAAATCACCATTTAGTTCAAGAAAAGCAGAGCAGAACCCTATGCGTCCATGAAGAGTAAGGACAGTGTTCTTCAGGAAAACTTGTTTCACTTCATGGCTGACTTTGTGGTACATATTTACAATGATATTATATGCATATAATATATAGCATATTTATGTACCAGGAGCAAGCTTGACCCCTCAGCTAAATTAAAGAACTTCTCTTACAACTATAACTGCAAGTCTGTTGGTGTCCACAGTAACAATTTGCCTATCATTCATTTGGCTAGAAAGCTGCATTTTTATTTTTTTTTCTCTTAGTATTATCACTCTAAACAGGGTAAAACAACTGATGGGATGCTAAAGAAATTCTGAAATGCTCATTACATGAATAAATATATCTCTAAAGGATGAAGAATCTTCAAGAAGGAAAACACACCACATAGACGTGATTTTGATGAAGAAAGACATTTCAGGTAATTGTTATTCATATTTTCTTTCTTTCTGTTGTTCCAGTAAGAACAGCTGGTTCATTGTTTTGGCTTTGACCCCTTGGCTTTCAGAATTGAAGTTTACTCAGTCAGTGCCTTTGGCATTAACATGGAATTTTCTTGGAGCTCACACCAAAAACAACTAGGGGATGTGTGATTTACTGATCACTCTTGAAGTAAACAAATGTCATCAAAGTCAATTAATGGAATAGATAATTTGGGATGTTTACAATGCAGTTTCAATAGCACTACCATTAGTCATCTGAGAAAAATCAGGGAGCACCATTCAATAAGCAGCTTTTGAGAAATAGTAATTAGCAGGAAAAAAGATGAGATATTTTCAGCCTCTGTTGCCTTTCCCACACATTACTCTACCTTGCTCCTTCTTTTTCTGCCATAATCCAAAATTCTTACTAATGGCGTGGTTGAAACTCCCCTCTTAGATACACCAATGTTCCTGATTTAGCCCCAGTTGGCTTCCCCTGTGATAGCTGGAGCTGTGTAACTAAGAGGCGGAAATGGCCTTGCAGTTGATTAAATCTGCTGACAGCTGAACAGAGGGGGAAAATGAAGAGAAAAAAGCCAAAACATCATTGCTACAAAGGCTGCTTTCCTGCTCTAGAATTGCATCAGCAGAAGCTGTCTTGATGCTTCAGTTGTCTTTTTGAAATGAACAAAGCTATTTTGACTTTTGCAATATTAGAGAACACTTCTTTCTGTATCAATTTTCTCTCAAGACAGCCCTCTCACTTTTTGCCATTATTTCTACTCTTGACTCAGTCACTCAGACAGCCCCAAGTCTCCCTTCTTCTGCAAAAAACTAAATGGGTTGAAACAACGTTTTCTCCTTCAGTTGACAGGAAAAGTGGACTGCAAGAGAGCAATTTAGGGCCCTGGACTAACAAAGGACATTAAATGGTCCTATGGTGCTGGAGACAGTGAAACAAATAGGAAATTAGCAATTGACCAAAGTAAGTTAACTGCGTGGGGAGAAATTAAAACACAGGGAGGATCAGAAAGGAGGAAAGAGGGTTACTAAGTAGATATGTGACTGTATAGTCTTCATATCTTGTTTGTACATCCATGCCATTGAAAACTATTGTTTTGAAAGGTAAATAAATGTTTGAATATAAATAATGATTAAAGAATGAACCAAGGAACTGGTGGGAAAATATGCAAAACAATTTGTGATCTAATTAGCTATCTTTTAAATAGATAATTTACAGCTGTTGACTGCTCACAGCCCACAAAACCTGATTATATACACATATGGTGTTGAAAATACAGCAGAGAAATGAAACTTGAGAATCAATTAATCAATTCAGTGAATACAAAGAATTATGACAAAAATATATAGAAAATGACACTTTCTTTTTCCTTTTTTTTTTTTCTGTTGTTGTCAACTTACCTGTAGTATGACAATAGTTCACTTACTCAGTTCAGCTATGACAAAAGTTTAACTATATTAGTATCAAAGTGAACATCTTGGTAATGAAGGTGTGTATTAATTTAGTTACTGGCAAACAATAATCCAGCTGCTTTACACAATAGAATGGAGGATTTTACAGCTCCTGGCTAGTGTGCAGTTCTGGAGCTATAAATGCTTTATGCCAGCAAAACATTAACCTTTAATTAAAATTGAAGGAAAAAAAAAAAAAAAAGAAAGAAAAAAGAAAAGAAAAGAAAAGTATATAGTGTTTATTTTACTGGGGTTTTAATACTGTGGTATAAGGAAAATGGCTTGGTGCTATTTGCTGTGAGCTGCCTGTCCCCTAGTTCTCTCAAGAGAGTTTCTAGCTGTTTTGAAGGACAATTAATATTAAAATCTCCATACATAAATTCTTCCCCTCCCTCCCTTTTTAGGTATTTCAACATCTCATCAGTAACTGAAATTCTAATATATTTTTGGCAAATTTAATTTTCTGTTCTCTTCTTATTCTTACTCCGTTGGTCTAGCACTTTTATCTAGCACTTGTTAGATGCAAGTAGATTATCTTATTTTGGGATACATCTGCCAAATTAGCTGCTTCTGGAATAGCTAAGCCTTTATTAGCTATCACTGACTTTGCTTTATGTGATTTTGGATATCTTTGTAGACTTGTAGTTGCTCATCAGAGACATCAGTTGACTCTTTGAATCTATAACTGAACTAATTGTATTTGTTTTTAAGCCCTTATTTGAGGTTTCCTGATATCTACGATAACTGAGCTGTGATTGATACCCATTGTAGATTATGATTCTCCTGCATGCATATAAGCTTTAGAAAGTGTGGCCAAGACTTGTTTTACTTTTCAGATCATTTACTACTATATATAAAAATTATTTCTAGACTGTTCCAGAGGCTGAATAAAATTGGTACACCAAGCACTGCCATCTGGAATGTACAAGACAGTACTTAGTTACTGTTGTTACTTTTTGTTTACTAAGCTGGCTAGCAACGGCAAGCAACTATTTGTTCCCACAGCCAGTGATGTGAAATCTTTGAATTTTCATTTTATGACTTAGACCAAGTGGAAATTTCTTCTTCTCTTGTTTCTTTTTTTTTCCTTCTTTTTCGAGGTTTTTTTTGTTGTAGTTTCTTGCACAAGAACAGTGTCACAGAGAAAGAGCTTTTTATGTACACTACTTCAGAAAATCAGTAGAAAAAATGGAGTTAATGAATGCTGATTTTGCTAGGGCTATAGCTCTCAAAATGCTTTCCTAACTAGTAAAAATATTAATTTTTTTATCTTTTTGTTAAATTAGTAAAATGTATCTTTATTATTAAGAGTTCTGTCTACTCCTATAGTACAGGTTTACCAGCTTGATCAGGATTTGTGCTCTGACCGCAATATCTCATTACCGCTGCCATTCTGACACAGTAAAGATCTTTTGAAGGACCCACCCGAAGCACTAATTTTATATAGGAGGAAAGAATACATAAACCATTCTCACATAAGATTTACTTAAAGAGAGAAGGAATAGATGACCAGGCAAATAAGGGTATGTGGATTTTTGGCTCCCACGCTAAAATCTAGAGCTTTGTTATGGCCCCATCATTACTTGAAACTGTTTTCACAATTTATAATAGAAAAGTAGTAGCAAAAATGAAGTGTTTTCCTTTAAAACTATAATTGAAATTGGGATTCTGCTCTGGGAAAGAACAAAGATTTATTTTCCAGCCAGGATAGTAATTCTTCCCACTTCAATGATAGTCCATGCCTCACACCTCTTTTGAGAAGGAACATCAAGGGTTATTTTATGTATTCATCCATATTCATAGATACATGAATTAATATATACATATATAGCTGGTACAGATCACAGAAAAAAAAAAATAAAAAGTTCGTTGGGTTGATTTTTTTGTGAACAAGAAACTTCAATTGGTTAGAGGAGGATGTTTTTATGACATTACAGTCTATAGGCTGACAGTACAGCTGACACCACATCCACTGGAACATATAGAGGAGGACTAGAGGACACTACATATAACATGATATGTTTTCTGTATTATTAAAATAAACTAAAACTTTTGGCTCTGAATCTCAAAACTCTGCCTAAACTTAATCCTGACCCAGGTCTCCTTCTTGCCTTTTGGTGAATCTTGATAGTGCTGCTTAATCCTGTATTTTGTTTTATTTATTTATTTATTTATTTATATTTTTAAAATAATGTAAGCTGAGATCTGGAAATTGGTTTTCCCAAGGAATAACTCCATTACCTAAGGATAATGCTGTTGCTGCACTTCTCTAAATAGCAAGCAATATTAAAGCAATTATCATTTGAACAGGTGTTTCCAGGGCTAAGTATTAGTGTGCTTTCTGGTATTTCAAACATACAATTTTAATCCAAATAAAAATCCTATCTGCTAATGTATTTTCAAATACTGTTTATATTTTTTCCCATGTGCATTTCCAAATATACTCAGATATTTCAATGAAAAGCCCTAGGATTTTCTATGCTATATATTTTTGTGCTGTGTGAAGAAGCTGACATTATAGAACTGAGAATTACAGATTCCTGCACTTGCCAAGAATAACAGGTATAATAGATTTTCTCCATAATTTTAATTGGAGGACTGTGATGTACAATTTCCTTTCCAAGGTCCTTCATTAGGTAGTGCACTGTGCAGTGTCTCTTATACCATCAAGGATTCTATGCATGCCCTAGTGTCTCAGCAACTTTTATGATGTTTGGTGACACAGTGCAACCTCTATTCAGTAAAACAGAAAGCAGCTACCCAGCCTAATAAGTGGGCATAATTTTGTGGTTGGTAGGTTGATTTGAGTTGGGGTGCTTTTTTTGCGCTTAGAGATGAAATAGAGTCAAAGTGGAAATTTTATCTTATACCAAGCCTATGAAGATGACAACTAAAGAATCTGACAAAAATTGTCTATGCAGAAAATATCTTCAGGGAACTATTTCCGTCTTTGATATACGTGTGTTGAGAACTTCAGAGCAGAAAAAAAAAGTAAAATATTTTGTGGAAATAAAAGCATTATTTTGAACCCTTAAGCCACTATTTCAAACTGCATTGACAATAATAATCTGGATTTATTTCTCTATATAAGTAAACTATCTGTAATGTCTAGTTTGCTTTCCATCCACACTATATTCAATCCTATTATATGCATCTTTCTTTCTGGCACACCACTTATAATACACTTGACCTCCTAAAATATGTGTATATGAGTGTTGGCATCCATTCTCTAAGCAGTTAATGGTACTTTTACCATGAGAATATATTTGTAACTTTCCTCATCCTAGTAGTGAAAATGTATACAAAGGTTAACTTATTATAGAGTGAATTCATGTAGTTAACAGCTTATAAAACTACCTCACATCAGCAAATATATTTGTTGTGAAGTTATTCTTTATCAGAAGTATGAAGACATTATATCTTGGATGTAACAGGACTAGGTTTTAATTCTTCTTTAAGTAAACATGGAGTTGTACAGTTACTATGAATTCCACCTCACATAAAAGGAATTCAACTTATATATATTATGCATCTCTGCAGTATTTTTCTATTTTAAAATTATGCAAAAAAAAAAAAAGTTAGGAGCAACAATATAAATTTTAATAGTTACTAGAAAAATCATTAAAAAAATCAAGCAGCAAAAAAAAAAGTTATATTTTTAAACAATTACAAATTTAAAATTATGTGGGAAATGTATGCATCATAGTCTTTTTCTTGGGAGTCAGTCTCTGCAAATTCAGAAAAAAACACTAGATCAAGTCGATGAGGGGCTTTGTTCTATACTGTGTTATAAATTCTCTGCTTGACTGTTGAGACCGATAAAACAATATTTAGTGAAAAGTGAGCTACTTTATGTGATTATTTTTTAAAAAGTAAAACTGAATAAAATTACAGATTAATATTAGAATTCTACACTATTCTTATACAAAAACAACATAAAAAACCCAAACCAAAACAAAACAAATTTACTCTAATAAAGTTCTTAGCATAACTCCTCCTCTTCCTAGTAATAGAACAGGCAACTGATACTCTGCAAAATTTCTATAAGATGGGGAAAAGAAATTCCAGACTTCTGGCTCATGCAACATCCTTCTTTCAGTCTTAAGTAGAATTAAAAAGGCAATTCATAGCAGATCAAAGTTAGTGGGTCTTATGCTATATGTGCAAACAGTTTTTGAAATTAAAAGTAATTGTCACACAGTGAGTGTTGTCCTGGCAAATAAATATTGAATAAAAACTTTTCTCAATGGTAAAATATTCATGGAGTGACTGCAATATCTTTTTTTTATAGCTGAATTAATTAAAGCAGGAGAGGAAGAACACATATATAATATCTAATGTGTACGTCACTATCATATACAGAAAATTGCAAGGTGAAAAATGTATGTCTCAGGGTCAGTACTTTATGCCTGTATTAACCCATGTAACTCTCAATTGAGTACATAGTGTATTAAGCATTTCTTATTCCATTAAAAGAAACAGATATTTCCTTTCAATGTGTGCATTTTCCTTATAGTCACAATGAAAAAGCATTATTGTTGCTTAATTTTTATCCATATTTCAGAGTAAAACCAACTTTGTTTAATTTTGTCAAGAATGTTTTATTGCAAAGTAATAATATTGCTCTATCAGCACTCAGTGGACAGACATGTTTTTCAGCATTCCTCTTTTAATTAACTTGTCTCACAAACAAAGGCTACCAGATGAACACAATTTATCCACAGTATGTATTTTCAGCTAGGCGGCAGATAATTATTGCTCACTGCAGAAATGATGTTTTTCTACCTGCTCATGTAAAACAAACTTTGAATGTAATATTACAGAAATAAGGATTACACACCACAATGCCATCTTAAGATACAGCAATTACACAGAGGAACTTCTCATTAACCCAAAGGTCAGAGGTGAGAACTGATCACCAATTCTTCTTAATACAAACTTAAATTGGTTTAAGCCAAATGTAATGATCTAATCATCATGAAAAGAGGGACTGTAAAAACATAACAACTATTGTGGTACATTTCCAAACAGAGTCACGTAATCTGTAAACGTAATAAAAACAGTGCCACTTCCAGCTTCCATTCTCCCTTGTTATTTCATTTTACTTCTTGTATATTCCAGGAAGAATCAGAGTGCAAAGTAGCTGCTATCCCTGTTACAGGATAAAATTACCTTTTTAAATAAACTAGTGGCAGCTTTGTAACATTAAAACATATTGTTTCAATTAAACAAAATAACCTCAGAGTAATCTTTAAACATTAAGAGAAGATTGCATTTTCAACACAAGTGTTGCAATAGCTCTAAACATATTTACTTCCTAACATTCAGGAATTTATAGAATGTGGGAAAAAAGTTGAGTAATTTTAAACTACATATTTAAATAAGCTGTTCGTGAAGTTTTGAATTTCACTTTCAATGCAATTCAGACAATTAGATTCCCTATATCACTAGCTGAGTTCTCTCTCTCCATTTCTCCTTTTTTTCCTTCTTCTAAAAATATGTAGATTTCATGCATTTTCTGCTTATTTCAAATCAAGGGTTTGATCGATGGACCTACATTCATTGATTCATTGATGAACAGCTTAGATGTGAATGTACATGACATGGTCCGCCAGGGTGGAAGGATACGGTCCGCACTCAAGGTGGGGGGTGGGAGAGTGGAACGTTTATTAAGGGAGCATGGAACACGTATAGGGTCGGTTATGGAAGCTGCTAGAACAGAGGCAGAACCGTGACAAATAAGGATAATTAGGGGTGTTACAATGC
>JAWMRC010000089.1:16134187-16148483 GCA_035584755.1 Thripadectes ignobilis
TTTCCAAGCATTATTATGCTGACAATTCCATCCATTCCAGGAAGATTTCTTCTCCGTTGTCCTGGTGTTCTCCCACATGTACATACTGTAAAACAAATATTGATCTATGATAAAGGCAAAAAGAAAAAAAAAATTATACTACCTAGAACAGAATTGTGTACAAGTTTCCTTTTAATACACCAGACTTCAAAGTATCAGGAAAACCCTCAGGATCTTTGTGTGTGCTGTATAACTACTGAGAAGCCAAAGAGAAGGAAGGAAGTTTCTAAGTAATATGTTTCCTAATATATCTTAGCTACAGAGAAAGTAGTCATACTAGGTGGCATTTATTTTCTGCATAATTTAAGCACTGCTGTAACAGAGCTGCTGAGCTGAAGTTGCATCTTTTCTATAAATCCTATGTGTGTGACAGAAAATTATTTCAGTGATAAATTAGCCAACAAATTAAGGATGCACAATGTACCTAACAAATACATGCAAAATATACAAATCACTGTTCCTCTCTGCAATCTGCCATCTATGTCACAGCAGATGGTTCAGGATGTGAAAGAATGCAAAGTCTGTCTTTTACTTTACCTGGCCATTTTCTAGCATCTCTTATAGTGAGAAAATATATCCTCAGAGATCTAGGCCACCAGGCATGCAATAGCTTGTATGTGCATCAACAAACTGCTTCTTCCACATCAGGTGGCAGCTCACAAACAGGCCCTGCCCTGTTTCCAGGTGTGAGCACAGCCTGTTTGTGCTTTGTCTCACCTGCATAGCCAATGAGGGTGACAAATTACTTCATCATGTAGTAATTGATTCATGAAGTAATTGAATCATAATGATAAAGGTGTGCTTTTCAGTTTCCTGTGTTTTATTCTCAATTAAAATTCAGTAGAATGTAACTTGATTATCTAATTCCAGGTAAGTGAGTGACCCTAACTTGGATTCAGTCTTATGATAAAATAATTTTTTGTGTTGAAGAGAAGTTTTGGTTCTGATGTGCTGTATGAGGGCCTTCAAAACTCAAATGTAAGTTTGAATAGGGGGAACCTGACTCTTCCTCTGTTTGCTTAGCCTTTGCAAAACATGTTTGTAAGAGCTGAAGTTTTACTTAGTCTTCCTTTATTTCCAGTGCTTCTGGGGGAGAGCTATTTTCCATGGAACTAACCCCTAAGGTTGAAAAAAATACTTTATAATAAACACAGCAAAAAATATTAACTTCAAACTCACAGAAGTGATTCTTGTGATATGTGGGGAATATCTATGGTTTGAAGATGCTTTTTTTTCCATTTCTTTTCCCCTTCCTCTATAGGTACAAGTTTTTTGAAGTTACATGCATGAAAGAAATTAACAAGATACATCAGTAAATGCAGGTGTGTAGTATTACATCAAGTTGTCAGGTTTATGAGCTTCAGGGGAGGATGACTAGCATGACTATATATATGGTTGATAGTTCTCATATGATTTTACATCAGGATGTAGGTTTTGCACCCTTTGTTCCACATTTTTTTCTGGGGAGAAAAAAAGTTCCTTTTTGACAACAATCAATAAACAAGCTCCTTTCCCATGTTTCTTCTAGTCCTGTGTACATTACTGTAATTTATGAGTTATGTCATAGACATAACTCATTTTCTTATTCTTACTGTAGTTCTCTACTGGACACTTGAAATTCTGCTTCGAAGTCAGGTCGTCCACAGCTCAAATGAGACATTACTTTAGGATAGGACCTCCTATCTGATTTTTAATATGCTTTGAAGTGAGCATTCAATGTATGATTACGTCCTTAGAGAAGAAATGAGTGCAAACAGTATGAATTAGGTCATGCGGGATAGGAAACATGAGCATTTAGAGACCATGCTTTGAGTTGGAAAGGTTTATTTTTCTTAATGAGTATAATGCAGATATGTATATCTTCTAAATGCAGTAGAAAAACATGTTCTACTTAGCAGCAACCCAGTATCTGAATACTTGAAGATTCAGTGTTCACAGTTTGCCTACATTTACCCTGGAGCCATACACTGTTCTTTCAATTGTTGGCTTTCTTGTCTAAAGCACTGGGACAATGTGTAAACATCTGCGATTTCATAAGTCCATCAATTCACTGGATGTACCAAATATTCAAGAAAAGGGCAATAAGCAATGAAAAAAAAAAAAACCAAACCAACAACAACAACAAAAAACCGGCCTGAATTAAATTAACAAGTAGGGAAGTTACTACCCTGAAAGGAGAAGAATAGTATTCAAATAGAATATGAAAAAATGACTGTGCTTTCACAACTCTGAGAGGACATTTTAGATTAAAAAATTATCACTAGTTTGAAGACCAGCCTTTCTTCTTGAAAGTAGGATATGCAGACATAAATGGACATGGGAGACACTTTTAGCAATATTCAAGCTTCTCAGCAGCTTATGTCCCTGGAAAAAAAAAAAAAAAATCAAAAAAACCCCTGCAAAACAATGGGAGGAGATAATGAAGGTTAATTAAAAAAAAAAAAAATAAGAAAATTGTTTGAAAAAGCTCCACAATTATAAACCCTTCAATCATTCAACAAAACCAATGAGGAAACAATTTAAGGATCTTAGCCTTTCGAGAATGAATAAACTTTTCCCAGACATCCAAAAGTCCAGAACTTACAGAGGAAAATAGAGGCTCTAAATGTACTACAGTGAAAAATGAGATTTCTGTTAATTCTGGTAAGGTATATTGTAAATACCTGTTTTAAAAGCCTGTTATAATGCAACAAATTACAATGTATTACTTGCATTGTTTCTTGGATGCTTCTAGTTTTCTCTTTTAAATTAATCACTCAGTAATATGAATCTTGTGGTATTTGTAACCATTTTAACTCTCCATCAAGAATAGTTGTAAATCTTCCTCTAAGATTTTGTCTTTTTTTGTTTGAACAGAAAAGGAAAGCTCTTTGTTTTTTATTTAGAAAAATAGAAAATTATTTAGACAAATAGAAAATTATTAACATTAAAACATTTAATGTTCTGCTGTAGAAGTTAATATGAATTAGTGGATTTATATGTAAAATAGAAATCCTTTCAGAAGACATGGTTTAATTGAATAGAAGATTATTCCTTAAATTAAGAACTCAGTAGGAACTGATAATTTCTTAAAATGTAACTCCTGTGGACTGTGAATGGGAACAATTCCTGGACAGCAGTTACTGCTTTACGCTAGGTTATTTTGATTTTTTTAATGTACATTATGTTCTCACCACAGATCTACCCCAATAATATTAACTAATACCAAATGAAAGGGTGCATAAATGAAGAAATGAAAATATGAAACAAATGCAGAATCAGAACTGCAACAAAGCTTTAATATATGACTAGATGACAAGATATCTGCCCCCAAGTATATGTATACATATCTTCCATTGAAACTATGGTGATAGATTTTCTAATGGAGAACAGCAGTTTCATTATGTGCGGCTTTTCTTTCAGATGGAAGGAAAAAAAACAAATAAAAAGCAACAATTTGTAATTTAAGGAAAAAAAGGGAAAGAGCAGTTTTGCTTCCTGTTGGCTTGCAGAAATAACCCAAAAGTCAGGTTGATAAAGCAGCATATAAAATTATGTAGTTCTGCCATACCACCAGTAGCCTGTCTATTGCTTTATCACCACCACACCTGGGGAAATGCTCATTCAGAAGTACAACTGACACTAATTGGTTTGATGTTCAATACCTGCTGTGTGGTGAGCACAGATCTAAGCCTATCTGTGCAGAGATCCCAAGCTGTTGAACAGGGGATGTCAATTATCCAGCTCACCTACATTTGCAGTGCTATGTACTACATATCATCAAGAGTCACAATGAAGTTCCGAGATGAATATTGGGGTTTGTATCACAGAACGAATAACAGGCATTTGTGTTTGTTTTAAAATTTTGTATATCTATCTGAATTGCTCAAAAATCTGGTGTAATAAGAATGATTTTTATCAGAAAATTAGTTTATTCAGTACTTACTCATGTTGTTAAACCTAAGAAGTAACTTCTATTGTTTCCACGTCTGTTTGTATAGTGTTGGTGCAATAATAAAAATTAATTGGATTATGACAATTGAAGTGTTTTCTACTCCTATCTGCAGTTATGAAATCTGAAAGCGACAAAAAGAGAAGGAAAAATATTTGTTCAATATCTAAACAGGGACAACTGAATTGTATAAATCAAGCATAAAACATGATAAGGCAACACCATCCAGTGGTTAGCCCCTACAGCTCATATGTGTACCATTCACAAGGAATTACATATTTTTGTTTTGTTGATAACATTCCATTTCTGCAGTGAAAAATAATGTGACAACAGGATTAAAAATTATTTTTTACTCTTTTTTATAAAGCAGATGGGTTTCTAGTTACAGGAGAGCCTGACATCATTACAGCAAAACATGAAATGAAGTGGGCAGATAGACAGATTAGACAGATGCTTGCAATTTCTACAATGACCTATGTTTCATAGTATGTGACTCACACTGTGTTTTAACATACACTCTCTCTTCCTTGAAATAGATTAGGTTCATCTTGCTCAGAGGAAACAGCATCACATAATAACCTCCAATTTTAGTTACAACTGTCAACCAGAATAGTCTTTCACATGAATTAGTTGTTGGAAGTAGATATCCTGGGATTATTTTTTTCCAAATAGTTAAATAATGAAACATCTCAAATAGAAGGCCCTCAGAAGAAAGATAAGGGCACCACTTCTGCTCTAAGTACTCCTTTCTTATTTCTCTTGACTAAAAATATGTATAACATCTGTCCTGAGCAACTTCTTTCATAGAAGTCCAACATATTGTATATTTACAGTTACACACGTGTCCCTGTACTGCCAAGTAGTCTAAATGAACTAAATATTAATTCTCTGTTCTCACAAGCATTAGCAAAAATTTCTCTTTCCCATTTGTCACTGAATTTAGTCGCAATCATCAATTCTGAAAAAAACAAAAAACAAACAAACAAACAAACAAACAAACAAACACACCCTGATAATAGAAATACTGGTGTGCTATAAGATTTTGTAAGTGGTTTTATTTTCCTTTAACAGTACAAAATTATCTACGAGGCATTTAAAAGACATCAGTTGGTCTTTAGGCTTTCTAAGCTTTACTTTAAATATTTTCCAAGTCCAAGCACTGTTAGAGTATAGTAGCCTGGTTTTGCACTTACTTTGAGGGGTTATCAGAAGATGTATTTGTAATAGAGTCCCTTGAAGTTCAGACCTACACTGTCTGGGCATAAATGAAAATGGATTTCATTTTACTATGTAACAGACTACCAACACAATTGTCTCTTTCTAATGTGTCAAACATTTTCTATATCTCAGTGAATGTGAGTAACAGTTCTTTAAACTGATGCCATAGACTACTAGCCTGAAAAAGATAAAAAACCAAAACAAAACAAAAAAAAAACAAACCACACCACCAAATAAAATGAAAATTGTTAAAATCACAGAAGAAAATAGCAATAGTTACATCAACTACTAGCTATTCTGCAGGCTTATGCTCAATAAGCTCTCTGAATACATCTGGTCAGGCTTCATTTTTAACCTTCTGCTTCTTGTACAATTGTCTTTAAAAGAAACACTTCTTCTATTTACTCTTTTTCAGTTTCTGATGACCAGAAGTAATCTGAAAGTACCCCTACCTAGCTAGTTGATATGCCACTAATTATATAAAATGTTCTTTTTTTAACATATAAGAAATATAAAGAAGAAGAAATATGTACTTTTTTAATTTTATCATATTTTTCTACTTGGTAGTGTAATTCAATCATATCTGACAGATTTGCAGTGTACAGATATTGGCACAGATTTTTAACAAACAATATTTAGAGTAATATCAGTCCAAGGAAAAAAAAATCCATACAAATTCTGACCCTGAGATAAAGTGCAAACACAGATTTATAAAGTAAAGCATTCAGTTCGCCTTACTCAAAATGAGAAATGAAGAAATGACCAGTCTTCTTTTAACTTACTCACACACATGTACAGATTGTGTTTAAAAAACAATACAAAACAAAACCGAACAAACAAACAAAAACTCCCCCCTAATCTTTCAATTGCATAGGCAATTTTGGAGGAGTTAGAGTTTCCAGGTTCTAGCTGAGTTAATGGGAGGCAGCAAATTTTACAATATTTATGCCTCTACTTGACAGGTATCTGCACTGAATGACTCTTAATCAAGCTTTCTTTCCTAATTGATTATTTATTTTCATGTCCTTTTAGTGTCTATTAGATGAGATGCAAAAATTAGAGAAAATTTTTGCATCAGAAACACTCATAGAAATTGAATTAATTGCACTTACCTTGCCATCTCGAAGGATAATGTTTGAAGTTTAGCTATTATAATTGTGTAGTCCCCCACACCTGCATATTTTATTCAGTCTTTTTCTCCTTGGTATATATCTTATTCACTGGGAACCTCATCTGTAATGAATGTACCAGGACAAACACTGACATTTAAGCAGTCAGGTTTTTGATTGTATACTCTCAAAGCTTTAATTAGGTTTCATGTGCTCTTCACAACAAATCCTGTTCTCATATTTGTGTATTTATCTTTTGTGGCATACTCAGGAAAATACTATCATACTTCTTCAATATCATTGTAAATAAAGCTGAAAAACATAGTTACCTACAGATTTCTCTTTTTAAAATTGAAATACATTTTTTATATTAATATTTTAAGGTTGCTTTACAGGTCATCAATTTTATATTCCTTAACCAGGCACATACACAACTTTTTGCTTTCTTTAATCCAGTAATTTTTTTAAAGGTGTTTGATTTCTGTGTCCTTATGTTTTACATGCCACACATATCTTTCCCTTGATATTTTTTGGCCTGTTTCACCATCAGCTTCTGCAGTATTCTCGTCCTAAGTTTAATTCCCCATGATGCACACATTTGCTGTACTTTATATGTGAAGCTCATATAGCATAAGTATGGTTTGTTTTGTGTCATCATATCTCTTCTGGTACGTTTGTTATTTCATTATTTATCAGCAAGTTTGCCAACGACACAAAGCTGGAGGAAGGGGCTGCTGCATTAGAGTGCTCTGCAGACATTCACTGAGATCTGGATAGTCTGGAGAAGTGGGCAGAGGGGGATCCAATGAACTTCAACGAAGGCAAAAGCAAGGTTCTGCACCTGGAGAGGGTTAACCCCATGCTCCAGCACAGGCTGGGGACCAACATCCTGGAGAGCAGCTCTGCAGAGAAGGGCCTGGAGGTCCTGGTGGACAACAAGCTCTCCATGAGCCAGCAGTGTGTGTCCCTGCGGACAAGAAGGCCAAAGGAATCCTGGGGTGTGTTAGAGAGAGCATTGCCAGGAGGTCAGAGAGGTGATCCTGCTCCCCTGGTGGGGCATATCTGGAGTGCTGTGTCCAGTGCTGGGCTCCTCAGGAAAAGACAGAAAAGAATGTACTGGAGCGGGTCCAGCTGAAAGCTGCAAAGATGGTGAGGGAACTGGAGTGTCTCACTTATAGGGAAAAGCTGTGGATGCTGGACTGTTTATCCTAGAGAAGGGATGAATGAGAGGGGACCTCATTAATGCATACTCAAGGGCAAGTATCAAGAGTATGGGGCCAGACTATTTTCAGTTGTGCCCAGCAACAGAATGAGGAATGACAGGTACAAGACCCATCTGGAATTGATCCTGTGCAACATTTTCTACGTGAACTTCCTCTGGGAAAAAGGTTGGACAAGACGATCTCCAGAGCTTCCCTCTAACCCACCATTCTGTGATTCTGTGTGATTCTGCACCATCTATTCCAATAACCCCTTCTGTTTGTAGAATTTTAACTTTTTATTGCCAGTCACCAGATAACACTTTTGCATTAACCTTGAAAATTACTAACATATTTCTCTCATTGATTTGGTTTTCTCATTATTATTACTACACCATGAATGATTTCTCCTTATTAGTCATTAATTGCCATTCATTTTCAGAGACTTCAGGCATTAGAAAGGTGTTTGAAAAATGAGCATTGTCTAATTTCTAGGTTTAAGCAAACATTTTCTTTCTTGGTAGGACAGGACATATTCCAAAAACTGACCTGTGACTAAGACCTGTACAATAACTGTCACTGAAACAGCAAGCTTTTTTTTTTTTTTTTGGTTTTTTTTTTTTTTTTTAGGTGTGCTTTGGGGAATTAAACTTTATTTGGTCTTGCTTAGATATTTAAACTCTGAGGACAGTGCTATGTCTACAGAGTATTCTTTAGAGCAGAAGAATGGTTTTAAGAACACTTTGCAATTTAATTAATGTTTCCTACTTGAATACATGAAGGGTCTAAACATCAGACAGAGAAGAGTCAATTAGCATGTTGCCTAGGGTAGGTAAAAGAGTAATGAGATGAAATTAGGAAAGGAATGTTTAAGTTAAATAACAAGAAAATCTTTCTGATATTGAGAACCACTAGCCTGTGAAATTATTTCTTAAGGGAAAAGGTTATGGAATTATTTCTTAAGACAATTAAAAATATATGGCCATAGCATGAATAAATGCTGTAGGTTAGAGGCAATGTCTTATTGGAAGAGAAAGTAAGACCAGATAAAACTTTTCCATCTTCATTTTCACCTGTGTTTTATTCAATTTCATTTTTGAGTGCCAAGAAGATTTTGAGGAAAGCAACCTTTCTTTAAGCTGAAATGATATGAAGGAGTCATTCATGGGTTTCCAGTCATCAGATACTGTCATTAAATCACTAAGCTCTAGAGCATTTAAGAGTCTTTAACTCCTCTAGTCAGTCATTACATGACTGGTAAAGACCAAATATGTCATTAATATTTAAATAGCTATCACTGTTTTAAATTTCATACTGCAGAATTCAAAATGTCATTCATCCATAATTCAAAAGATGTTTAAGGACAGCAATTAATGGCTTGGAGTAGCCCTCTAATCCATGAATTGAAGTCTCACACAGGATTAAAGGCCAATGTAATTCAAATGAGATTATGAGTAATGAGTAACAATTGTATCTGAACACATGAGAGGAGTAAAAGCCTTTCAGCTTGATTCTGAGGGAAAAAAAACTGTTTACAGGAGTATGTAATTATGTTGTAAGATACTACAGATCACAGTCAATAGGACAAGAGAATAAATTTGTCCTTGAGGGTGGAATATAGATTTGCATTTAAGGTATGTTTAGTGGCTGTCACACAGAGCTCAATTCCATTTGTCAACCTTGACAAATTTCTATGGAAAAAAAAAAAGTTTTTATTCCAAGTCTAATCTGTAAACCTTTCTGTAGCTAAATATCCTTCTTAACATGGCTTCTGACTATGCTGTTGACAAAGCAGATAGGTCTTATTCAATGATTAAAGGATACTTAAGATATTCAGCTCTCACTACTCATTTTGAGTCTTTTCTAACCCACAATTTATGTTGAACAAAAGGAAAAAGAAGTAATCTCAAGAATTAAATACTTTTAAAAAAACAGCATTATCAAAGATATGCCTAAAAGTAGTGTAGTTATTTCTGTCTTAAAAAGCATTATTCAACTGGATCAGATCAGTAAAATACTGTGAATCAGTCAAATAGGTATTATATTATGCATAGAGGCAAGAACACTTTGTTCAGTGTACTACAGGTATTTTAAAAAAATACCAAGTATTCATCTAAAAAAATTACCTATAATCCGTAACTCACAGGAAAAAAAAAAAAAGGTGTGGGGAGAAAAATAGTTACTCACTTTATAAACAATGTAAAAAGTATTACTGAAGATGACAAACCATGAAAAACTGAGCTCAGAACCAATCATACTTTTATTTATCCTAATGTTTATTTGCATCACAGAACATATGGAGTGAAGAATTTATTGAAAATAAATAAATTCAAAAAAAGTGTATACCTTTTTTATATTTTTTTTTTCAAACTATTTTAGATTTGTGTTGTGAATACACAGTGACTTCCCTAAATGCAGTAGTTTTATCATGCTTTAAGACTGGTTTAACTATTACATTTTCAGGTCACATTGAATTCAGATAGATATGTGGACAAGACCTGACAGCCTCAAGCACAGATAAATTAATCCTCTGAAATGAGTGCTTCCTTTGGATGACACTCTGTGTCATCTGAGACTCTCTGCATAGCTGCCCAGAAAACAGTCATTTTGCAAAAGGTTGATGGAGGAATGGAGCCATTTGCATAAAAGAAATGTCCATAAGGTCATATGTACACTTTCATTTGCTGACTGAAGTGTATTAATTAAATAGTTCTCTCAGCTCATAAAAACTGCTTTTCAGAAGTCTTTTCCACCTTTATTTTATTCTTCTACTTCAATAATAACATATTGTAGCAACTGAAAATAATACCAATCCAAACACACATTAATCTGTAAGAAGATTCTGAAATTTCAAAATATGTGAGTTTTAAACTAAATTTACTCTTGCTAGAGATGTTAAAATCATTAAATTGTCTTTGTATTGACCCATGAGTTTTTCCATCTTATTTTTTCTCTCTCCTGTCCTCCTGAAGAGGAGGGTGATAGAATACCTTGGTGGGCACCAAGTGTCCACCAGAGTCAACCACCCACAGTGTTTTTTGGAGCACAAATATGGAGCAGGAAACAACAGCACATATGTGTTAAGCATGCTATAGCTGTAGCTGTTACTAAGCATCAGGCAGTGCATCACACAGTCTGCTGGCTGCTCTGTTTGTCCCTTGATTTCACTGAGCTTGGGAACATGCTAATGCAGAGAATGGCTCTGTGCTTTGCCCTTGCATTGATGGCCTTCTATGCTCAGAGAGGGGCTATCTTGTGCAGAGTATGAAGGGATACATCTCTCTCTACCTCAGAGGTTCTTGTTCACCCTATTGTGAGCTGTTTAATATATAATTATTATAAATATTGTATCATTATATAGTATATAATTAACACATATGGATTTAGTGGAATCTGTTGTTGTCCTGGTGTAAGAGAAGACAACTTTTTGGGTGAAATAATATTAAAACAAGCCCTGAGGAAGCTGTTCCTTGGTTGTCAGGCTGTGTGGAAAGATTTGGGCACAGGAAGTTTCAAGAGGAGCTATCACCTACCATAGCCTGGGACTTTGCTCTTGAATATGCAAGTAAGCCTGTTCACCACCTGAAAGGAGAATGCCTTTCCCATCCCAGAGAAAGCCATCTGTTTCTAGTGTGGGACAGGGGTTTGATCTCTGCTTTACCAAATCACAGTCCAGTGCTATCAGAATGCTGTGACTAAAGCAGGGACCCAAATCACTTCAGAGAATACCTTTACTGAGAATGAGGTGCAAACTACATCTGAGGACATAACAGTAGAGACAGGGACACAAACTACGTGTGAGGAATGATGGTTGAGCTAGAGACTCAAGCCAAAAATAAGTAGTCCGAATCTTTTGGGTTCTGATGGTATAAATTATGAAAGCATAAGGAATAGCTGTGTTTTTGTAAATTCAGAAATGCCTCATTACCTAAAATGTTATGCCATATGTCTAAAACATATACCAGAATATTAATAATTTGCATAACCTCTGTCACATTATCACTAACCTTCAGATTACTCACCGTTACAGTACGAATTTCTAAATATTGCCAGAATAGTGGTTGCTGAATTTGATAATATTGTAACAAGACCAACAAGTATGCACTCCTTGCTTATGTTCATAAATTTTTTTAACATTGGTAATTCCTGGGACAAAAAAGGAAAAACCTTGGCAGAAATTCTGAGTGCTTTGAATATTCTGGTCTGTTCTGTTTATGTGTACCTTTCATACTTCCCCCTGAAGTAAAAAATGTGGTTGGTCCAAGGAGCATGGATTGATCTGTGTGGCTTTTTTGTTTAAAGTCATTAAATTAATAACTGTCCTCCTCACTTGTGAAGTAGTCAGTGTCCTTGTCACAACACACACATCTTTCAGATACTTTTTGGAATATTTCCACTGTGCTTATGAAGGGTAATAAATACTGAGTAATAAGTAGTAGCACTTCTAATATGCTCTCTCATTTACAGGTTGTCTTTTTTTCCCCCATATCTCTTAACTTTATATAAAGAAGGCAAGTTTCTACTGTAGGAAGCAAACCACCAACTGTATCTTTGTTATCTGTCATGATTGATGGCAACACATTTGTCATTTTCCTGTCAGCCAGGAATCTTCTTTTTTGTATTTGACTTAAGTTGTCCTCTGAGTCCCACTTCTGCAATATTTTGAAAGTTTCATTTGTTATTTCTCAATGCTGTGCTGCTGAGGTTAATACTGTCTCTGGAAGACCTTGAATTGTTAATTCTAGCTTTGGTTGCATCAACATATTCTTGCTTGCTGAGACCTCTTGTTTCCTGAGCTGACAGAAGGCTGTTTGCATAATATACAGGTTGCTGAAAATTCAGCAACCTCAATGTCATGTTATTGTAAATCTAGTCATTAGTTGGGCTTCCATTTTCAAAGTCAAAACCTTGGCTACAGTTGCATCTCTCTTTTAACTCAATGTGCAGAGCCCCTGAGCTATTCCCTAAACTTCAGAAGGTCACACCACCAAACTGCATTGCCACAGCTTTGAAAATAACTGAGGCTGAGATGCAAGACAAGGAGCCATAAAAACCAAGCAACGAAATATGTGAGTTGAAACACGAAACTGAAGAGATATTGTGGAGTTTCATCAAGTACAACTAATAATACCTTTGTATGCTGATGCTACAATATGACCAAAAAAATACAAGACTTGTGAAGTATTAAGATATATTCTGTTTCTCATTTTAACCTCTGATATAAGTTAACATAGAACAGAATTGCTGCTTATGATGACCACCATCATGGAAATGCTTTTTTATACTTTGGAAAACAGAATCAACATTTGCAGATTAAAAAGGTGGGCAACTATTCAGCAGGTTGTTATGTGACCCACGTTTTAAATCTTCTTTTTTTTTTTCTTTTGGTTCTGCCAGAATGTGTCAAGAAAAATCTAAAGGAATAAATTGTTAGATCCACCAACATCAAAACAAATGTTTGTCCTATTTTTCATTTGACTTTGGCATCTTTTTTTTTTTTCATGCTGAAAGTAATAATTCTAGCCATTAAATATTTTAAATACTGTATTTTTAATACAAATCTTTTTTTTTTTTTTTTTTTTTTTTTTTTTTTTTTTCCCCTTCAAGATGAAAAACAAAGCCTGGTATGGAATTTATCTCTTTATTTATTTTTAAATGGGCCACTTCAGCCTGATAATACTCAAAAACCTCCAATTTCCTTTAATTCAAAAAATTGCTCAGGTGACAAGTTCCCATGAAATGTTTATTTTCAACAAGCTGACTTCTTCACAAAGTGAATCATGACCAGGTCTGCTATTCATTGTGATAATTAATCCATTCCTTATGGAAATAAAGCTAGTAGCAGAGGGAGTCTGCCTAGAAAAATGTGATGGGGTAATTTTTTACTCTATTTCTGAAAATTTCAGATACTCAGACTCTGTAAAGCACCATTTAAAATACTGGAGATAATATTACAAAGAAAGAGAGCACAGATAATCATGGGTCTCTTCTGGTGGATTTGTGGTTCACATACACTGACTGAAGCACAATGGGTAAATACAATCTGCAGTCACACACTCAACTGCAATATTTCTCTAACAGCAAATCTGGTAAATTTGATGAGATACTTATTTTTACCAACCACATATTTTTCTTGCTGCATGTTGTTTACATTTGTAGTGTGTCATGATTTACAGCACAGTACTAGCATCCAAAATAAACCCTTGAGTGGTACTGTAGAAACAGTAATTTTGCAGAATTAAATAATGACCAAGTATGAAAAAAACCACTTATCAAAGTTCAAAAATCCTTAGAAAGAGGTAAGGTCCAAATAGTACTTGAGAAACACAAAACAATATTAATAGGAGTCTTTTTCCACTAATGTGTACAGTACTGCCAGAATATAAATTTCTTCCTCTAAAAGTGGGGGACGGGTGGGGGAGAATTTCTCCTGAGATCAAATATTTAGATCTTGCATAATGCAAGCACATCACTGTCACATGAAACCTTTCCAGAAAGAAAAGAAAGGAAAGGAAAAAAAAGAAGAGAAAGAAAAGAAGGAAAAGTAAGAAAGAAAGAAAAGAGAAAAGTAAAGAAAGGAAAGAGAAAAGGAAGAAAGAAAAGATAAAAAAAAAGAAAGGTAAGAAATGAAGAAAGGAAAAAAAAGGAAAGAAAAGGAAGACAGAAAAGGAAAGAAAAGGAAGACAGAAAAGGAAGACAGAAAAGGAAAGAAAAGGAAGACAGAAAAGGAAGGAAGGAAGGAAGGAATTCGGAAGGAAGGAATTCGGAAGGAAGGAATTCGGAAGGAAGGAAGGAAGGAA
>JAWMRC010000089.1:16158103-16194728 GCA_035584755.1 Thripadectes ignobilis
CCTCACATGGGCCACCTCTGCAGCCCCACATTACCAGCACCTGAGCCCTTGTACACAGTGGAGTTCAATAATGTGAGCTTCCAGTGGGCAAAGAGCTATAAACAGAGATCACCTCTGCAACTGGCATTATTGAGCCTTTTTACAGGTAGTTTCAGTGCTGAAATCAAGGACTGAATAGGAAATGGAGAGTGATTTACTTATCTCTGTTTGAACGGAATCCTGCAGGTCCTTCCTACTTATCAGTAAAAATGTTGGGAAAGCTGAGTACAGGCACGGGCAGTACCTGCATCCTGCATCACCTCACTCCCTGGGGGAAAATGGTCACTCAAGTCATTAGGGTTCTTCACATGATAAGTCATATAAAACAGGAACATCTGTTATGCCATTATGTTGTTCTCAAGGCAGACTTGCATGTTGCTCCCCCTGAGGGTGAAAATCAGCTCTTTGAAAGTTTGGCCCTGTAGCCCAAGCTAGTAATTTTGCTGTAGTGACTAGGAGAAAGAGTCACCTCCAGGAGTATTTCATTCAGTATGAGGGCAGAAATATTAGATTGGGGTGACATGGCAGGTGCATGATTCATTTAGATTACAGCTACTAACCTCTTGATAGCTAAAGTCAGGCAAGGGAAAACTTGTACTGAACTGCCATTTGGAATAAACCAGGTGCACAGAGTCCATATGTTGCCATGATATTTAGGAGCTCTGAGAGAAAGACTTTTTCTTAAGACTGTGGTATTGTTGAAGACATGGATATAGTCCTTCAGGACCGCAGAAAACCAAAGACTGAAAAATGCCTTTTTGTTTTTCATTTTATTGTGTGCTCATAATATTGGATATTTCAATGTTTTTATATCTCATGAAGTAACTTTTTCTAGATGTGATTCCAAGGCCCTATAAATCAGTACAGTGTCTGGCTTCTTTCAGTTTTACCAGTCACATAATGAAGTCTTGGATAAACTTCCTAGTTTTTCTACCATGTCAGCACTTGGAGAGTAATTTAAAAATTGTTATGCCTTTTCTGGGACAGATTAATATCAATATAAACAACAAAACCCCACCTTCTTTTGAATTTATTTGTTCTTTGATTAATTTTAAAAACATGACTTCACACTTGGTATATGGAAATGTTTTCATCTGTATTGCTGCAATGCAGATGTCAGTATACAGTTCCGAGGCTTTTCAGGTATGTCATGGCTGGCATTCATGAGAATTTCACCTACGTTCAATGCTGGGACTTTGTCTCTTTAAAGGTTTAGTCTTATGTCTGTCACTGCTTCTCATGTATTACCCAATTAATTTCTGTAATAAAATATTTAACTATATTTTTTTATGTTATCTGACTACACAGACTGGCTATATATTCCTATGTATAATAATCCAAGAAAAATCACAGTTTTATCATTAAATGACACTTTTAAGGCAGTTTAGCACCATTCATGATACTTAGGAATGTTTTTGTGTGAAGCCATGGGTACAGATAAGCTAGACAAGCATTATATGATATATTTAAAAAGTGATACTAAAGGAATTTAGATCAGTTTTTCATGATGCAGAGTCTAAGGTTCATCTAATGTAAATTAGGTGCTTACAGTGTTAACTCTGTAATTCTTCATATGAATTTGTACTATGTACAAGAATGTGTGTGTGTGTAAAAATAAGCTAAGTGGTAAATTCTCAACACTTTTATAAGGAAGAACAACATAAGTTATCCTTTAGAGCAGAAAGTGTCATAGCAAAGGTAAATAATTAATCAGATTGGTAGATTTTGTTCTTTAGAGAAAACTATCAGAAAAGGTGATGTTTGAATCTTTACTGTTAAAAATACCTGAGTTTCAGATTCTGATTTTAAAAAAAATTTCAAAATTCTATTTCTTTCCTTACTATAGCAGTTACAAACCATGCCTAATAAAACAGTCTAATTCAAATGAAATCCAGGTGGCCTGGTTTCAGCTGGGATAGACTTGGTTTTCTTCCTTGTAGCTGGTACAGTGCTGTGCTTTGGACTCCCCAAAGTGGCCAAAGAGATATTCCACTCCACAGAATGTCATCCCCAGTATATAAACTGGGGGCAGCTGCCTGGGAGAGGCTGAGTGCTGCTCAGGGGTGGTGAGTGGGTGTTCAGCATCTGTATTGTGCATCACCTGTTTCTCCTGGGCTCTCTGGTTTTCCTATTATAATTTTTATTGTTGTAATTAGTATTATTAATATAACACTTAATATTTGTATTATTGGTCTATTTTACTTTCGATTATTAAACTGTTCTTGTCTCAAGCCATGGCTTTTTATTTTTTTTTACTTACATTCAGCATCCTGTGGGGAGTGGGTGAATGTCTGCATGATGCTTAGTTGCTGGCTGGAGAGCAGATAAAATTAGTGTTTACTGAGTGGGGAAAATATTTTATAGTAGAAAAAAATGGAAATACACTGAAAAATAGTTTAAAGGATAACCATGCTCTATTCAGACTCCACATTTTGCACCTTATTTTTGTAGGCGCAAACACATTTTTAACCTGAAACCACTTATTTCTGTTAAAGCTTTTTTTAAAAAATGCAATATATTTATCATGTGATTTAAGCATTTCTGTTTCTCATGAGAATATCTGAGCATTGTGTGATACTGCATAAGTATGGGAGCAATACCTATCCAGATATTCACAGATAATCTACACTACCTCTTTTCAGTTATGCTTTTTTAGGTCCTCCACAAAATTTTTGGTGCTAAGCAACAAACACTTGGTTTTGTTTCCATATGGCTGCAGGGAGCTTGTTAGTGTGCATTTGCCTCCTTTAGTGCAAATATGTGTGTATAGGAGAGGTGTGAGAACAAGGGAAAGTGTGACTCTTGAAATCATGGTGAAGATGTGATCTTTTAAATCATACTGTTTTGCATTTTTTTTTATTGCATGATAAGTAAAGGGAGAGAATACTCTGCAGATTTGAAGTTGAGCGAAAATGAATACTCTGATATTGAAGGAATGAAATCCAATCCCAAATCATTTTGAACACAAGGAAACTATTTCTTTTAGCGAATGCCAACACTAAATTTCAATTTCCAATGCAAAAAGGACTCTTGTTATTTAAGTGAAAGGAATACAGCTTGTCTTAGAAGAATTGCGTAGACTGTCTGTCTTAAATTTTGGTGAGATAGAAACATCCCCTGTAGTATTCCCTAGAGCACTGTGACATCCACAGGAATATGAATCCAATATACCCTGTCTTCTTATGCATTTTTAGGTCAGTGCAGAGTTTATAGCCCCTGCTGTGAGAAGCCTAGTTGCTCTCAAAGAAAAATTTTGAAAACAATGCATTCATTGTCAGATAGGACCTTAAATTAACACAGAAAAATGTGAGAAATGTGGAAGTACAAGCTGCTTTAAATGTCCTGCAAAGTGAAGAAAACTGATAAAATGCAACATAATTAATATCGATCAGAATGGCAGAGGAGGTGTCCTGATTCACAGCTTCTAATTTGATTAAGTTTCGTGCTGTTGAGGAATACATTCAGTGTGTGTAGCTTGGTGTGCACGTGCAGGTCGAGCTGTAGGTTGAGGTCTGGTGGCAGAGCCCCAGGAAAGAGGCTGTGAACAGACACTGACCCTTTGCACAAGATAGGGCACAGGGACCTGCGTGCCAGACAAGTGAGGGACACTCAGAGTCACAGCAGGAACCAAGAACTCAGCAAGAAGACCCCAGATTTCCATACATTTGAACTCTGAGGGTATAACCCCCCACAATTTCTTTTGTTCAGGGTCCCTCCTTGGAGGCACCAGCCCAAGGTTTTGCAGCACCATGACTGAATTATTTTAATGATGCAGATATCTGGGACTCTGCTATGGGAACACCAGGGTCAAAGTGGTAAAAAACCTGGTCTGACTGTGAGAAGTGGGTGTGGAGAGAGCCAAGCTGGGCTCCTCTTGAGTCAGTGGAGCTGCCGGCCAAGAAGAGGCTTCAGTCCCAGCAGTGACGGTCTTGGGTAGTGGGAATGTAACAGGCAGAGAGGCTCCTGAGTGGTCAGAAGGGGAAGTTTCCTAAACACAAACATCTGTTTAAGGTAACTAAATGGATAAGCAGATAAAAAAAAAAGCTGCATGATTAGCTTGGTATCAATCATCACACTATCTTAGAGTCCTCAAAGGAAGAGAAATAAAAGAAGAAAGATTATATATGAGCCCCAAACAGTTCTGGCACTACTGTGATTAGCTCAGCTCCAGTGAACTTAGTTGAACTATGCCCATGTGCTGCAGCTTGGGATCTTGTCCTCAATATCTGTTCAGAAATGAGACAGAAATCAATGATGTTATCAAAGCATAATTTGACCTATGAAACAGCTTGTGATCTGGAACCAGAAAATGTCTGAAGAGGAAGGCTGAGGGGGGAACAAATGATGAACCAATTTAAAAAGAATTTAATTACATCATCAAACATTCAGCAAAACTAAACTCAGATTTTTAAAAGTAGATTTAAAGTTCATCCAAGTAATGCTGACTGCTACAAATAGCTTTCACTTATCAGATTTCAGGATGACTTTTTTTTTTTTTTTTTAACTTTTCCTTGGTTTCAAATTCATTATTTCATCTCTTTTTGTCTAACTAATAGAAATGCTGGACTAGTAGGGCTTTAAGGATCTTTTGAAACGGCTATTGCTAATTTCCCAAAGTATCGGATGGCTGATGTCCATATACTGTAAGGTGGCATTGAGTATGACTGTGCTTTTCAGCTCACATAATTGAAAATTGACAATTTAGGCATTTGTGGTTAATTTCCATGTAATTGTAATTCTGCAAGCACTTCTATCCTTTTCCCTTACTCTGATTTTTTGTTCCCCAGATCATGCCAACACAGATTATAAAGCACTAAAAAAATCAGTAAAATCAGATTGCGTAGCAAGATCACTAACACATATCATGGCATTTCTTGGTCTTTTACACCTTCGTGATTAGAGGTTCTGTTTGGGTGTGCTAGTGAGTGGACCTTTTTAATTGTACATCAGTAATTTGTCTTTCAAACTGTTATCTCAGTTTCAGATGAAAAAGAAATTTCTGTTTAGCATCTCATCTATATGCATGTCACAAATAGCTCAAAAGATGTTTAGTAAGATACCTAGTATTTCATATCTAGCTATCCTTTTCAGCAGTTACTGCCTTTGCCATGTTGTATTATAATAAAATGTAGATGGAAAGAATTAGAAATCTGGTTTAAGCTATGTAAATTGATTTTGAAATTCTGGGAACTGATTAGGAAGTGGTTTTTTTCTGATAGTTGGTTCACAGTTCAGTGTGTTTGTTCATTATTCGATTGTTGCAGGTTCGTGGAAAAGCTTGCAGGCTGAGACATCTCTTGACAGAGGGCAAGAGACAAGAATCAGCAATAAAACTCAAGCAAATAGTACTAGTGTTATGTAGATAAGTCTGCTTTAGCTTGCATTAGATAACAAATCTTTGGTCAGTACAGGACTTCTGTATAGCTTTCAGAAGACTTTATTGAAAAGAATACTTATGCAGCAATGAGGGTCAATATCAACTGCTAGCTTTCTTTGCCTGTGCATCAGTTCTGGCCTTAGGTATGAATGGCTGAAAGCTCTTTTAATTTCTCACACAGTACAGATTTTCATCCAAAACTCATTGAAGCACTGTAAGTGCTAGAAGTCTAAATGTGGAATATTGGCAGCTCTGTGTACTTAACACATTTTGCTATTCGAGTTAAAAGGATACCTTGACTGATTAAATATGGCCAGATTCAATCAAATGAACATGCTATTTATGCAATGCTTTTGAAGAGATAGACTGACATACATATGACCCACTAGATAAATGCTTATCAACAATCAATGGCAATTATAGCAAAACTTGGATATTGGCACCACTTCCTCCTCACCAGGCACAAACTGCTTATGTAGACTGAGCAACATGATGGTCGGCAAGCATGTTGCACACTAAAGTCAAGTTCTCTTCAAAAACATGACTTTCTACATTTCCTGTTGACATTCTTGTTATTTTTGTAACTCTCTATTTTCTTTTTTTTTTCTTTTCTTTAATTCAGAACATACAGAGAAAGTATATAAGGAAAACTCATACAAAGCAACAGCAGAAACTTTTAGCTGTTCTTATTATTTGTGATCCCAGCAGTTTTATTTGTAAAATATTTATTTGTCTTTTTCAACTTTTGCTTCCATATCCCATACCATTATTTCTTCTCAGATGGAATAAAAGGAAATAAAAGAAGGGAATAATAAAAAAGGGAATAATAGGAAAGGACACACTGTCAAGGACATTGCTCTCAAAGTGTCTTCTTTGGGCTAATTAAATTTTAGCAGGTGAGGCCACTCGACCACTGAGGAGCAAATTCAATCATGGTGCGTGGGAATGCAGTTTTATTTCCTTTGATTTCAGTAGGTGATCTATTGAGTTTAATGCTCATCTTTTTTTTCCAGGAAGACCATAGGGTATCTTACTATTCTTAAAAAAAAATCTTGCTGAACTTAGGTATTCAACAAATTATCATGAAATTTGGTGTATTGACAAGACAGCATTGTACTCCATTTTCACTTTCCTTCCAGGATGAGTTTATGTAGACAATATGAATGTTTAGGTTTGTATAAATAGTAGTTCTTCTTTTTCATTTGAAAGAAAAAATAATGTTTATTAGACAGAATGGTGAATTGCTGAGTTGGTGTTCACATAAGTCCTAAATTCTGCTGTTTGACAGTGAATGGTAAGGGCATAAAGATTTAGAATATCTTAAAATCAGGGTGAGTTAGAGGATAAAAACCCAAGAAAACCAAGTGAAGAACAATACAACTGCTCACCACTCACTGACTGATGCCCTGCTTGTATCCCAGCAGTGTTCAGCCCCTCCTGGCCAACTCCTCCAATTTATATACCGGGCATGACTTTCTATGGCATTGAATATCCCCTTGGCCAGTTCAAGTCAGCTGTCCTGACCATGCTCTCTCCCAGATTCTTGTGCACCTGCTCACTGGCAGAGCATAGGAAACTGTAGAGTCCTTGATTTACAGTAAGCGCTACTTGGCAACAACCTGAATATCAGTGTGTTAGCAACATGATTCTCATACTGAATCAAAAACACAGCACTGTACTGGACTTAGAGGAAAATTAACTCTATCCTGGCTGAAATCAGGTCAACTTGGCACATAACTATTGTATTACAAAATAAAATATTATTTCCTAATGCATTAGAAATAATGTAATAATAATAAATTAATAAATTGTAATATTTCCCAATTTTCTATCATATTTGACTTAAGGGCAAAGCAATTTCTGTAAAATCTAATCTCTAGATTATTTTAGGATATGTTTTCTTATCAGAACATAGTAGCTATATATTATGGCCTGCATATTAATTTATAGAGCAGTTCAATTTATTATGTTGTCATGGAATTACATGTATACATCAAAGCCAGCAGCCGGTATGGAGAGTGACTGGAAAGTACTTCTATGAAACAGGCTTTACCTGTTTATTTTCTGTCTTTTGGGAATCCAATAACAATATTTGACAGAGCAATCCCTTAATTAAAAAAGGGGAATAAATTTGGAAAATGGATATGGTTTCATATGCTTGACATGTGATAATTATGACTTGCCTTACCATTCTGTGATGTTTCCCACTGCATTGCATCATCTCTTATCTGGATGTGTGCCATCTGTGTCTCTATGTTGCAATGGCTTTAAGCAAGACCACATACTTATAAATATTTCTTTACTCTATTGTTCCCTTTTGCTCTTTCATGCTGTCACTCTGCCTCTCTATTTTCTCTTGCTCTCATGCACACTCACTTTTCTTTCTCATTGTCTTTCTTGTTTATTTGCACCTGAGTCTTTCTCTTTTGTCTCTCTGTCTTTTCTAAACCGACCCTAAATACACACACATGCACAGAATTGCTCCTTCTCCTGAATATTCCAGCACACTCATTGCTTGTGTTTCCACCACCTTTAGAATTTTATAGTGTTGCTAATTGGGTCCCAAGACTATAAAAACTACTGAAAATAACAGCATGACTGGGAATCAGATTGCAGGAGTAGCATGACCTTCAAAAAATAAAATTAGCTGTGGAGTTTTTGTAGAGTCAAAAGGAGGATAAAGGAGAAAAGCTGCAAGTTAGCCATTAAGATGCAAAGTGAATATCACGGACCCACAAAAGGCTGAAAAGACATGCTTTTGCCATCTTTGTACTTATTTAGTTGCTTAACAAATGATGCTGAATTGTGAAGACTCAAAGAACAAATAAAAACATGGTACTGTCAATTTTCATCTCTCTATGATTAAATACTGTTACTCAGTATTTAATGATTTCTAAATAAAGAAGGTGAAGTCAGCTCTTGAATATTTACAATTCAGTTAAAGCTAATTTCATGTGAAAATTAGCTACTTACTCACATCAGTGAAATTTCACTCAATTTCTTTGTGTATGCTTGGTCATCTAAGGTCTATAAAATATAAAACGGGTAATACAACAATATTTTAAGAGTTTCTACTGAATGTGGAAATGCTGGTCTTCAGAAATATTTCTCACTTGAATTACGGCAACCTAAGGTCTGCAATCAAATAAAACATTTTTGTTCATTTGGTTCTTGCTAGAATATTTACCAACCAGATTTCTTGAGCATGGGATTTTGAGTACTTTTGAGTAGTTTCTCATTGACAGAAACTGTCTTGCTGATGAGGTGGGGTACATTGTTTGGCATAAAACTTTCTCCTAAGAAACTGCACTACTTGCACCATGCTGACATGCAAATCCTGAAGGGTATGTTTTAAATAAATGGTCTTTTCAGCACAAGACTGGAAAATGCATTATGGCTGGAAATCTTTGCTGTTCAAGGATTGAACATTAGTGAATGAATGAATCTTGGATAGTCCTCCACTGGTAGGCTTGGAGTGAACTCATGCTAATAACCAGTTGCACATATATAGATCACCTAGTGGGCACTGCCACATGAGCTGAGACACTTGGTATTTAGAAAATCCACCAGTGGCTCTTACTAACTAACTAAAAAAAAATAAATAAAGAGTACCTATCAGAAGATGATGACTTGGCCAGTCAGCAAGACATTCAAGCAAGGATGACCTATATAGCAGTAAGAAATTCCAGGAAAATTCAAACATCTGAGAATCAGAAAAATGGAGACAGAAATATGGTTTTCACGGGGTCAGGGGATAGAAGGTAGCAATCCACCAAAGACAAAGAATGTACATTGTAAAGGAGACCTATGAGGACCATTGGTGTCAAATAATGTAAAGATGTAAGGCAGAGACTTTATTCCAGCCTATCAGAAGCTCACATATTGATAAAATTATCCAGAACAGTACCTGTCCAATAGTGACAGGATTTCAAAATCCATAAATAAGAGTCGCAGTAACACAGTTTAGGCATTTTTATCAATTTTAATTTTTTACTTCTCCCTCATGATAAAACTAATACTCTCTTCTTCTCTGTATATTATTTTCACCTAGAAATACAAGGAAAATAATCTCTAGATGACCACTGCTAAATATGTAGAAGCAATGGCTAACCAAAAAACCCTACAAACAAACAAACCAACTTACAAAACACACAAATGTAGCATATGTGGTCAACCATTTTCTACTCCTTGCCCTATTCAGAACCTTTCCCCCTGACGCCCAAGTGCCAAATGTTCCACTTAGTTCCATGACTGTTTCAATAACGAAAAGCACAGACGTGTTTCTAATAGCAAAGGAGCACAGAGATCAGTGTGTAGCAATTCATTCTTTACAAAATAATTTAGTGAGTGTTGAAGGAAGAAGCATTTCCACAACTTCAAAAGAGTGTTTGAACACTCCAATAAATTTAACAGAAGAAAATAAAAATAGTTGCAAGAGACTGGCTGGACTCCTGACATGTGATTTAATCATTGGAAGGCTCATCAGTTTTTTAGCATTAGGAATGCTGTAAAAAGGATCTTTGTATGAGGTTGTTTTTAAGTAGAACAATATTAGCTTGGAAAAACACCTGGGTCAATATTGATGCTTGCATCTGAAATTCAAAGTTCTTATCTGGCATTATCTATAACAAAATATGCACTTGAAAACATTTCCTTCAAACTATGTTTGTTTGCTTGTTTTTGGTCTCTAGCACCACAGAAATAACTGTGTAGATTATGCCAAGAAGATATATATTATATATCTTTTCACAGTGTGATTTTGCTATATCTTTTCTTTCCAGAAGTACCATGAAATTCTCAGGAAAAGAGTTTTAATAGTACTGCTACATTGAGGAAAAAGGCAATGTTTTTAACTTGGATGTTACTTATTTGTACAGATGCATACTCAGAAAAAAAGATGCCTAATGTAGAGATTGAATTTTTATGAAGAGGGAATGCATTAGCTAATTATCTGGGTCTGCATTAAATGACAAGTAATTATCACTCTTAACTGTTAGGCAGTCTAAAACCATTTTGTCAGCTTAATTTTTAAAATTTTTTGTAAGTGTAATTTTTTTTTTTTTTGGTATATATCGTCTTTATTTTGAATATAGGCAACTTGTTACAGAAAAAAACAAATCAAAAGGTAACTGTACCATTAAACCTTGTTTAACATTTTAGATACAGCCCCCTCCAGGGCTTTTATTGTATTTTGAAGGAGATAAGAAGTCTGTATGACATCATGACTTTAGTCCAAATTGTACTTTTATAGAGCATCTGTAGAAATCCTTATTGAACATAGTTAATATTGTTTCCATGCAGTAGTTAAGGTATCAGAATGACACTTTGATGGGTGTAGATGTAAGTGCAAACTTACAGATGATGATGATGATGATGTACGTCATAGCAAAAAAGTTGTGCTGTCAAACAAAATCTGTGGTTGAGGCTCATCATCCTGTTGCCAAGAAGTGTTATATGAAAGGGGAGAAACAGGAGATGAAAAAGAACTGTGTGGACAGTGGGCTGTATATTGTGAGGAGTTTGAGAATTCCAAAGTTGGTTTAATTTCAGTTGGGAGCAAAACCAAAAGAGATTGAAATTCTAACTGCAATCTGGGAGATCAAGTCACTTAAGGAGATAAAAACTTTTCAATCAGGCATGTTGCTTCCCAGTATTTGAGACTGCATGAACAGATAGCAAACTTGGTCTCCTTTTGAAATAAAGGCAAAATCACTGAATTCCCGACTTTATGGTAATGCTGGAAATATTCTGGGAAACTGAATCTAAAGCTCAAGAAGAGCTTGGACTTCCAGACCATCTCACCAGCTGCTGTAAATCAGGTTTCCTCAGGAGTCAGCTGCCTCTACAGACAGGCAGCTGACATGGGAGTCAAGGAGGCTGTGAAGTGCCTGTCTCTGAGGATGCTAACAGGTTTCTGATGGTTGAACAGCAGCTGGCTGTTCAAAATTACTCCACATTTATTAACTTGGATGTTAAGTAGCTCTGAAGGTGAAGATTGCTATGGATTGCCTGAATAATACCATAGTATCCAACCACTATGTGGGCTGTGGATTGCTCCAGTACGGTAAATATCCAAAGGCCTTGCTAGTGATGAATAAATATGCATGCAAGTAGAGAGTGTCATTTGGTAAACCTTCTCATATTCTGTATGATGCAAAATACAAACATCTTTATCAAATATAACTTTATGGCAGAAGAGGCATTTCAGCAAATGGGTAAATGCCCATGTATTTTTAGGAATTTTCTGAATCAGCTTTGGAGAAAAATGATGGCTGGGAGATAGTCTAGAGAAAATTAAATAAACAAACAAACATGAGTTGTGAAAATGGTGGTCTGATTACAGATAAAGACCTCTTAAAGGTACAAGTGCCCATCTAGGCATTAAAGTAGTGTGTGTTAGTGAAGTGTCTGTACAACTGATTACCCTAGAAAATATGGCATTCAAGTAATATAAGAGACATGATAAAAATACAGAAAAAAACTCCAACTATTTCAAATAAGTAGATCAGAATTTCTGCTTTATCTTGTTCACAGTGGGACTTCATCTGTATGTATAGGTATCTACACTACCTGGACTTGTAGGTGACTCAAAATTATGTTGAGATCAATACTTTTTTACATCTTCATCAATGACACAGACAGTGGGACTGAGTGCACCCTTACCAAATTTGCAGATGACACCAAACTGAGTGGTGCAGTTGATGTGCCAGAAGAATGGGATGTCATCCAGAGGGACCTGGACAAGCTCAAGAAATGAGCCTGTGGTAATCTCATGAGGTTCAACAAACCCAAGTGTAAGGTCCTGCACATGGGCTGCGACAACCTCTGCTGTCAGCACAGGCTGGGGACTGAAACAAGCAAAAGCAGCCCTGATGAGAAGGTCTTGTGGGAGCTGATGGGTGAGAGATTGGACATGAGCCCTCCATGTGCACTCACAGCCCACAGATCCAAGGGCGTCCTGGGCTGTGCATGAAAAAATCATGCCTAGCAGGCCCAGGTGGGAGAGCTCTCCCTCTCTACTCGGCTCTCATGAGACCTCACCTGGAGTCTTGCCTCCAGCTCTGGGCTCCCCGAGTTCAGGAAAGACATGGACCGGTTGGAGAGGGTCCAAAGGAAAGACACAAAAATAATCAGAGGACTGGAGCACATTTCCTGGGAGGACAGGTTGAGAGAACTGGGGTTATTCAGTCTGCAGAAGAGAAGGCTCTGAGACATGTTATTATGGCCTTTCAGTATCTAAAGGGGCCTTGTAAGAAAGATGGGTACTTTTTAATAGGGCCTGTTGCAACAGGACAATGGATAATGGCTTTAAATTAAAAGAGGGTAGATTCAGAGGAAGGTATAAGGAAGAAAGTTTTTACAAAGATGGTGGTGGAATACTGGCAGAGGTTGCCTAGAGAAACACCAGATACCTCATCCTTGGAACATTCAAGGTCAAATTTGGACTCTGAGCAACCTTGTCTAGCCCCTGCACATTGCAGAAAGTTTGGAGTGGATGACCTTTAAAGGTCTCTTCCAGTCCAAACTCTTCTATGATTTTATTATGGGATGGAAAATAGAATCTTTTGCTTCAGGATTTTACACAGTATTTGGTTATTATAATACTCACATGTCTGTTAAAATATTTTCCTGGTCTTCTTTTATGTATCTAGCCCCTGTTGACCTCAGGGTAATAAAAGAGATGGGATGAAGACATAATCCTTTGTAGCATAGCCATGAGGTCAAGAAAAAATTAAATATACAGCTTAGTTAGAAGCTAATTAAACCCTTGTCTGTCTTTTCACTCAGGCTGTGATTCATTAAGAGCAGAATAGCCATTCAAGCAAATATCAGTAGGTTATTGATTTGACTGAAATCCGTAGGCTTTATGTTTAAAATTAAGCACATATTTAAGTGGTTTCCTGAACTGTATGTTCAGTTATATTCAAGAAAGCCAGCTGTGTATCAAACCTTGAGTGTGTATGGATCTTAAAAATCCAGCAAAACATCTTCACAAATAAGTGTATCTTTTGCATCTACAGAAGAAAGTGCAAAAAGATCTTTAATGTAATAACATTTCCAGGTCATTTCTCCTTCTTCTTGCAGCACTTTGCTGTCATTGTTTGCCAAGATTCAATGCCTTAATGATTTCTTCAAGTAATGCTCCTTTTCAACAAGGTTAGAGTCGTCTTGTGAAAGAACTGAAATCATGCTGCGTTTACAAGCCAAATAGTGCATAAAAATATTTGTAGATTAGGTGACAATAAGGGACTAATGGACACTTACTGAGAAACGGATTGTGGATTAACTGCAAAGGGAGACAGGCTCCCTATCTCCTGCTAATGTCATGTGGGAGTTCAGGGTGTCCAGATTTATTTCAGAATATGCTACCCACTGATGATCTCAAAACTAGCAAACAAATCTTAAATATATTCTACATTCAGTAACAAATAGTAGTGTTTCAATGGAGACTGGTCTGCTGACTTTGGTTGTATTTGCACAGCAAATAGTAGTGTCACACCTATAGTTTGTTTGGTCTTTGATTGTGCATATAGTCATGTTAGAGACTTGGTGACAGTGCTAGCCTCCTGATCTGAGACCTGGGTCAGTCTGTAATTTAAAAGAAAACAAATAAAGTGGGCAAAAACTTCCCACTTGAGATATCAGATAGCTTCACTTTCCCATTTGTTTGAACAACAGCTTTCAGGCTTGTGTGCTTAAGAGAAATATAATCAGGAAAAATATTCTAAGGACAAATATGATTCCATTGTATATGGATGGAAGACCCTAACGTTAAGAAGCAAGCAAACAAACAAACAAACATTTTGGAAAATAAGAAAAGCAATGAAATATCAAGTAAAATTGTTCTGCCAAAAGTAAATAATTTCTAAGTGTGGCAGTTATTAAATACTTAAGACCATGGCAACCTTTAAAGAACACATGTTATCACTTCAGGGTTAAGCTGTTAGAACCATAAATGTTTTATTTTAAAAGATCATGGTTTCTCCATATGCATTACGTGCAATAAATAATTTGTAGATACTGAGTTGTTCAGACTTTATCAATCAAGCCTTATTAAAAATTCTCTTGATGCTCATTTTCATGACTTGAAATTAAAATTAAATTATCATCTATGCCTTGACATAATACCATGACTACAGCAATGATAGAGGAGCTTATCAAATATCAATATTACACAGCAACACTGTTGTTTTTCTGTCTGATCTCTGCAGCACAAGTTACCTCCTCCAGGTAATTAATAGATTCAAAATAATAAAGTACTGAGATTTATATCATGTATAATTTATGTAATAACTTTAGGAAAAAAAGGAAGAAAACCATTTCAAAAAGGGATTAAAATTATTTCTGAAATCAGAATGTTTCCTTATTTCCCGCATTAGTGGAAGGAATAAAACATATAGTATGACCACAGTTAAGCAGAGCTTGCATTTTGAAGAATGCTTTATTGGATTTTTTTTTTTTTTTTTAAGAATTGTTGGAAGGAGATTTTATTGTAAATAAAAAAATACCCCTCCAAATCCTTATTAACACATTTAATTGAAACAATATATTTTTATTAAATGCTTATAATGAAAAAGTTGCTTCTAAGATGACTTATATCAGGAACTTTGAAATTGCATTACCTGCTTACTGGACTGTTGGTTTGTGCTTTCATGCTTGAGTAGTGGCCTCTACTCCATATTTTAATCAATGACATATGACAGCAATAGGGTAAAAAGGTGTTCCTGACAGCTGGAGAGTTTTGCAGATGAGGCACTAAATGTTAAGATACAGGCTATCTTTCCTTTTTCTGGATTACTTCTGAAACTAATTTTAAACCAAATTAATGAATATTCGATGTATTATCTGATGATTGTATATAAATAAAACAAATTAAGCAGTTTTAAAACAACAGAAGATGTAAAATTTGTGCTTGAATGTCTTCAGCCACATCTGTGTAATCTGGCAATTTTTACAGCTGTCAAGTGGGATTGAAAATGTGACAGGTAGCACTTTTTAATGCAAGACACTGGAACATGGTTGAAGGTTTCTTAATGACAACACAAATAGAACATGATTGGCAACTTTACCTGCATCAATAAAGAGCAAGTAAGTAACTAAATAAATAAATAAATCCTTTTTCAACAACAGGTGACTTGTAAACTCTAAAATCTTTTCCACTCCTCTAACAAAGCAAGACAAAAACATTTAGCCTGATTGATACAATTTCTTGCTCTTTATGTGTGCTGTGAACATGTTTACAGAAGCAGAAGATTTTGCAAAAAAAAAAAAAAAAAGAGGGGAAATTGCTTAAAAGAAGCCATTTTTTATTACTTTTTTTTTTTTTTTTAAATGTTTGTTGGGTTATCTTTTCTGTTTGTTGAATTGTAACTTTTGAAGACAGAAAATCATCCAGGATACAGTCTGCATTTGCAATTATATGAGCATGGAAAGGACAAAGTTTCACTGATGAGTTAATGGGAGTAGAGATACAAGAGCCATAGGGAACCAGTAACGTCCTGTAAGGAAATGGTGGATTGTGATTCTTGTTGTTCATATTTTAAGACACCATCTTTTCCACTGGCTGTGGTCAGTTCTTAGTTTGAAAATCTGTAGGCACTGTGGACTGGCTTCTGTGTTTAGATGTCTGATTCTGTAGTGGTGGTCAGTCCATTACAGAGGAGTTTTCTTTGCTGCAGGAGCCGTGCCTGAGCCCAGGGACAGCGATGTACACCACAGATCCACAGGAGGCTGTTTATTCTCTCTCTCCTGCATACCCACTCCTTGGTGGGTAGCAACAGACACAGGGAATAAGATTTCCTATTAGTCCACTACATTCAGTGGAATCAGAGAGAGCAGCTTCTATTAGATCCCCTGCTGTACCTGTCAAGGGACAGAGTTTCTTAGGATTGTGGCTGACCTGATGAAATTGGCATTGGGGGTGGGGAAAAGGAAAGGATGTAATTTCATGCACTCCTGTGAGTTGGAATCATGCCAACCTTTATCAAATCACAGTATGTTAATTTTGTGGGCCAGACAGGTCTGAAAAACAGGGAATTTACCTCAGCTGCTGTCTAGTAGCAGTATGTGAAATGTGAGTCTGAAAAAGCTGAGCTGGTCTCAGTTTGGATGATTGAGTGATGCCTATGTAAGGCAGCAACTATGGTGGGGAGATGAACCTGGGTTAATTGAAACAGGGTACCTGTGGTCTGAGGTACATTAGCCATGGAGAGAGCAGGAGGATGCGAGGGTGTAAGGACTAGGGAATGTGCAGTTAAGGCCACCTGAGACATTGCCATATGCATGCACTGGAATACACAGTATTAATAATGGTTGGGGCTTGAGAGAAGGCTTAGGTGAGTTAATTAACTACATATATAGTACATGGTGGACACTCAGGCTGATACCTGATAAGAGTAAACATTATATCATTTGGGATACAAGAAATGCGTATAAGGAAAAAGGGATTTAAGTGTGATTGAGTTTAAACAATATAAAAGCATCAGTGTTTGCACGTGTATGGCACTTCATTTTCAGTATATGAATATTCCTGCTGTGTGTCATTCTCCCTTAAGAAATGAAAACACCCAAGGGGTCAATTGAATGGTGAGTTGAGCTTTGGAGTTAAGCATGTCTGGGTGAAACAAGTGGATTTGGATCAGATGCATATCGTGGAGTAACCAAAAGTAGCTGATGGATGAACATTCTCACGCTGGCATCCTAGGAGCTCTTAAAACAGCAGCCACTGTACTTTGGCATTGCAGTTCTGAGCTACATTTTTAGATGAAATAGGGAATCTCATTCAGTGTGTGAGGGTGACCCTTGCTAAGGCAACAGCATCCACCAAGAGCAAATAACATGCATTGGCAACTGTGACATCCACAAATACTTTGAGATGAGAAAGGACAGAAAATTAAGTGAGTGAAAGGGAAATATTCATATATATGTGCCTAATTTACATGAACAAATGGAAAAGGATCTAGCATATATCCAGGTACCTTTTCATCCATCAAAACAAGTCTCTTAAAAGAAAGCAAGGAAGTATAGTGTTCCACAAACTGTTGATTGTATATGAAGGTAAACAATCTACCAAAAAACATTTAAAAAAAGATGTAAAGAAAGAGACACTTTTGGATAAATTAAAGAAAAATACAACTTTGTTGAATTCAATCAAGCTGTATTACAGTGACAACCAGAATTAAAAGAATTTCTACATATTCCTTGGGGACACATGTTTTTCAGAATTACTATATTTTTGTGGAGAGCAAGATTTGTCTATACTTACATCAAATGATTTGATGTACTGATACCACTATGGACAGAAAAAGGTGGCAAAGCAAATCTTCAGGGTGCAAGTCTGACAGCAAAACACGAGAGAAATTTTCCTAATTTGTTAACTGAACCTATTAGAGTTGGACTTACGTGATCAATGGGTAGAAAACTTAAGGATCTCAGGGGACTGTGTATTCTGCATGAAGATTTAAACCCCAATGAAACTGATATCAATATAGTTGCAATCACCTCAAAATATGAAAGAGGAAGACATTGTATGAAGAAAAATCACTAGTGGAATATGCTGGAGGGAAATTCTATTGAGAGAGTTATCTGAAAGTATACAATGTACACATATGTGTGCCCTGTGCTATGTGGAAAAGTTAGCTACCCACAGACCATAAAATGAAACCTTTATGTGTTGCCTTAATAATGTAGTGAAATGCTGTCTGCATCAGGTAATTGTGACTTGGGGTTGAATCTGCCTGATTTGGGGTTGAATCTGCCTGATTCTTGTGACAATTCTGGGCATCAGAGGATCTTGAAATGGCTGGTGAGGAAATTGGTAAGAGGCAAACCCTGTGCAGAGGAGAAGCTTTGAGTTATATCTTCAGGTTTGAAGAACAGGAAAACTATCTCAGCTGTCATCTTACTTGCCATAGTAGATTCTGTGTTTTAAGTTCATGGTGTAGAGGGGAAAGAGCTACATTGCCTACATGGATAGCTACTAGAAACTGAATAAAATAACATATTTACCTCTTAAATAGGAAGAATTAATTGACCAAAAGGGAAACTAAGTACTGTTAATCAAAACAGGAGTTATCTCAGCCAGAGAAAGAGTCCTGTGCTATAGGATGCACAAATTGGAATATGTGCACACATTGGGCATTCGGGAACACAGGGCTTCATGAAATGTATTGAACGTGTGACTTCAACTCTGATAGACACTGTGTCCTTTCCGTGCTAGTGAGGTTGTTAACCACTTAGCCAACACGTGGTGGAAATATGGGAGAGGGGTGAGAATCAATTGAGTAATATTTGGTATGTTGTAAAAAAGACTGATGTGTATGAAAAAAACTGGAATTCTTTACTAGTCTATGCTAGACAGCTGTGTGAGAGTTGTTGGTATATCAGTGTTGCTTTTTATCTTTTTGTACTACATGGGATACAGGGTAATTGTGGATGAATGAAACTGAAGTATTCTGATATTTAGAAGAGTTACATTTAAAAAAATTTAGAGACAGACAGATATATGCAGATATATTTCTGGGATATTAATGTTGGGGTTAGGTCCCTGGAATGCCAGCAGAAGTTTGCAAGTGTTTGTAGATCAAGACAGATCCTAACAGATGTGGTGCATACAGTGTATTTGTGCTTCTTTAGACCTAGATCTAAAATAAACTGTGATATTAGTGTACCATAGATGTAGTCCTAAGTGGTGATGGGAGGAGCGGTGTTGGGCTATTTGAACTTTGGTCAGTTGGCAGTAATCATGTCATTGAGGTACAATGATGTATTTCCAAAGTCCTTACTACAATAAAAGAATTTGGAACAAATTTCCTCTGCTTATTTTTAAAGACTTTGATGATAGAAGTTAATGTAATATTTGTAAGCTTATTTTCCCAAGTTAGAAACAAGAAATGGGCTTGGCTGTTTTTGCTAGACTTTCTTTCCAGTGACTTGCAATTCCTGTCATATAACAAGTTGCCCCCAGAGTAATAAAATAGTATTAGAATACTCTAGATAATTTTTTATTGTTTTGATATTTCTTATTTTACACAGGAAATAAGATAATTTGGTTCTGTGAAATTAGTTAGGGCGATTCGTCCCCATTGTATCTAGCAAGATGTTATCATTTAGTAACTTCTGAGACACTGATTTGTAATTCTCTGTTATTTCTATCAGTGAAATAATTCACAAAAGAACATGTTCTTTAGCTTGTGTCACTTAAGAACTTTCCCATGAAATACCTCAAAATACTTTTAGTGGATCTATTTGTTTTCAATGGAGGAAGAATGCAGTTGCAGATGAGAAATGCTAAGGGTATGATCAGAAGAGTATTTATTTTCTTATGATTCTACTGCTGATTGTAGTGTATGAATCTGGATGTCACCTCCCTAAAGTTGATCCAAGAAATGAATGAAGTTTTCACTTCTTTGCCTGACAGAAGTACTCCTAGCTATCAGTATAATTAGATACACGCATACGTATAACAAGTATTATTAACTGGAATTAGAATCTGTGGGATTTATAATCAAACAGCAGAATCAGGTATGATGGGTGAGCCACTTGGCTGAGATTTTGGGAAGGCCCTTTTTTAAAGAAGGCAAAGGAAAAATGATGACAGAATGCTTCAAGTTGGAAGGGGAATGGGTCAATGACACAATGGGTCATCTGGTCCAACCTCCCTCCTCAGGCAGGGTCATCCTAAAACACATTGCACAGGATTATGTCCTGAAATTCTTGAATATCTGATAATGATACTCTGAAGTAGTACAACTAGTGAAATTGTCCCTGGTGTCATGTAAAATTGAAACATTGTTCAACTGAACTGCAGAATGAAAATTACTCTGGAAAGTGGAAATAGTTCAGAAGATACATACAAGCTAAAAGATTAGAATACTGAAAGAGCTGTTATCTCTGTTGTAGTAAATCTGATTCAGAATGTCTCAGTTTGAACCTAGGGACTTAATTAACAACTTCTGTCCTTAAAGAAATCTACAAATATTTCCCTGGGTAATAAAAGAATTTTGTTATTTTACTTGATTTACAAAACCCCTTGCTGATTATGGCACTAAATCCCACTCTCTTTTGTGAGGTAAGCTCTTCCTGGGTTCTACAGCAAGCACACTTGTATTTGAAGTTAGAATTTCAGGCAAAAGAAATGCTTTATTTATTTATTTTTTTCCAGGGTAATTGAAGACACAATATTGTCATCATTCCATAAGAAAATTCCCTGCTGGCTTCAGTGAGAGTTCTAGGTAAAAAATGAGGACAAAATAAACTCTATAGTTAATTTAAAGAAAAATAAAAATAAAAAAAGGTGTGTTTTTTTTTGTTTTTTTTTGTTTTTTTTTTGTTTTGGCTTGGTACACTGAGCTCTTTAAATCATTTTGGTAGCATCTGCATTGTGATGGACAGTCTGACAGCACAACAGATGCATCCAGAGGAGCAAACCCAAAGATCTGAGACAGGAAAAATAAACAGAAATGCTAATAAATAAAGGGTAAGTCTCCAAGCTGCATGGTGGTCATCTGTCTCCTGATAAGACAGAATCAAAAGATAAATGGACAATTTTCAGCCTTTCCTACATATCATAATGAGTTATGACTATTTATTTTGGTGCACTTCTGTAGAAAGCTGTAGAAACCACAGAGTACATAACAGTCAAGTGCACCAGCTCATGAAGGTAGCTGACACATGTGACCCCACTAAAAGAAGTACAGAGATGTTTTCTGAAGAAACACAGAGATTATCAAGTCTGTCACCATTCCCTATCCTTTTTCTCCTTTGGCAAAGTAAGATAAAATGTTTTAAAGCAGAAGGAGACATAGATTGTATTGTAAAGAACAGAAATATAGTTAAACTGGGAGCAATGACAAACAAGTCCGTGCAGGTGATGATAATACCTTGACTCACAGAAAAAGGATCATTCTTTTGCCCTTTTGACTGTCTAACAAGTCAAAAGGTTGTTTTTGGGAAGCGATGTTTTTGAACAGGGGTGAGAGGAAAATGAATATATGTTATGTCTATTCTTATTTGCATATTTTTTTATTTTTTTTTTTGAGATGTATAACCTTGTAGAATCTTTTGTACTATGTACATCATCATTATTGAATCCTACCTGGACACTTATTATTTTTGTAAGGGATAAGGGAATTGTGGAAGGAAGGCTTTCCCTTGGTCACAGAGGATTGGGTTATAGAACCTGGGCAAATTTGACATTCACAAGTTTGTGGACCCTGATTCTAAGCATCCAAGAGTGCTGAAAGAGCTGGTGGCACCATAGTGAGGCTGCTCATGGTAATCTTTGAAAGGTTGTGGCCTTCAGGAGAGGTGTCTGGGGACTGGAAGGAAGAAAATATAATTCCTGTCTCCTAAAAGGAAGAGAAGGAGGACTGGGAGAACTACTGGCCAGTCAGCCTGAATCCCTTGAAAAGTGATGGAGCACCTCATTCTGGAGGCCATCTCTGTTGAAGTGAATGACAAGAAGGTGATCGGGGTAGTCAGCACAGATTCACTGAAGGTACATCATGTTTGACCAACCTGATTGCCTTTTAGGATGAGACAGGTACTTGGGTGGATGGGGGAAGAGCAGTGGATATTGTTTGCCTTGACTTCAGCAAGGCTTTCAGCACTGTCTCTCACAACATTCTCGTAGGCAAACCCAGGAACTGTGGACTGGATGAGTGGACAGTGAGGTGGATTGACAACTGGCTGAATGGCAGATCCCAGGAGCTGTAATCAGTGGCACAGTGTTTAACTAGGGGCCTGCTACTAGTAATGTCTCTCAAGACAGAGACCCCACACACCAGTACAGGCTGGGGACTGACCTGATGGAAAGCAGACCTGTAGAGAAGGGCCTGGGTGTCCTGGTGGATTACAGGCTGTCCATGAGCCAGCAGTGTTCACCTGGAGCCGAGGAGGCCAATGACATCTTGGGGTGCATTAGGAAGAGCATTGCCAGCAGGTCAGAGAAGTGATCCTGCCCCTCTGCTCAGCCCTGGTCAGGCACATCTGGAGTGCTGTGTCCAGTGCTGGGCTCCTCACAGGACAAGAGATATGTAGCTCCTGGAGCAAGTCTAGTGAAGAGCTATGAAGATGAACAGGGAATGGAGCATCTCTCTTGTGAGGAAAGGCCAAGGGAGTTGGGTCTGTTCAGCCTTGTGAAGAGGTGACTGAGACCTTTTCAATGGCTAATATTGTCTGAGGAAAGGTTGTTAAAGGTGTCGAGCCAAGATCTGCTCAGGGATTCCAATCATTGCAACTAGACGCAAAGGGCAGAAACTGATGCAGAGGAAGTTCCACCTGAAGAGAAGGAAGAACTTCTTTACTGTGAGGCTGATGGTGCAGTGAAATGGATTGCCCAGAGAGGCTGTGGAGTCTCCCTCACTGAAGATGTTGCAGAACTGTCTGGACACAATCCTGTGCCCTGTGCTCTGGGATGACTCTACTTTAAGGAGGGGGTTTGAACAAGATGACCCACTGTGGTCCATTCCAAATTTAACCCATTCCGTGACTCTGTGATTCTACTTTGAAGAAGGAAATATATATATGTGAGTGGTTCCTAATTTACTGCACTCTGGAAGAAAAAATGTTTCCCAACAGATAACCGCAAAACCAGAGACTTTTTTTCCCATTTAGTTAACAACTTACATTAAATTTAAAAAAAAAAAAAAATGTTTATTCCATTTGAAAGACCAAAGCAATAAACTCCACTGAAACAAACACACACCTTTATAGGTAAATGAGTGTAGACTTGTCTTGTATTCTAGACTGTAAAATTACATGTCCCAAAATTACACCAAATTGGCACTGATTTGTCTGTCTAAGCTTTGATACATGCTCTTAGTTTAAGGATCTGGAGAGCCACACAAGAAACGGTAATATTCACACCAGATTTGAATTCAATACATTGACAACACAGTGAAAGTGTGGTTTGATATTTTTCATGTTGTCTTTTGGTTTTGAAAGTTGTCTGGTTATGAATGATGAGAAGAAATAAAATAAATAATCAGGAAGCTCTTTTATTTTAAGGTATCAAGCTTTAAAAGGCAATTTGGAGTTTATGAAGAATAATAATGTCCATTTTTATTCAGGTCTATTTTAGGCATTATTGAGGAGGAAGAAGTATGATATTCTACTGAGTAAGAGTGTAAGAATATCAGTTTGTTGTTCTTGTGTTTGTCTTTCTTGTTCTTCCTCCCTTCTCCAGGATTAGACTCGGTAAATACTAACTAATTCCATGTTAAGACAACAACGGATTTTCTCTCAGTTCTCTGGGTACCAGGCAGAATGCCAGCTGCTATATTGCATTTTTGAAATGTATTACTTTCCTGCTAAAAGAGATGGATTTTCAATTGACATTTTGACATCATCAGAATATAGAGAGTGTCCTTTCAAACAATTTGCTAGAGTCCATTAGGAAAAAACCAATTAAGAGAAATGCAACACAGCAGGAACTTTGTCTAGTTTGTTTTGTTTTTTTTTAAATTATTCATATGTTTGTTTGTTTAAATTGACCATTTCCAGGGATTTGAACTGTGCCAAAGATTATTTGATATAAGTCAAATGACCTTGACAAACACCACTTGTCACCTACTAAAATGGATTCCTCTTGTTAGTATGGTTAGATAAAACATTGTAAGTGAAATAAACAGGTAGTTTTTTAAGTTCTCACATTATGAGTTTCAAGTAACAGAGAAAATTTTTTTGTTTGTTTTAAATAAACATGTTTTAATAACACAACCTAGTTCTATAGTGCCATTTTTGAAAAAAGTGCTGTTCTCATGCAATTCACTTGACATTAGGAATTCACAGAATAATTGATTCTCCTGAAGAGATGCTGACAGGAATCCTCGGGTATTTTGTTTTATCTGTGGATAGTGATTAGTATTCAAACATTAATGAAAATATAAAATGATAATGAGAAAATCTTACTCCCAATCATTACTACAAAATAATATTCTTTCCAAAATAGAGATACTTCTACATATAAATACATCCTGAAGGGCCCATAACTCTGTAGAAATGAAAAAAACATGGTATGAGAAAGAAATACAGCAACAACAAAAAGTGATATTGATGTTATTTCTTAAGAGAAAAAAAATAGGCTTGCACTGTCGTCTGTGTTACATGGAAGTAAAGTGGCTCAGTTTTCTGATTCTTAGGAATCCTTTTCTGGGATGCCAGGACCTCTTCATCTGTTGTATGAAGATCTAGGTACTGAAACTGAGGTTGTGATGAGGCTGTCTGCTTTTCTGATGAAACTTTACAAGGTTCTGGATGTGAGTTGAACTATACCAAAATCCTGGGCACAGTGGCAAATATTGAGATGATCAGAAAATCTTGGTTATGTAGATGCCTTAGCCTAACAATCTCAATTTAGTTAGTTAGTCAGTAAGCCAGTATAAATGGGTCTAAAGTTATTAATACAAAACCCATCTTTTTTCCCTTAATTTCAGGAATTTTTTCTCACCTCTTTGCTACAACCCTTTCTCAAGAAAGAGAGTAAGCATCTTACCTTCACAATTTTGTTATAAAGTGCTAATATCTATTTGAGGTTGCTGTGGGATAGATTACAGTATGTGCACAAATGACTGTATATGTTGAAAGTGCAAGGTAAATGTGAAAAAATTATTCTGCAAACAATTTTTGCCTATATCACTTCTTGTTTGTTTTGTGGAAGTTCCTTTAATACTATCTTCCAAATGACAAAGGACTATGAAATGTTTGCATTTTGAAGTGTTCTTTTCTCCTCTGTTTTTATGTATTCTTGAAGCATCAAGTTCACTACAAAGCTACTGTGGTGAATGATGCTTATTTAACTACAGTGAATGACACCACAGACAAAATTTAATTCACCTTTTGTTTGAACTTTGCAAAGAATGAATTAGAGAGTAACAGAGAAGCTTTTCAAAGGATTTTTAAAATCAATTAAAAAAGCTTTGTTTTGAAAGAAAAATCTCATTTAGCTGCCATATGAGTGGCATTTACTTTTTTTTACTCTACATTTTCCATAGCTTACTCTTAATGGCCTTCCCTTTTTGCCCCCTGCAGCTTCAGTAATCATGTTGGTTCAGTGATCCTCACTTCTCTGTAAAGCTGGTTAATGAGCAGGATAAAAATCAGTTATCCTTGACCTTTCCTTGAACCTTTTATCATTTGTTGAACCCAGCTTCAGCCAGCAAATGTTTATTTCAGAAAGTTCTTACACTGACAATCCAAGTTTCCCCAAAAATATGGAAGGGAAACCTGAAAAATTAGAAGCTAAGAGGTTTAACTACATTTCAAATCATCTTCATCTATGAGGCCAAAATGCATAACAGGTCATGCTCTTAAGCTCTGAAGAACTAGTCACAGCACAGCCATTGTTGAAAAAACTTTTATTTGTTCTGCACTGTGTGCAATATTTCAATATTTGTGTTTTTACATCACGTCCTGCATTGACCCAGTAACTGTTTATTTATATAATTTTCATAAAGGGCTATTTTGATTAAAAAAGAAAAAAAAATGAAGGTGAAGTGGCCTAATTCCATAGGAATTTCTGCTGGTTTTAGTCCAGAATGATTCACAGAATCTAAATGATATTAAAAATAATTATTTTGTTTGTTTTTCTTGGGAATCAAAATAGATAAAGAGGAGATTCATGTGTTTTTCCTAGAAAGACCTTAAGCATTTTGAGTTTCTTCCATTCTGAGTTGCTAAATAAAACCACATGGAAGACCAAGCATCTGTAAAAGATGACAGAAACAGATACAAATAAAAATGTCTTGTTTGACTCCTCTGCCTTTTTATTTTTTTTTTCAATGTTAATTTGCAAAACTAAGTGGAAATGTCTCAATTAAAGGAAAAAATCAATGAGGATTTAGTGAAAAGCAATAAAGTAGTTCTACAAAATTAAGAATGTGTTCAGTTCTTCTGGGTTCCTCAGTGCAACAGAGACAGAGAGCTCCTGGAGAGGGTCCAGTGGAGGGTGACAAAGATGATACAGGGAATGGAGCATCTCTCTTGAGAGGACAGGCCAAGGGAGTTGGGCCTGTTCAGCCTTGAGATGAGACAACTGAGAGGGAACCTCATCAATGTCTGTAAGTATCTGAAGAGAGGTTGTCAAGAAAATGGAGCCAAGCTCTTCTCAGTGGTCAAGGACAAGATGTAAAAGGCAGAAACTGATGCAGAGGAAGTTCCACCTGAAAAGAAGGAAGAACTTCTTTACTGTGAGGCTGATAGTGCAGTGAAATGGATTGCCCAGAGAGGCTGCGGAGTCTCCCTCACTGAAGATGTTGCAGAACTGTCTGGACACAATCCTGTGCTCTGTGCTCTGGGATGACTCTACCTGAGCTGGGAGGTTGGACAAGATAGCTCACAGTGGTCCCTTCAAATTTTAACCCATTCTGTGACTGTAAAAAAGATTAATCCCTATAAGTATGAAAAACTATAAAAACATTGCCCGTGCCCTACTGCGAAAACTTCTGTCAGCTGTGATTCTGGCTGCAGCTATAAAATAAAATTTTGGATGCTAGAGGTAAGTCTCTGTACATGAACTATTGCTCATGCACAGGCATGGCTCAACATAATGTTTTCTGAGTGAAGAAAAGAAGAAGTATATATTTCCTGCGTTTTTATTGTTTTCCTCTGTCCTTTATCAGAAATGATCAATGACATGATGTTTAGATAGGCAGGCATCCTTTCTAAGGTATTTACTCTGTTCTAAATATCTAAATTGGGCTAGCCAGCCTTTTTAGTGGCAATAATTTTAGTATTCCTTTACCACCTCTGTAGTACTTATTGGCTATTTAGAACCTGTGCAACTCTTCATTCTAATTCCAATGTTAAAATTCACCACTTTATAAAAATAATTAATTTTGGACTGGTAGATGACTAAGAGATTTTTGCATTATTTATAGGCAATTATTATTTTAAAAGGAAATTTATATTCCCAAATATGTTGAAGGTGTGCGAGTAAAACATATACATCTAAGTTACTCTAACACTCCTTGGAAACATAAGCTTTTTCTCTTCAGTACTGATTGAAAATATGTATCTAAATCTCTGTAAGAGAATCTTAATAGTTCTCCTGGGAGATTACACTCAGTGAAACATGTGACATATGGTGGGAAATGCATTTTTGCATTGATTTTTATACACATATAATGCACAGAGATGCCAGCTTTGCTACATTAAGATGTGAAGAATAAGAATATCAAAAAGTACAATTCATTGTTAAGTACTTGTTAAAGTGGGCTAAATTATCTTCAAGTAACTGGCTGTCAGTAATGCAGTATGATTTAATATGATCCCCTCAGAACTATTCTCCATGTGACAGAAGTTTCCAAGGAAGGTCAATGATATGCCTAAGAGACTATGACAGCTGAATTATGGATTCAAACATTGCTGCCTTTTACATGACCATAGAAAATGAACTAGCTTTTGATTTATAGATATTTTATCCTAATGTACATTTCTCCATTATAGTAAATCTAAAACTAGGCAATCCATCTATCTATCTATCTATCTATCTATCTATCTATCTATCTATCTATCTATCTATCTATCTATCTATCTGTATGTGTGTGTGTATATATATATATATATATATATATGTCCCATTTTCCCTGGAGTCATTCAGTGAACTATATTTAAAATTAAATGACACCTCCGCTTAAAGGAAATATGAGATGGAATTAGTATCACAGAACTAGCAAAAAGGCTCATAATAGTGGTGAGAAGATACTATGGAATGGTCTCCCTTTAGAAAGCAGAAAATGAAAACACATATATGTTTGTCCAAAGAGACTTTTTTTTTCTTTTTTTTTTTTTTCTTTTTTTTTTACCCCTCAGGAAGAATGGGAGAGCAGAAGGAAGAATAAGGTAGATTGAGCCATCCCCACTGGAACTTTATAAACCTCTCTAACATCTTTTAACTTCTGTGTTAAAGGTGACATTCAATGGCAGCAGGGTGCAACTATGATAGTTTTGTACCTTGTCTTAGTTTGTCACAATATGTAGAAAGGCAGGATTTTTTCTTTTTTGTAACACTTTAGGGCACTACAGTGTTCTTAGGCTTTTGTTAATATCTGTAGTAGCTATCAGTGGGAATTATTCTGCCTTTTCCAAAACTAGCATGGATGGGCAACTCAGGTTGAGTGAAAAGAGACAAAGGAGGCAGTTGTACATTTGAACAGCAGTGGTCATTTCATGTATTTTCCTGTGTTTAAGCATTATAGATTCTTATCTGTTAGTACTATCCTGATAATGAAAATCTTTTCTTTTTCTTTTATTTTCTTACTTTTAAAAAAGAATTTCTTAAACTTTCATGACATTGCGTGCATCTGCATGTACATTTGCACAGTAGATATTCTGTTGACATCCTTAACAACCATCAAACCTTTCGAAAGTCCACTAGGAAAGGAAGGATTTATCTATCTTCAGCTCTTCTCAAAATCCTTCTCTGTGCAATACTTGTATCAGGCATACAAGTCTGAGATTTTATTTTATTTTTTTTACTGTGGAGGATCTTATTTTTTTTCAAGAAACTCAGTACTTGTTACCTTTTCAATATCTTCAAGAAGCGGTTTGGAGGGCTTGGTGATAATGCTAAGCCTGAAATTCTTATACTTACACAAGAGAAACAAAAGTGTATGCAGGCTCTTGTTAGAGGAATACACCCTCTTTTAGACAACCTGATATTAAGTGGTCCCAAGTGGAGGTTTGTTGTGCATTCAGGCATCAGGCACCCACTTAAGCAGACCCTTTGTTCTGTACAATTCCATGCTGTACTGCACACTACTTTGCCTTCAGGATTGCACTGTGCTGCACATACCTCTTGACCTGGGATAAACTCAGCTGGCTGAATATAATGGGAGGCTCCTGAAGGCAACACCCACCTGGTGATGCCAGTAGCATGTCTTTATCATGAAGTGAAACATTGTTTTCACTTAAAAATGACTTTGATCAAAAGTAGAAAAGTTAAATGGAATTGCTTACTTCTAAGAACATTGCATAAATACCCCACCATGGTGCCATCATACTGCACTGTGAATAACAGGTCTGTTCAACGTGCAGTGCCCTTTCCAGAGGTCCATCCAGTGCTCTGTCTCCTCATGGTTACCTACATCAGAAGACATGTTAAATTTTATAATGTGCTATCAGTTGCTCTTGGAGAGTAATGAAAGCTTTCTTGACAGTGTTTTTCTTGCTGGGATGCAGAGAGATTGTGGCCTTCATGGTGAAAACAAAAATCCATATAGAAAGTGGATTTTCTCTGTATCTCTCTTCCTTAAAATGTATAAGTGAATGTCCATTGAAAAGTACAAAGGAAAAGCAGCTATCTGAAATATTAGCAAAGAGAGGAGGAAAGGTTTTTACAAAAACTAACTCAAACTAGGAAATTTTAAAGGTTCTTTCCTATTTATTTCTCATCCTTTTTATAAATTGGGTAGTTTGTTGGCTAAAATTTTACAATTCTCTGCCCATAAACCTTCCTCAGATTTCAATCTGCTCTGTTTGGTTGTTGTTGCAAGGTAGCAATTGAAGCTTAATATCAGCTGTGGGTATCAGATATTCTGAAATTCTCAGGAGACAACATGACATAGCTGCAGCTGGAAGAAAACATTTCATCAGAAAAAGTATTTTGACATACATCTGCAAGATACATTAGGGTAAAATATTATCCAGAATGTCTGGAAAGTTGTAGTGTTAGCACATCAGAAGAATTAGTAGATAATTGCTCAGTTTATTCTGTTGAAATGATAAAACCCCACCCAAGCTAACTCCTTCCTGATTTCTGTTAAAATTTGCTTGTTTGGGAAGGCTTTGGGGATGGGCTTGCTAATTTTGTGAATAGCTAAGGTAAATAATTTCAGTGTTGACAACTTGGAGCCCTGACACCTGGTATACAATAGGGGAAAAAGTAGAATATATTTATAATTATGCAATTTAAAGGCATGTATAAATATAATTATGATATTTTATATGAACAGTAAGAATATTTTTTAAATGGCATTAGGAAAAATAGGTCATTTGATCATGTAAAGAGAAATTTCTAACACTATCTATAAAAGGCAACATTTCAAACAGAAGAAAGCTACAAATAACTGAAGTCTAAAGTTCCCTCTCATTTCAAGGGCTTAAGCATTCAGGAATATTTTATATTTAAGCTCTGATTTTTCTGACAGTCTTATTTTTCCTTTTGTCAGTAGAGATTCACTGATAGTGTCTGATGTTTAAGTGATTGAAAAAAAGACTACCTACATGTTTCGTGTAGTATTTAAATAAGGAAGAAGTGAACCCTTTTGAATATCTGGCTTAATGACAATGTAGAAATTTTTCAGTTCAGGAGCAAAAAGCTGTCAAAAAGAGGAACATTTAAAATTAAATAAATAAAGCACATGATTTCTAGAATATTTTTTAATTTCTCACTTTTAATTACATTGAACTTGCAGGCATTAATCTCTAGAATTCATTGCATGTGAATTGATGACATTCAAAACCTGACAACCTGATAAAAAGATAAGGCACATTTCCTATATGTGTTTGGTATAAAAATATCTGGAGTCAAGCCACGTGTATGGTAACTGAATTCTGATGCAATCCTTTACTTACTGAAGGCTTTACTTACTTCTCTAGTATTGAGAACTTCTTCATGTTTGTAGATAGAACAGTTCCTGCGACTTATGTGCTTGTTTAAAGATTAGTACTTGAAGGGTTTTTTCTAAGTTCCTGTAATAGGAACTACCCTAACTCTGCATTCTTTCAGTGTCCCTATTTTGTTCTTTGTGTGTTTATTTGTTTGAGTTTTTGTTTGTTTAAATAAGTCAATTTAATGTGATGAGAAAGTACTTGCTTTCTGTATATTAAAACAGTTCAATTATACTTTAAAGGAAAAGAACTCAGTTAATTTCTTCATGGCTTCCATTTTATATTCTGAAGTGTATCTACATTAGATTTATGCTGCAGTGAAATGTAAAAACAAGCAGACCAAAAGTAAGCTAATCGACTCAGAAAGCAATAGCAGTTTTGCTACTGCCATTTGGTGCACAGCGGGGATTAATTTAACCTATTACCTGCAGCTAAAGTAATCTGCACTGAACTCCAAACAAAGTTGACAATCAGAGGGAAGGCACTGTAATTACATACTCTGTGTTAATTTAAACCTTTTATAGAATTTGTAATAGTATGAGTGACAAATTTTGAGAATATTCATTAATGAGTTCATCTATTGGAAGATGAAATAATAACAACATGAAAAAAAATAAGATTTGGAGCACGAAGCAGAGTTTAAACACTTTTTTTTTTGTATTCTCTGACATTTGAAAAAATCTACAACATTGAAATACTTGGGAAAAGGAGCAGTTTGTAGCAGAAAAAACAAATAACTACAAGGATGTTTTGATTCCAAAATTTATGCAGACAAATTAAAAACTATACTCTCTTAGGACCTATATTAATGAAAAAAACCCAAAGGCTACGAATTCAATGTCCTGGTCATAGTAATAATGATAGATTTCATGGGTTAGCATGTTAAAAGAAAAAAAAGCAGACATATTAGAGATGCAGTCATCTGTGTTGCTTAAGCAAATTATTAGAAAATATTATACATGTCTTCTGAAGGATAAAAATGAATACGAATTAACATGTGTTCCAACTGTTTTATTAATTCTTCACATCACTGCAACATCAAGTACAGTTCTCACCCAACTGCACTTGCCTGCATACAGTACAACAGGCTCTCAATTGGTGTACATCTGTTGACTTCAGGGGAATTATGCTGGTACGTCTCAGCAAAATATATTCTCTGGTATTATGAATCGAGGCAAAGTTTCTAAAATCAAAATGAAACAAGTGTTAACTCAATTATTTGCTTTTGCACTTATTTCTTTATCTATTTGTTGGTAGGATGAAGGCACCTGCTTCTTAAATACCTGTCCATATCTCTTGAGATAGAAAGGAATTGCACTTTTCTGAAATACAAGAAAGGTCACTGAAATAATTTGCCTTATCAACATAATTTTACATCTATTCAGAGCACTCTGTTTAACTTCCATTTCATGCTTAGTAAGTCTGCACACTGAAATGATTTTATGTTAAAATGTTTGCTTTGCAAGTCTCTCTATCGCAATAATTAAAATAATAGTGCGATCGTTTTCATTTTATAGTTTTTCATCCTGGAGGACCTCCAAGCACATCTCATTTTTTGGTAGTAGCAAATCAAACAACAACATACAGTGAGGAGAATGAGCTAGTAATAATAGTCTATAATCTTCCAATAATATAATTTTCTTAATCTTCTCCTCAGAGATGTAGCTGGAAAGCACAGATAGCAAGTAATTAGTGTTCCAACCCCATGAAATTTTAGAAGTGTCTGTTGAAACTACTTGTTTTATGGAGCACATTGTAACCTTAAGTCTTTCTGTATGCTACTGACAGCATGAAGACAGAGACACAAATGCTTGGCTCACTACGTTTATGTCATCTCTGCTGCTGGAAACAAAGCATTATTTGAGAATTTGTGGCCACAAAGTGGAGGTTGGTTGCTTTGCCTCATGTTTACATGCCTGGATAAGGATTTGCAGACACACAGTTGTCATGTGCACTGACAGGAGAAAGAGAGAACCTTCCAGGCTATTGGAGAACTGCTTAATTGAAATAGAGAGCTGTACTGGTGAAGTTACTGCTTTTGAAAGTCTGTGAAGATGACAAAATAACCAAGGTGATCTAAAGTGCTTTTTCAATCTTCTGTATTTGGAACTGTGGTATGGTCTTTCAGGCCTGTGTTTGTGGTTTTTTGTTGGTTCCCCCCCACCCCCGCCCCAAGCTGTTGTTTGCCTGAGGTAGTAAATGTCTGTGTACAGTTTCCTGTGAAACATTATGCCTGTAACACACAGCTTCCCATCATTTGTGCCTATCCTTCCAAAGTTTTAGACAGTTTTCCTCTGTAAAATGGAAGGTCAGACAAGTTAGATCTATTGGTGATACTTCTGGTTATAAATATTCTCTCCCTCCCTGCCTTTGCTTTTAGAGCTTTTTTTATTCCAGACAGCAATGGGATGAAATTCATTGTCCCTTCAGAGACTGATCCTTTTTCACAATGTCTTCTTTCTTGACAAAGAATTGTGTCTTTTATGTATAAGTCAGAAGAATAGTATGCATGTATTGCTTCTCACGTCTTATGTATGATCATGAACTTTTCAATGACTCTTTTCTGACCTTTGTTCTGTGGTGATGTTTTTTCCTTTTCCCATGCATCTATCTTTACTCTGTTTTCATAATCAATGAAGAAGTCAAATAGAAAAAAATTGTCCTCAGTTCTCCAAGCAAAGGAAAATGTCATCTCTGTAGTGAGGCCTTCCTTCAGCAAGAAGTAAAAATCACTGGTTGTGACTGAAGATTCTTGAAAGATTCAGCCCAGGTGCATTTCTAGGACTTTTCTGAATATGTCTCCAGCATCCAAGTTTTCTGAGTCAGAGCAGTTTTATTCCATCTTAACATCATTGACCTCCTTAATTGTTCCTTATTTACAGAGATGCAAGATAGAATTCAGGCCTGTGTGGTGCAAAACCATTTATCCATAATAATTTTTCCCTGCTTGTTTTATAAACTATTTTTAACATGAAGCAGCAATGCTGCAAAATCCCACGATTATTTATGAATCTGACTAGCATAGACAGCTCAGAGTCCTTTGGAAATACAAAAGAAAATTCTTTGAAAAGCACATTACAATGTTTCTAGGCCAAAAGAGAAAACAAAATCCTCAGTAAGGAGTTTTTGCTTTTTGTCAGTAGATTTACTTCTATAATTCTCACCCTTTCATTTCAGCCTTGAACCTACAAGTGGTCCACTATAGAAATTCTTAATTGTCTAGTGAAATATACAAGCATTTGGTTTAGTTGCATGACCTTAAAAATATTTTAATATTGCAAAAGATACAATATTATTTATCAAGGACATTAAAATATTGCTATTGCGATATTGTTTTTCTCCTCTGTCTTTATCTATGCTTAAATCTCCTAATTTGATTTACTGATGAGACTACTATTAGGCAGAATAAGGTCAGTTATTCATTGTATCCTTTTATTACTGCTTCTGGTTCTGCCTTGACAAAGTGGGAAAGGAAAAAGCATGAAGAGAAAGTTAAACACATCTTGTGGAATGATAAGCAACAGTGATATAGCTCCATAGTGGCATTTGTGACAGGGACAACACCACTAAGTAACGAAACAGAGAATGGCATGAACAAACAAGAGTCTAATGAAAGGAGCGTGTAAAGAAGATAAGGGAAATGATCCTATAAATTTAAAATTATGTTCCTTCTTAAATTTCTCTAAAGTGAGATCTCCATTGTGAATACCTGGCAGGGCATTAGCTTTTGCTATTCTCTTTTATTAAAAACTCTAAGGAAAGAGATATTTACTCATTTACATTTTGGGGATTAATTCCAAGCCTTTGAATTTGTTCATTTATTTATTTTCTAAATGAGATCTTTCATGATAGTCTTATACAGTAGCATAAGCAGCAGCAGGGAATTCTGGCTGTTCAGTTTATTTTCTTTTCCAGCATTGATAAGCAGTGCACTTAAGAAGAGGACAGCCTCTTGTCATTTCTGTAGTACTTCAGATTCCTGCTTCTGCTAAGTGTAAATTGGCAGAAAGGCTGCCTGCAATTGCAGAAAGAAAAAAAAGGGGAAAAAAAGGCTGATAGTGCCTTCCAGCTCTGCAGCCTCATATTTGTTTAGAATTTGTTCAACTATTACTTTCAACAGGAACTTGAATATCAGAGCTATTTATACAGGGATTTTCAGTGATCTGTTGAAAAGATATGAATTCTGCAGTTCACCATTTGCTCTATTTGCAGAGCTGCTTCAGTCCAAATAATTTCACAGAGACGTCTGTTCCTCCTGCCCCTCTGCCCCAATTCCTCTGTGAGATGTAATGTATGCTTGCAGAGGTAAACATTTCACATTCTATCAGCAAAGCTCTCTTATCCCATATTAGTATAGGAGACACAGGGTAGGGCCTTGTTAAGATGATTATCTGGGATCTGCAGAATTTGCTTCTGGGTGTGAGATAAACTAACAAAAGGGGAATTTTACAGAATGTACTTGCACAACTCTTCATATCTCATCTGAGAGACATACAACACAGAAATGATAATCTTTTGAAGATAGATCAATTTTCCCTCTCCTCTGTGAAGAAGCCCTCAGTTGTAGAAGCAATGATGCTTCCTAGCATAAAAAACCTCTTTGTTAATGGTGGGGAATAGAAGAATTTGGGATGGAGCAGGACAAAGCTAAAGAAATCACTGTTGGATGCTTGTCTTTTGTGGTTTTATTTGTTGTTGGTTTGGGGTTTTTTTGGGGTTTTTTTTGTTAGGGTTTTTTTTTTTTACCCCTTATAAGATCAGGGCCTAAGGTGGCAGCAAGTGGAAATGATTATTCAGTATGTCTCATTACAGTTTTCCCTGGCACCATTGTTTGTGCTGTATCCTCCGCACTGTATTCAATCATTGTATCATCTGTTCATTCTGTGTGCATCTAAATAAGTGTTTGCTCTATAATAAACCCTTTGGTTTGTGCCTTGTATGATCTATGGGGCTCCCAGAAGTAACTGGCAGGGTTCTTGAGCATGTAGAAAAACTTCAAAAATGCCAGTACTACTAACTGATATCTTTATGTAGTCCTGATGTTAGCAGAACATCCATTATTTTTATCATCATCATCATCATCATGATGGTTAGGCTTCATGAATGAAGATTTGCAAGGGCTCTACCCATGCTTGCTACAAGCAGGTTGGTGTCTGAAAAGGCCAATGTGAGATAGGCAAGTCCAATTGCAAAAGGCACAGCAGAAAGTCTCCATCGGCACTACTGGCAAGGCACGGTTCTTCCTGCATTGTCTTTTCTCCTCCAGGCTGATTCTGTGTGTGTTCTCAAAGGAAGCAGCAGTGTTCTGCATGGTGTGTCTCCATTTCTCCTGACTGGAGGCCATTGATGGTGGTCAATATGGCCAAGGCTGAGGGATTGTTTCAGGGAGTCCTTGTATCTCCTCTTTGGGGCTCCTCTCTTGCGGCAGCCGCTGGTGAGTTCCCCACAGAGCACAATCTTAGGGAGGCGGTGATCCTCCATCCTGGAGACGTGCCCTGCCCAGTGCAGCTGCATTCTCAGTAGCATGGCCTCGATACTGGTGATCTCTGCCTGTTCAAGGACAGACACATTAGTCACATAATCAGACCAGTGGATGTT
>JAWMRC010000089.1:16194828-16242732 GCA_035584755.1 Thripadectes ignobilis
CTGTGGTACTCCTGTTGGCTCTGAAACCACACTGGCTTTCAGGTAGAAGTTTTTCTGCAATAGCAGGTACTAATCTGTTCAAGAGTATTCTTGCAAGGATTTACCAGAAACAGAGAGCAAAGTGATACCTCGGTAATTTGAGCAGTCTGATTTTTCTCCTTTCTTCTCGTACAGGGTGATGATGACTGCATCACGGAAATCTGATGGTAGTTTGCCTTGTTCCCAGCAATGCACAATGAGCTCATGAAACTTAGCATGGAGTGCTTGGCCTCCATACTTCCAATCTTCTGGTGGGATTCCATCAACTCCAGCTGCCCTGCCAGTTTTCACCTGCTGTATGGCCTTAAGAGTCTCTTCCATAGTAGGGGCTGTATCCAATTCATTTGGTTGTTGTGTAATGTGCTGAATTTCTGAGTCTTGGGCTACACAGTTGGCACTGAAGAGAATCTGAAAATGTTCAGACCATTGATTCAGGATGAAGGTTCATGGAGTAGATTATTTGTTAAAGGCTGTGTTAAAAAGCTTTTGGAAAATCTGAAATTTAACTTCTATGGGTACTACTTTCAACAGTTAACTTATTTTTTGAAAGTACTTATTCTGCAGATTTTCAACTGTGTGGTTGTTCAAATGAACTCATGTCTTAGGGTGCTTTGCCTGGAACTTGTGCACCTGCAGAATCACATTTCTTGAAATCATCCAAAATTCTTCTTGATTGCCCTTATGAGGTTGCTTTCACTGTTCCTTCATTCTCTGCCATTAAAATGTGGGCAGTGGTCTTTCTCCAAGTTCTACAAGTAAGTTAAAGAGAAATAATTTAGTAATAAAATATAAAAAAAGTCCCTAATTTTAGAATTAGTAAAGCAGATTCTTTTTCCATACACAACTTCCTTTCACTAGCTTCTCTGTATCCAAAATGCCTGCATAGAAAATTTTGATTCTGCCTCAGTAATTTAGAAAAACAGAATTATTTTGGATCCTGTTTATCTCATGAAATGTAGAAATTATCATATATATAATATATAATCATATATATTAATTATATATTAATCAATACAATCATATATATTAATGTCATATTTGGTGCTGGGCTGGAAGTTCACAACTGGCCATGCTAGCCAAGGAGAGATTGGAGGACACAGGGTATAGAGTTACAAAAGTAAGTATTTATTCCTGCAGATGAGGTGTAACATTAATATTGGAGTGCCCTGGATGCGGCTTTATACAGGATTCTTTTAGACCTTAAATGTTCAGGGCAAGGTGATTTGACTAAGCACTAGTACCCACATTACTGATGACTAACCATAGTAAAAGTTAGCAAAGTAACCCTATTTTTGCAGTATTCTTGCAACTGTTTTATTGATCCAGATGTCTCTGGGATCAGTCTTGCAGCAGTGACTTATCTATGATGCCAGATGCTGCTGGTAGGGTTTCAGAAGTATGTTAGAAGGGCTAGGATTCTGGTGTTATCTCAGTTGTCCAGAGGTATCCTTTGTCCTTCATGGACAGCTCTAAGATTCCAAGAAGAAAAGTTGTTTTTTTCCAGGGCCAGGATGTCTTTTAGTTTGGTTTCATTAACAAATACCAAACAGTTTGAACAATACCAAAATCTCCAGTAAAATTCCACTAATTCATTATATATCAGCAAAGGACATACATAGTCATACTATGAAGAGTGATTGGTGCTATAGGGAAGGGAGCTTCTATAATACTAAGAAAAATACGTCTCTAATTAAAAAGCAGAAATTTATCTATGTAAATTGACATCTTTTTATTTGAGATAGTCATAGCTACATCTAGTGTATTTGTACCTGTAGAATACTTTGGTGCCATCCCACAAAACCAAAACCCTCTACATTCCTCATTTCTGCTTGGCTTTGCAACAAAATTAGAGTGATTTACATCAATATTTAATTTATTTGATTGCAAAATTGAGGTACAAATGTGACGGATAGATCTTATAGGAAACATATAATGAGATGGTTTATCCAAGCAGAAACAGAAAATTTGTTAGAATGCAGGGTAAACTTTGCATCATCTTCCACCAAATGCTTGTTTTTGCCAGAATAAACATTACAGAAAATCAAGTGCACTTTCTGGATGAACTTCAGCAATTGAATTGTGGCATAGCCACAAGGTGAAGGGAAGTAATGTAAAGTGCCTGAGCTAGGACTAAGTACAATTACAGAGCTGGTTAAATTAGATTTGAAAACTTAGCTAGTGTTTAGAGCCTGGAAACACAACTGGAAACCCTGTAAAGCTACCTTTTCAAGCTTCCTGAAACAATATCATGTCTGAATGTTAAGTCTACAAAGATGATACTGACTAAGTGAGGCAATATATTGAAAAGTGTACCTATGAGCACTGTCCTGCATGACCATCTGTAGCAGAAGGTCTATGCAAATACATTGTTAAATATTTAAGTGTAGAGTGTCTTTTAATGCTGTCTTTAAAGACAGCACAAGACAGGATATGGAGAGCAGTGGTACACTGAAAGCAATATGGTCCTTCCTCCTGAAAATAGCTGAGATGGTGAAAACACTTTAAAAGTACACAAGAAAGGGCTAGACAGGCTTTCAGTCTGAAAGTCACATTGCCACCCTTGTTATGCAGCACGGTATCAGGGGCACTGAACACAGAAACCAAAGTTGGTGCATAAAGTCATCACAGCAAATGTGCTTGGGACAATCCTGGCATTATTCTGTAGGCTCTCATGTTTTCTTTTGGAAAATGTACTTAGACACTTTGGCTGAAGTGACTTATTACAGCCATGGATATACATAGGAAACATATTCTGACATGACTTGAGACAGATAATGGGTGAAAAGTAAAGGACTTGTGATGGTGATCTCTAAATAACTGGGTAGTTGGTTTTATGCTGAAACCATGTGACATTTACATACAACTCTAGATAACCAGGTTCAGGTGGGAAAGTATTTTCTTTTTGGGGCTGTTCCATTTACACAGCTTTTATCTATAATGAAACTAGATTTTGCGGCTTGATGGATGTAAAGGATGCCTTCATTCATGTAATTAGTATAAAGACCATTACAGTGCTATTTGACTAGACCTGAAAGTGTGATAGCAAGTGCTAAAACTACTGTATTGTTTACAACATAAGGTATGGAAACTATGCGACGTATATCTTTGCTAGACTTAAAGGCTGTATTTTTCACAGTGACACTATTTATTTAGATGTATTGTCAGCAATTTGAAAGGACGCACAACAGTGTTACAATATATCTATATTCAGCTATTGAAAGCAGCAGCCTTCCAAATAGCTAGCAAGAAGCAATCAGCCTAAATTTATTTTCTAACACATAATTGAATGAAAAGGGAAGATTTCTTTTCAAGGAAATAAAAGAAAAGCTTAAGGCAGTTACTGCTTTAAAGGATGAGGAAATTGTCAAAGTTGAAAAACAGCAGTATATTGCACACCTAGCAGGTCCAGATAGAGGTAATCTCAGCAGAACCACAGTGGGTTTGACGAGTAATTTGTAACATACAAACTTTCAAGATGTAAAGGTCTTTTTAGAATTTATTTTAAATGGTTAAATACTTCACAAATTTGAAGAATGTTCATTTACCGCAGCTATGGTAACCTGTCTCAGGAGAGTCTTTAAAGTGGTTAGGATATATGCTTTCTCAGAGTTCTCTATAAACTCCATTGTTTTGCCAGTATCCTATAGCTGGTTACAGTTATTTCAAGTATTTAAACTCCTGGTACAACCAACACATGTTGCAAAACAGAATTTTCCCCAAAAGCTTCCCTTTTGAAACAATTTACCAGTGTCATTATCTGTATAGTATTTTGTGTGTTCAAAGGAAGGACAGATGGTTAAGTGCAATGTTCCCTAGCCCTTGGCTGCCACCATGATGCAAGTGAATTCATGATGTACCACGGTGATTTCAGAGAGCAGCACAGAAGTAAAAAACAGGTGTATTTGTGCAGCAGCCTTTTACAGTTGTGTGCATTTCTGTATCAATGTGAGTGTGGTATGGACCAGTCCCAATTCACGGTTTCTTGTCTTTCGAATGGGGATAGTCCTTCAAAAGGCATTGGGAATTAAGATCTGTTAGTGACTGTGAAGTTATGAAGGTATGGAAAAGGAAGATTGAGCTGGGTATGGAAAAGGAAGATTGAGCTGGTTATTAACTTTTCAAAAAGAAACTTGAAAATGCAAAATTAATAGTTCCATGGTAGGTGGAATCACAGAAAGGCAGGGCTGAAAGTGGACAAGAGAGATCATTTTGGATAGTCAGACCACTCATGCATAATATGCATAATATTTTCTGTTGGTTTATTGGTTTGATACAGAACAAGTTTGCAGAAGATAAGGCTGTTGTACACTCCACGGTCTCTGGGTGCTCTTTTACAACTTAATCAATGCCAATTGAATAAGCATTGTGTTTGGATTGCATAAATGCAGTGTCCAGAACATACTCCACACTTTCCACTGGAATTTCCTGATGAGAAATGTAGGAGCCTCTAACCATGAATGACCAGCAAATGCTGGTAAGGGGTGTAGAAACTGAGTATGACCAAGAGCATGTTGACACAATGAAGAGAACCAGAAATCATTCAGACTTGATTTAAAGTTACTACAGAATGTTAACTCAGCTGACATACCCACTAGCCTATACTAGTCACAAATGAAAAAATCTGTTCAGAAAGAGAGAGCTGGTATACAATACTACTTGTAATTTCCCAATTACCTCTTCCCAAAAAGGGGGAGATTAAAACAGACATAAAAAGGAGGAGCACTGAAAAGTCTCATCAGTGAAAAGTGCAAGGTTTTGCTTTGGCTGCTTTTTTTCCTTTTGGTGTGTCGTTGGGAGTATTGCATTTAATGATGACATAGGCTCAGAAAGAGAGGCGGATATATCAACATGAGGCTGGGGCAGACAGACATGAAGTAAGCTTTAAGCACAGGTCTTCAAAGGTGAAAAGCTAATGAATTAAAAACTGCTGCTCTTTCTGTCTTCCTGCTCTGACTTGTTAATTGCAGAGAGTTATGCATGATCTATACTTCAAGTCAAGTGTGCAGAAGGAAAGTGAGTTGGTAAAGTAGGTGACAACAGTTAAAAATTACACTAAAAATAGCCCAATCCTTTTACAATATATTATTTTCAAGTGCCTTGGGACATCATGTTACATGAAAAGTGCTGTGCTAATTGAAATTGCTATCTCCTCTCATAATAATCAACTTTATGAATCCCTTTTCTCCCAGCTGGTAGAAAATGAGGAGGAGAAAGAAGAGAAGGCAGCAGCATCCCATTTCTTGCAGTACTAAAATAGGGAAAGACAGTGAGAAAATTCTCTGAGAATGGTGTGAAATTTTGAAGAAGTTATAGGCTGCAGACACACATGATCTAGATTGTTTAGATTCTTTTTGATGGATAAGAATTCAAATACGAAGAGTAGCTCAGTACAGCTCTAACCATAGAGGCCCCTAGGACTTATTATTGGACAGTATCATAATTTTCAAGATATTGTTTTTCTGGGGTTGTGGGGGTTGTGGGTGGTTGGCATTTCTTAACAGAATATCGTCTGTGGAAAGGGCTGTGAAGGAGTAATAGTAATCAAAGAGACCTATGACTTCAATTTTAATCAGATGTGGCATTGGGCTGGTGACCTTGCCCATAATTGTATTATAAATGTGTTGGTGTTTGAGAAACAGAGATAGGAGGAAGTGACATGGAAATATGCCCAGGATGAACAGTTTATGACAAAATTTAATATATTTGAAAGGCCAGAAGATGACTTTGTTGGCATTTATTATTTTTTTAAAAGAACACCTACAGCTAATTTATTCATTTTATCTCCATCAGTTTTCTTCCTTTTTTTTTTTTTTTTCCTCCCCTCTCTCCTCCCTCCTCATTTCCTTTTGTCTCCTTTCTTGTCAGCCAGTAAAGATTTTCAATTCAAATATTGTGGTCAGAACTTGTTTGATTGAAGAAAGGATCATATATGCAAATATTTGCATGTTTTCTTTCAGATATTTCAGTGGCAAAACTGCTAATAAAATTAATTCTCTATACCATTACACTCTAATTTTATTTGAACTGAATAATGAAAGTTTCTAACATCCTCTACATAATTTATTTTTCTACATGTAAACATGTAAAACATTATGGCATATCCTGACACAGCACAGGTGAAATGTATTTGTCTGTAAGACATATAGCATAAAAAAGTATTTGATCTTTTCTATAAATTTAAACTATGTTGTACTAACATATTTTTGTGATAGGTAAAGCCTCAACAGTAGATTAACTGTCCATGTCACATGAAATGGAATGGATTGTCATGATTATCATCATTGGTTTCTGCATGCATGCAATCAAACTGAATTGCATGGTTTAGACTTTAAATTCTAATTTATTTTTGTGAGAGTTTTAAAGTTGCCATGACTTGCTCTATAGAAAACTAAAGTATATCTGTTAGTAATTCTCTGTCCAACTGTTATTAAAAAAAATAAATAAATTTATGAGTTGGTGATAAAAGGTATTATTTAAAAACATTTCAGGATTTTCTCAAACTCTAGTTCAGATTCTGGACAGCCACACATAAACTTCATGGTTAAGGCATCTTCTTTTATCAGAAAGGTATGATGAGCCACTTGGCAATGTGTTTGCAATTGCATGTGTTGGTAATTAAATAATGATAATAATAAATCATGATAATATATTATCAGAGAAAGAGCTCTTTGAATAAACTTGATTCCAAAGCTCTAGGACACTGTACATTCACTCAGCTTTTGATGTCTCTATTTAGAAGAGAAAGGACAAAGAAGACATGCAGATAACATCAAAAGGAGAGCTCACTTGGTTTATGTAGGAGTACATTAGCAGAAGATCAGATACAGTGTGAATTCAGTGAATTTGGAAAGAATTAGTGTAAATTTTGAACACTACCAAGTTGCATGTAGTACCCTGACTAAGTACATCTGAAGAACCATCCAGGTAAATATGGAAGTTCTCCTTGCAATTAAATGAAATTAGGTGGTCATGCCACAACCTGTGGGATTAATGAATTTTGCTTTAATTATGGAAATTGGGAAAGTATTTCTTCACCTGTATTCATGTCAAACATGCACTTGATGATGAACTTTTAATTAACTTTTTAGTACCCTGATAGTCCAGCAGTCCAGGAAAAGAGTTAGTTTGTTAAATCTTAATGAATGTTAAGGTTTGGTGACTTGCCTGACCTCAGATCATGTTAATGACAAAGTGTACGATGATTCTGAGTCTGTGACGGATCTGCTTGTTGCAAAAAAGTTTGCAATACAGGTTCCCAGTTCTGGCTTTCTGTTGATTCTCTTTTAAGTCCTTTATTCTCTATAAGTTGTAAGGGTTGAAAGTTAAGGAAGTGTGAACAGTTCTGAAAAACAGATTCCCTATTAATGTTTTACTTAAGTGTACTTGAATTAACTGTTTTTACTTAAATTTGCTTAAATAATTAAATTTACTTTCATTTACTTAAATTAATATTTAACAAATTTTTTGGCATGACGTGGCTGTCCTGAGTCTCTGAATAGTGTGATCAGACAGGGCAGGAATCATAGGAATAATTTTTCATAAATTTGAAGCTTGGAGAATAAAGATAAGACTGCACCGCAGGCAGCAGGGCTTTCAGACAATCAATGAAGCTGTATTTAGAAAACTAGAATCATCATCAGAGGAGACCCATGTGTTTTCAGGTAAATTCAACTATGAAGTAAATGTTGGTGCAAATGATATGTACTTTAAAACTAACATTATTTGGTACCCTCTGTCTGAGCTACGACTAGAATTAGGCATCTTTTTGCCTCAGGAGATTATGCCTTGAACCTTTGCAGAGACAGATTGCTGCTTCACCCTTTCCAGATGAGGAGAATCAGTACTCAGAGTTATAATGTTATTAATTTAGTCTATTTTTAAACATTTAACCTTGTTTCTTGGTGTCTTTTTCTTTATGAAGTGCATTAATCCTAAATACTTGGACATTTACAGGGACACACATATGAAATAGTGTGAAATGTCATGTAAAGTATTAGGTTATCATCATAATTTAGTTTCTAATAATGGATGTCCACAACACCATTCATAATATTTTAAATATAATTCTGCATAATGGTTAAAGTTTACTATTACATTTCTTCACATTATATTCTTTAAAAATTCAATATAAAGTGATAGATGTATATAATACTTCCTTTAAGAATAACAGAGTTAAAGTGTCAGATGAGCTGGCTGAAGGAAAGAGATCCAGCAGCCCTTAACAGGCTTTTGGTATTACTGTGGGAGAGCTGTAAATTTCCACTAATTGATGCTATAAGATCCACTAATTGATGCTATGAGATCATTTGGGTTTATCTGCATTTTTTTATAATGCAAACTCCAGTAGTTTTGTCACAAGTTTAAAGCTCCCAAGTGGTGTGTCAAACAATGAAGATGACTCCAAAGAATTAAGAACAAACCCTGTGAAAAGGTTTCCTACTTAACTCGATGTGGAGTGCATACTCCCTGGTGATCTCAGATTTGAAAGCTCTTTTTTATTTTTTCTTCTTCTTTTTTTTTTTTTTTTTTTTTTTTTTTTTTTTTTTTTTTTTGTCACCCTTGAGGAGTATTACATCTTGTTTGAAAAATTTAAATATGTCTGGGCTAGCATATCTATCCTTTCTTATTTGAAAGGAGTGATAAAATTACCTTGCAAAACTTCCAGTACAATCTTTGCAAGATTTCAGAGATCTGAACTACTGTCATTGCTGAGCTTGACTTTATGTTGACTCAAAATCTTGGAGAGGTAGTGCCTATAGGGCAGATAATTTCCCAGTCATTCATGATCTCTCTCAAACAATGAAAATATGTGACAGCTGATTCTCGTATCTTCTCTTTGTTCCTAGCGTTAATAATGGGGGGTTGCTCTCTACAGATAACATAAGCACATTCATTTTTAAGCTAAACCAACAGGATTTAAGAGATACTTAAGAGAGGGAGAAAGAGAGAGAGAGAGAAAGAGAGAGAGAGAGAGAAATCGGGAGTGAGCTGAATACCTTTATTTTACTTAGAAAAATAGGAACTGCATCGGAAAACCACTAAATTTGTGGAGTAGTCTTTTAATAATATGCTGGGTTAGCTTCTGAGGTGATAAATATACACTCATATACTTCATGTGAACTCAGGGACTATTTTTTTTTGTTTGGGGAAAAATTACTCATACCTGCATCAATATTAAGGAAAGTTTCATACTATTTCTAGGCAAGGAAAAAGCTGGTAACTTATGTCCTGTGTCAGCCCTCTGGTACCATTTGAACCTTGTAGATTGTGCTGCAAATCCTGTGCTTGTGCTGAGTGAACTGCACTATTAACTGTGCTAGGATTTCTGCAAATCTTGTAAGCTCTATCATTAATAATTCGGCTAACAATCGCTTTTTTGAGAGTTGGGTGAAAGGGAGGCTGCAAAGGATATTGCAACTGGTCCAGTGTTGAAGAATCTGGATTTACTTTTCAAAAAGTTACTGACCAACAGATATAGAACTAGTATTACTAAATCTTAAGTATTTTAAGTCACATAGGGTTCTTTAACACTAATATGTGACATACACATCTCAAGAGTATAGTATTCACCTGTTAAATAAACTGTGATATAATCCAGGCATAAGCAAATGTAGCAATACCATTTGAAATTTATATTGAATTCAAGTACATTATTTAGAAAAAGTGCTCGTTGCATAGGAGATCTGGGGGTTGGTTTTTTGTGTGTTTTGTAGATGAAATGTATAATAATAATAATAACAACAACAACAACAATAGTTAATCTGTCGGTTTATAATGAGCTATTGACTGCATTTTCATACTAAGAAACTCTATTGGATATAAGAAAAGCACTTGCTGCAGATGACTGCAGCTCACATCTAGTTGTTTGCTCAGCATCCAAGACTTTATGGACTCTTTGGTGAAAGAAGCACTTGAGATTTAATACATATAGCTTTAGGTAATTCCTCTAGAAATTGATTGAAACAGCTTTGCACAGGAAGTATAACCTGATTTGTAGAAACCAATTTATTTAAACAGAACAGTTCATGATTTTGCATGACAAATTCTTGTGAATGTTCAGCTATTTGCTGTACATCAGAAGTTATTTGCTGTCCTTTACATATATATAGGAACACCTGCTCCAGGTTAGCTTCACCATATTAGCTATCATATTGACTATAATTATAATTGTTTCACTGAGTTATTGTATTTTCTGGATCTGTCTGATGCCATCTCTTCACTGTGCACTGTTTGTAGAGTACTAAGTACAAGAGGATTCCACTTCAGAATTAGGATGCTGATATGATATGGTATTACAAGTGTTCCACTAGCAAAAACAACAGTAAATTACAGTGGGTAAAATTTCACGTTACAGATAAGATTACCAACAACATAGGGTTGTGGGACTCCAAAAATCCAGTTGGAATGGGCTGTAGTCCAGCCTCCTCAAAGCAGGGTGGTGATACATACTGGGCCTGGCTTTTTGAAGATCATGTGTATGTAAAACCATGATGCTGTTCTTTTCTGCTTCATGTGGCGAAAAAAAACCCGATTTGGATAGGATAGAATTTTTTTTGTTTGTTTTTGGGTTTTGTGGTTTGGTTTTTTTGGTTTGGTTTGGTGGTAAGTTTTGGTTTTTTTGTGTGGTTTTTGTTTGTTTGTTTATTTGTTTGGGTTTTTTTTTTCCCCCTGGAGTCATGAAAGCTACATCATATGTCCACAGATATGTATGCTTGGGCTGCAGGTCTGAATCTGTCAGGTTTTGTGTGTATGTGTGCACATATTCATGCATGTCTCTGTGAGTATGTGAGAGTGGCAGTATGGCTTCGTGATGCAATAGATAAAGAAGTTCATCCTACTTATTTTCTATGTGTCATTAGATCATTCTCCCTGAGGAATAACAGAATACTGTCTTCATAGTTACACTTTCATCCTTCCTTGGTAATAACAAAATTAGGATGAGTGGGTTCCCTGGTACTGAACACCTTTCCTGAATTTTCTATTTGCAGCATACCTCTGGCACAGGAGCTGCTGAAAAATGTCACAGTTTTCACAAATAGATATACTGTGGTTTCTGAAATTTCTAAAGATTTCAGAAACATCAAATCCTAAAGCAGCTTACCGTTTTAATAGAACAAAATGCCTTGAATATTTGAGGGAAAATTGCTGATATGTTTTTAATAAATTGCTTATAATTTTTTTTAAAAAACTAGATTCAAATTCTGGGATTCCTGTTCAAGTCTATGACTCTACAGTGCAATAGAAACAAACAATAATTGTGGGGTATATGTTATTCTTAAATTTAGAGGAGTGCAAAAAATACTGCTTTTCTTGATATAATTGCTGTATGTTCAAATGTAATTTAAAATTCATGTTATATTATAATGGAAATTTAAAAACACTGTGTAAGAAATGTGAGAGCACTCAAGAACTTTATCCTTTCCAGGTACTATTAAACTAAAAATAAAAGTTTTACTTTTTGATGGTGTTTCTGTGAAATACACTGTGTCACATTCACTAATGTACCTGTGTATTCAGACACTCTTCTCTCTCACTGACTTGTGTCTTGGTGTTGTAGCTGATTTGTGCTTTCGGTCCCATGTGTGACCTTTACAGTTGTGACAGTGATTAAAGTTTATCAAGTGCCTCTGGTGACTTAAACTGTCACAAGAGTGACTGATGCATTTCTTGGCCTCACCTTCTGGAGGGAAAAATCCACTTCCCAAATCCCTTTCCAAACATAAGACTTTCTAAGCTGTCAAAAGCTTACTTAGAAAACAAATCAAAAAGAGAAAGTGAAAAGTACAAAAAACATGCAACAAATACTTTTTTTAGATGAGGAGAATGCAGCTTTGTATGAGTTTATATGCAGTCTGTTGCATGAGAAACCCCCATGTTATGCACCATTATCCCTGCATTTAAGTAATTAAAGCCAGTAATTTCCATCTCCTGTTTGGCAAACAGCATGTAAAACATATCTATAAGTTTAAGAATGAATATCACCTAATAAGTACTCTAATAAATATTGCACCTTCTAACTGTAGGACAGGTAAACACAAGGAAAAATATGTATTTCCCAAAACTTACATGCTTTAGGCCAGAATTCCAAACCGTCTCACTCCCAAGCCACGGTCAAATCTCCAAGCTCCATTGTAGGTGGACACTAGATTATGATTGTAAATGTCACATCTAGGTTGTGTTTGATCTGATTGGTTTTTGCCCAGTGAACTTGCCTTTTATTCCTACAATTAAGGAGCTGAAACTACAGAAACATTTGCAGTACCATATTTAAAAGCAATAGTCTGTGTCTCTCCCTCTGGGTGCCTGCCATGCTGCATCTGTATTTACTTTTATTTTTATTTTACTTTTACCCTGTATTTTTTCCTCTTCACTTTCTGACTCATTATGTCTCATGCCTATATGAAGGGTTCTTCAGCCTGAGTTCAGCATAAGAGATCCTTAGGGAAATCAAATAATAAAAATTTTGGAACTTTACAGGCCTAAGACATTTTAAGGGACATTTTTATCAAAAATACTGTAATTGTAAACCTGTTTATACCTTGTACAAAGTAGCAATTCATTCTCTAGAAGAATGTGGACAATTTTCTATAATACCCAGGAAAACTAACTGTGAAAGATGTGAAAATCTAGCTCTGCCAGGTTATTTTTAGGGGTAGATGCTTAGTAGTGAGTACTAATGAGAATATTAAAAACAAATACACAGAAGCTTCATTGCAAGGAACACTTGTGGGGTAAGTTGCAGTAAACACAGTAAAACATATATACATGTATACAGGAACACAAACACATTTCAAGTTCATTGTGGAGGAGAAAAGACTTTCATTCCAAAGGAAAGGCCTGGAAATTAGGAAACTAAACCTGTTCATAAACCAAAACACAGCTCTTAGGGTAGATATGAGGTCATTGGGGAAGTGGTAGTGAGCATCTTTGAAAGGCAGAGGTTACACTGCTAGGAATGTAGAGACCTGGGAATTGCTATTGCAGATCAGTGAGTTCTTAAATTATTCTAGTTTCCTATATCTCACAGCAACTAATGCCAAATGTCTTAGCAGAGGTGTATCTACCAAGGAAAGCTATGCCTGAAGCATGAAGGTTGAGTTTTCCACATTTTTATTCTTACAAGGAAGGGGACGTTCTTTCTTATCATTAATTTAATGTCCAGATTTCTCCATGCCTCAGCTGATTTATAGGGGGTGAAAGATTGTTAAATAGAGTTTTCTCTAGCTGCACTTCCTGATTATTGAAGAGTGACCTCTTCAAGTGTTCTGCCCTTGCTCCTTAGCTGGCACACAGGATGAGGGAAACTGTAATGCAAAAGGATGTTTATACTCCCAAAAAAGGACCTTTAATATAGGACAGTAGCCAGAGTTTTAGAGGTGGTCTCAATATATTATTTGAGACAGGGTGCCTTGGAGACCTTGGATCAGCACTTAGAAGTATTATTCTCATATAGTCAGGGTGTTTAAAGTAAACAGTTATAAACAAACTTGTATTCTCAAGACTCAGTATCTCATACACTTTCATTATCTATAACAATTAAGGCTTATGTAAAGTTCTTCAGAGATAAATTTGGTTTTATATTATTTCACATGTTGCCAAGCATTTATACATGGTTCATGTTGAAAAAGATTCATAATCTGCAAAGTTGTAGGTGAAAACATGAGATACTGATGACTTTGTCACTATACAACATATCTTTTTACCATGTGGATATGGAAATGTCTGGATTTATACATCCACACAGTTGTGGCCAATGGTTCTATATTCCCTGGAAGCTGGGGATAAATAGTGTCCCTCAGGACTCTGCCATGGGACTGGTACTCTTTAATATGTTCATCAATGATATCGACAGTGAGATTGAGTGCCCTCAGCAGCCTTCTGGATGAGGAATTAGGCTGAGTATTTTACTTCTACAGTGTTAGTTAGGCAATGATAGTACTGAGCAAAAAAGGCAAACCCAGTTTACTGTCTCACTCTTAAATTAATATAGTGATAATTATTTCACATATATTGAATATATATAACTATATATATATTAAATATATATATGTAATTCATGTATATTAGTGAAAGAAAGGATAAAATCAACGAGATTAAGAACTTTTGGATTTCTGGACAAACAGTGTATATGTACATGAAAAATGGAATAAATGAACAATCAAAAGGCAAATATTTCAATTTATATCATTATGTACTATTTTATTCTGCTGAACAAACTGAAGATTTATGTAGTGAGACATACTAATATCTGCCCATGCTGGGACAGTCCTGGGAGGAGTCTGTGCAAGGAGTCCTTTAATTGGCTTCCCACCTGTCATCCTATTCTTCAAGTTTGTGGAGATGGTACTGACCAGTGAACAGCAAGTGAAATCATCAGATCAGCTGCATCAACATTACAGAGATATTTTATGTGGGCTAATGTCCTATTGAAAGCACTAAACAAGAACAGAGGGATTTGAAGCAATCATTTCAATCCAGTTTTAAGGATATTGCTATAGTGTCAGCTGAATGACAAGAGCAAAGTCATCTCCTGTAGGAGTCAAATGCACAAGTTGATGCAAATCCAAAATACCTTCAAAGTAAAAATTTGTTTTATTCTGGTGTTACTGATAACTGATTAATGGGCACATTTGAAAGACTGATGCAATTTATATTTTTTTAGTGTTAAAGAAAAGACACAGTAAAGAAGGGTGTTTGAAAGTCAATTTATTTTGGATTGGATTGCTTCTGAATCAGATCTTTTTCTATTGTGATTGGTATTATCCATACTGCAATGCTCAATATTTTTAAACCAAATTTCTATTTAATAACTACAGATAATATATTTTATTTCCTAAAGCCATGAAACTAAAGCTGTATTCCAAATACTGTTCCTGACACAGAAAGAAATGGATTAAGTCTTTCAGAATTTTATCTATCAGCTGAATTTTGTGAAATAGAAATTAATAGTGTTCCCTGTAAGAATACTAAAATTTTATTGGTGCCTGGGCAAAGAAGGGGAAAAAAACCAACAAAAACCCCCCCAAACAAGCAAAATGAAAAAAAACAACAACAACAACAACAAAACCAACCAAAACATTAAAACCCCCAACCAACCAAACAAAAACCAACCAAACAAAACCCCAGTCAGGTTAGATTATCAATTTCTGCATATATGGGAGGAGCGAACCACAGTTGGTTTCCTTACACATATATTGAAAAGTAATCCAAACTTCTGTCCTTCTGTAAGCATTTGTCTTCACACACAGGGTCGCTTAGTTTTTATCAACACGGTAAAACTTTTGTTCTCCCTGACCATGTTTCATAAACCTCAGGGACACCAGTCATTGCCTGTCACAAAGGAGACTACGATCACCAGGAGAGGCATAAACCAAGCCACACAGAGTGGCTTGACTTATTGAAAATAACACATATCCTGGGGAAGAATCAATCAAAGTATGAAAGCACAAATGAACTGTTGGCTACAGGGCCAACATAGTGGCTGTATAGAAAAATATAAATTTGTAGATTTGATCTAAACTTAAATTTCAGACAAGATTAATGGAAATTTATCTTGATTATAACATAGGCCTTGAATAACATGGCTTTCCAGCTAGATTGTTTGCCATTTATGTCATATGAAAACAAAGATATTAAATATTTATGCAAAAACAAAGATGGAAAAAATGAGAGTTTAACAACAGAAGAGAGAAAATTTACCATCTACCAGCAGTTAGTTATGCTGCTCAAGTAAATGATTGTGCTTTAATTCCAATTAATTTTTATCTGTCTTTGTTCTGGCCTTGGAATTTATATTACAGTGTTCAGTGTTAGGTCAAGGAGCCTACCCTAAATTAATTCTTGGTGACCCATATTACTTTGTCATATTTAGTTGAATTAAAGTTGCAAATTCATTGTCTGGGTCATGGACAGTAACATTAGAGCTTTACCTGTTTCACAGGGGATAAGGATGGGAGAGAACACTATTTCAGATAGGACCCCTAAACAAGTGATGGTGTATGTATACACATGTTTTTGAAACCAAAATGGCTTGTCATGTCTGCACTAGAGCTAGTTGAAGGGATTTGTTGTCTGGTTGCAAGTGCATATTATTAGGAGGTAGTATTAGGAGACAAGTGAGGCATCAAGTAACAGAGCTCAGAACCTGACTACATGTATTAAAGATATTTTAAAATTTCTAAATAGAAAAACGTCAGTCCTCCAATAGGTGATTTCCTACTGTGCATAAGAATGAAATGCAAAGTTTTTTTCTGTTCTAATTCAATGGTTCAGTGGAGTGAGAGAGCTATATGGTACCATCAATTTTCATAAAATACATCAGTAAGAGTAGGAGGCAAATTTTTTTCTTTGCTAATCAAGGATATCATGGGACAGTTCCTTTAATTTCCTGAAGCTGTTAAGCTATAAAGTTGTCTTAGAACATCAAGGTGTCTCAAAAGGTCCCTGTGAATCAATTTAGTTTTGTTTTCCCAGAAAGATCTGTGCTAAATATGTAGGTCTGTCTGCCATTTTTGCGACTGTAAGTCTTCCAATAACACTTATCTGGCCAATTTACTCTGAATGTATGTTGCTTGCATATGTAATGAAGGCAATTTAACTTTTGGATAGTTCTGTTGGTGTTCTATGATTTGGATTTATTCATACAGGTCTATGCTAAGAACATTAGTTAATAATGGTACTTACCTGTTGCTGTGAGCTTCTAAAATTGGAGCTTGCCTTATGCACTTACAGATGTAGCCATCAGATTTATGTTGTCTAGGCAAGTAAATGCAATAGTTCTGCAGTGCTTTATCTTTCAGAAATGGGGTTATCTGATGTCATTTTATGTAGCTAAACTTTACTTTTGACTTATTGGTCATAAACTTAGAATTCATGAGCAATTCTAACTAAGCTGTAGGTCTTTTATTGCATTTCATTTCTCATTAACTGCAAGGTGCAGGTACCATCAGCAAAGTCAATATCTTCAGGCATTCCAACCAACCTCTTATCTTTGCAATTCATTTTTCTATGATAGAAGATCCATGGGAAAATGAAAAGTGACCATAAGGTCAATGATGTGAAGACATACTTTTGTTTAACTGCTGTAGTGTCCACTAAACTGATGTACTCACAGTGTATTTGATATCTTCTTGAAGAGTCTAAAATATATAGACCTTTTTTCATAAAGGAATTAGGATTACCAGAAACTGGTGCTATCAATGTCTTTCTGAAAACTGATGACATGCAGAAGGAGTGTTAGCATGTTTTTCATAACAATGTTATGTGCAGGTATCTCATAAATTGGGACATGAAACAATCTCCTCTTATTGGCACTGAGATTTTGTTTTAGCTTGTGCTGTAAAGTAATTTCCTGGGAATGCCAGGATGGAAGACAGCAGAGAATAATATGGCTACCCCACCCATTACATTTTAAATCCCTTTCCAAGCATTGCATAGATCACTCTTTTCTGTTTTGTTGTCCTACACGCATCTTTCATATTTCATGTCAGCATGTCTTGACTATTTAATTGGGATAAATTTGCAGCCATTACTGCCCAACCCTTTATTTTTATCTTTCTGACAATTTTTTTAAGTTTCCCAGACCAAACTTTCAACTTCTTGTGTGTAAGTACTGTGTTCAGTTTATGATCAAAAGTACTTGTCTTTCCATTTGCTCTTCAGGATATGGTAAAGTTATTTCGATGTTATTCTTCTGTCTCTAGTAGAGCTGTGATGGAAATTTATATGAGTTTTGAGAGCTTTTGCCTCCCTACACAGGATAATTGATCAATGTAAAATTTCCTTTGTGATTTTTCTGTGATGACCTTCGCCATCCTTTTGGTGAATCATTTTTATCTTGCTCTACTTTGGATACATTCAGTCATATACATTCAGTTTGTTACCAGACATATCAATACTTGTCTGTCTCAATATCAGCTGACATACAAACAAATCTAAATCCATGAGAATGCCAAGGAAGAAACAACTAAGTAAGAGATATTTGAATGTCAGGTAATCAATAAACACTAGAGAGTGCTTTGCAGAATATTCAGGAAGATTTCCTGTCCATGTCAGAGAGCTGATATCTTTTCTTTGTGCAAAATGACTAACATATTTCTCAGGAAGGCAGCTTAGTGTCAAGGCAGACTCAGGAGTTAAGAAATACTATAATATTTTCAAAGTTTGCCTAAAATGAATTAAAACTGGATAGTAGTCTTGCTGTGCACAGTCATGATTGCTTTATGTGAACATTTATTTAGTCTGTGTTTAAACCAGCATAATGATATATCATACAGTGATTGTTTAAACCACTTGGGTGCAAAATCTTTTGGTAGTATTGGACTTGTTGCTTAACTATGTTTGTGTTATTTCTTCAGAGAAATTCGGTGTATTTGTTCCATTCCATTTTTTATTGCTTAATCTGAATTATATTTTAAAATGTTATAATAAAAGATATATTTGTGTCCAGAAAATAGTTAATTCAATGTCTTGAATGAATCTTATATTTAGTACAGGCTGCCTATGTCTATTTACTGCTACTATATCAAGCTTTTTTTTTTAATCCTAGAATGAAAAAAAAAAAATCTACAGAGAAGCAATGAGTGTAATTCACTCTATCTTGTCAGTCTATCTGTTTTGAATTTTTGTTTGTTTGGTTTGGTTTTTTGTTGTTGTTTTGTTTTGGTGTTTTTGTTTTTTCAAAAAGGTGTTAGGCAGTTACTGAATATTTACAAAATAAGGATATGTAGGAAGGATAAGTAGGAAGGATATGCAGCCCCACTGAAAAGCAGTTTTAACCCAAAAGCATTAAATTCAAACATAAAATAAAGAGTTGCTGAAAATACTTTCCAGAAACCATTCCATAGAATAAATCTCCTTAAGTTGTGAAATTGATTTAGTTAGTATAAGACATGGAAATAAGAACAAAGTTCAAAACATGTCTTAGACATTATGGCATAGATGTCTTCCATGCTTAACTTTTTAAGTGCTTCCTCTGCTCATAGTGGAATTCACATCCCAGAGCAAAATACCCCAGTGAAATGTCTTAGGCAGTGCGTGTTTAAGAGCTTTAGCATGCTGTTCTAAAACAATTTAGCATTCAGAGCAGGGAGCTGTCTCAACACTGCAAATAAGAAATACTGAGTATATGTTAATGACTGCCACTATCTGCATCCATTCAAAGTAATCCGCCCTTGAAGATGCATGCCAATTCTGTTTCCTTGAAGTGTGAAGCAGACAAATCAGCCCAGCAGAAGAGCCTCAACAGGAGGGAACTATCTTGCCCAGACAGAGGCACTTCTGAGCATGTGAAGAGGTGATACTGTAGGCATTTGGAAAAGATACGTTAAAAAAATGCAGCTGCTTATGGTGTTTACAAGGCCTTTATAGTTAGCCAGGAGGATCATTGATTTGCAGGTATTTCAATTCCCACTGTAAGCGTCTGAGTCTTTATGATCTGGCCGCAGGTTATTGTCAATGCTATTACAGAAAGCACAGCAGAATGAAACTTGGTATCTCTGTGGGGTATTGTATTAGTCCATCTACGTTAGCAGGAAAATGAATTTTAAACTACTGTTTTAATGAGTGACATCTATAAGGTAATTATGCTATCCAAAAGACACTACTCTCTCTGTCTCCTTCCCTCTCTCCACAGTTCTGTATGTGTTTGAGAAACAGAGAATAAGGAGAGAAGATTGCCCCAAAATAGCAATGGAACTCCTTTGAAATGCAAACGGAGGTTATAGAGAGGTCTTGTTAGTGATACATCATTTTTCTTCAAACTTTCAAATTTTGGAATTTCCTGCTTTAGAAATTATTTTCAGCTGTGAAAGGACAAAGAGAACTTGAACAAAGGATTCAGTGTGTTACGATCCTTTTTGTTCACCTTTTGCATATTCTTTTAAAATCTATAGCAAGGTATAATAAATAATATTCTGAATGTGACTTTCAGATTGTAAAACTGATAACAGTAATGGCGAGTCATCCTGAGATTTTATTCCCAAGAGGCCACTCTCTTTCTTATTTCAGTTCCAGTGTCCTTGTGTGCCTGATTAGGGAATCCGTTTTAGCTGATCATTGTAAACTGGCTATGTACATTACTACCCTGAGGGAACATTTGAAATGCACATAGAACTGACTGCCACGGGCAAGAAGACAATCTTCATCTGTTAGGTGGTAGTGTTTCCATCAACATGCATGGACAAGGAAATGTGGGGCAATTTCGGTTATTTAATAATACCTTAATTCAGCAGTAGCTGTCCTTGGTCTGTAAGTGCAAACCCCTTGTAAAACCCCCAGTAAAGAATGTGATCATGAAGGCAAGATGAAAAAAAAAAGATATTTAAAATCTTAAATATTACTTCATCACAGTAGCATGTGGGAAGTTTGACTCCTCTCTCCTGAGAATGAAGCAAAAGAAGGATAGTTACTGTTAAAGTAGTAATAGTTTTGTGATTAATGACATAATAATAACAACCCTACTCAGTGTCACCAACATGTATGCAGAGTTCTGCAGCCGGTATTAATTTTATATATTATGAAATATATTACAACCTTGTTTATTATCCACTTCATAAACAAGGAAAAAAGCTAATCTCTATTTTTCACCATCAATCTTTACTAAAAAGAGAACTGTGTAAACATCTGGCAGATTCTAGTGGAAGTGTCACCAAAAAGTATCTGGTGTTGAAATCACTTATCAACACTTCAAAAAATATGAGGGATGGAGCTGAAGTTACTCTTAAAATTTACCTGAAAAACATTACATTTATAGTAAAGAACTTCCTAGGCTTCCTTATTTAATTTTTACATTTTCCTTTAAAATCCCCACCTGCACAGCTGCTACCACACTCTATCCCCTCCCTCTAACTTCATTCAAAAGTAAAATTAATGAAATTCCAAAATTCACTGTAAAATTCTGTCCAAGCTGTTAATTACCAGCAGGGGATAGATTATGATCTGAGAGACTGAACATCATAGATATATACTAAAGCTAAGTATTCACAAAAATTAAAACTCACTGGCAACCACTGCTTCTTGTAACACAAGTTTTTTATGGAGGACACAGAGGATAAAAGACCTGCTGCTTTATCTAATTCAAAGTAAAAATCAAAGCATATGTGCTTCAGTTGATACAGTGCTATAATGACCTAATTACTGGTTATTTAAACTGAAACAAAGTAGGGCTTAATGGAAAACTAGAAACGTAAAGAAAGCATGAGCTTTACGTAGAAGCTTTCCTTCACTGTGAAACAAAGATTCAAAGCTCAGAGGGGCATAACACACACAACCTGTGTGTCTGCCTGGAACTGCAGGACATATGCACTGCCACTGTGGTCACCTCACCAGCTCATCCTCCCCAACTTACCTGAATCTGATGGGGAGAGGGAGAGTTCAGGATGCTCCGGGGTAGAAATAACAGCCCTGAGCACTGCCAGCTGGGGGTATTTCAGCACAACCTCAGTCTTTGCTAGGGGCTCTTACTTCCTGAGGAAAGGGAAAGCCGCTGGGAACTGGAGCTGGGAGTAAGCCACTGTAAGTGTGGGAGTATGTCAGCATTTGGGGGTTTAAATGTAAATGGTTGGTACACAGAGAATCCTGCAGAGCACAGAAGGAGGGAGAGGCTCTTCACAGCTTGGGTATGGGACTGGCAGCAGCAGTGCCAGGCCAACCCCAGTCGTCTGCCCCAGCAGCTCCACCTATCCACACGTGCTACCTGGTGCTCAGGGAGCCAGGGAAGGAGATCGAGATCCATGTGCTTGAGGGTGGGAGAAGCCAGTTACATAACCATTGACCTTGTGCAGGTTTTCACTACCTGTGCAGCTGTACTCTTCCCATCCTATAACACCCAAGAGGGGAATGTGATCACAGCCCGGGGAAGTGCTTTCCTTCTCCCCCAACCCTCCTGAGCTACTCAGCTCTGTGCCAGCTGGCTGGGGTACCAAGCTCTTCCCGAAAAACCCAGCTCTGCCAGCATCACTCAGTGTGTTTAATCAGACTCATCTCTTTTAAGGACTGAACAAATAAAAGCCCACAACAGTGCTGTAAAAGGAGGAATTCCAGGCTCACCTGGGTCTGTTTGTTCCATAAACAGGCAAAAGGAGAACTGTGATCCTCGCAAAGAAGAAAGGCAAGGTATCTCTAGGGGGGGAATCTACACTGCCTTACTGATCGGCTCTGCTACAGAATCAGGAGCAAGATTTCAGCCTGGCCATGGATTTGCTTTCATCTGTAAATGTCCTCTTATGTATCCTCTGGAACACATCTGCCAGCACTGTGAACAGCTGTTGCCATCAGCTGCACACTTCCCAGCACTGCCAGCACAGGGGAACTGGAAGCCAAGGAGTCAAGATTTTTCCATGTCCCCCCAGAGGCATAGAGGGGTCTCAGTTGCACAGCTGTGGGCATTCAGGGAAACTGGCAGTGGCATCCCAGGGCAAACCAGAGCACCTCGTGTGGATGCCAGCTCCCTCATAAATGCCACAGGTGGGCTCCTCTGTGTCTCAGTGTCTGTCCAAGGATAGCCCAGACCAGTGGCAAAGAAACTTTAACTGTGGGTGGTAAATGGGCAGCCACACAAATTGCAGAACAGGCTCTCTTATGTCTTTGGAGGAGTGATGCAGGATGTTGACAGGATGGCTCAGGTCTGAATGCCAGGCCCTCCCCTTCATCCACATGCACACGGGACCAGGGCTGCTTAGGCATGACCTGGTGGAGGCTCTCTTGAAGTTATTTTAAAATACTCATTCCAAATGATCTTTTAGGGGTTGTTTCCCCAGGCTGCCATTAGTCTGGGGGAAGGACACGGTCTGTGCTGTAACAGAAGCCAGGCACGTGCCAGGATCAAGGGCCTGCAGCCACATCTCCCTCAGTGACACTGTGTGCTGCCTGGAGAACCATGTTCCAGCACACAAACTGGCTTCCCTCCAGCATCCCTGCATGCTGCATTCCTTGCTGAGGACCTAGTGGAAGACTGAATCAAAGAAGCTGTCACACTGATGCTGGAAAAATGGCAACATTGCCAGGGTCATGGCATCCTCATGCTTTCTGTAGAAGTCAAGCATGTGAAAGGTTCACATCTTGGGGTTGCATCTGAAAACAAGACAGAAGCACCAGAGCTGAGATGAAGCTCTCTTCCTGCAGCAGTAACCTGGGAGGCAAAGGCTGTTCCACATCACATCAGAGCACATAAAGGAGAGGTGAAAGAGGACATCACCAAAAGAAAATCTCCCAGGTCTTCCACCTCTGTGCACATTTCTCCCCCACGCACGGCAAACCAGTGTCCTAACAGACTGTTTTGTATCAACAGGACTCCACAGTTCTTACAGGGCTGGGATCTTCACTTCAAAGCAGCCCTGAACAACTCTGCAGATTGAAGGGAACTGCTCACTTACAGCAGTAATAAACACATGACTGTAATAAGCAGTAACAACCAAGCCAAGGGACTGTGAAACTCAATTAATGTGGCACCGCCTGAACAACTTTGCTGAAGTTTATGGGGCAGTCTTGCTTGAAGAGGAGGAAGATGAAGCAGTGGTAGGCAGATCCCATGGATGGGAAGGGAGGAGACAGACCTCCTTACTTGATGTCATTGCCTTTGATGTTCATCCTAAACACAAAGCAGTTTACTTCACTATGCAAACATTAATTTTCCTCTAGTAACACCAGCAGATTCACCCAGGACTGCAAATCACTCTGTGCCATGTCTTGACATGACTTATGCCCTGTTTGATAAGTGAACAGATAGCAGAGGTTACTTTCACTGGAAGAAAAATCACACCCAGTGATATGAATGTAAAACAGCAGCAACACCAGGAACTACGGCAGCTTTAGCAGGACCTGTAACACAGGGGTAAAGAAGCGAATGGCAGGAGCACCAGGGAGACCCACTGAACTGTCTCCATCTGCCTGGCTCCACAGCCCACAGCAATAGATTTGATGTGCAGAACACTCTGACAATGTTTGGAAAGAGAATGAGCTGACAATTTGGAGTATTTATTGTTCACTTTCCTCTCCAGGCTCGAAGGCACAACATCCCTTGTTATTGTGTGGGGATGTCACCTCCTCCAGCAGACAGACATTATATAGGGTTGGATGTTTTCTTCAGGGACTCCAGGAAGATACAGTCATGGTCCTGAGATGAGAGGGATGGGTGTCATGAGTATGAGACAGTGACACGGAAAGAGTGGTACAGTCCAGGATGGTGCTCATGACTGAGGGAAGTATCCCAAACCCTGCATGCAGTGAGCAGTGGGCTCATCTATGGTACTCCTTGGGGGGCACATGGGGGGCCCTGTTATAGCTCATAACCTCACTCTGTCAGTGGGATCCACAGATGAAGCCTTCAAGAGCATCTCTGCCTGGGCAAGGGCACATCATGGGTGAGGACGGGGACATCACTGAGCCAGAGTATGAGAGAGCTGACTTCTCCCACCCAGGGATCGGGTGGAAGAGGGATGACCCCAGCAAGCCAAGAACATTATCCATAAACTTGAGACAAGCTGTGAGGACCTGTCCTTGCTTCTGCTATTGCTTCTCTGCTGCCCATGGAAGTCCATCTCTGATCTAGTGGATCCAGAGGAGACAGCTCTTTTGATGGAGACAGCACCTGTATGCCACAGAGAAAACTGGTTGTACATACCAGACATTTACATGACTCTCCAGGGAGACTGGACTGTTATTTGAAAGAGTATGCAAAATGAAATACAGAAGTATTGTAAAAACCCAGAGTGAGAATAGCTCAAAGTGGTTAGAGTACCTGTGAGGGGAGCTATATACATGTCTGCCTTTTCAGTCTCCCTGAAGCAGATACTTAATTGTCAGTGCTGGAAATCAGACACTGGGCTAGCCAGACCCTTTCTGAGTGTTTTATATTCTTACAAGGTAAGAAAGGAGAAAAAGGAAGGGTCCCAATAAATGAAGAATATTATGGTAAGTATTGGCATCTCATTAGGTGTGTAGGAGGACAGAAGAACTGAAATGTGGGTGGGAACAAGCACTGTTGTGACAAGCCTTAAAAGTGGGGACAAAATGTTCGAACTTTCCTGCTAAGAGAAATGAGGAATTGGCTGCAAAAGAAGAACTAACTCACTGAGTGTGGCAAGAAAATAATATGCTTTTGACAGAAGCAAGTTTGATGCATTGAAAAAAGAACAAATTGGGATGCAGAGGAGGATTGCAGCAAGTGCACTATATCACACACGAGGGAATAATTTTTTGTAAGAGAACTTGGAGACCTTGAGGTGAGCTCCTACTAATCATGCTTCTCACTGTTAAGGATTCCTGACTGTGAAATCCAAGAGGCACTTCTTGTGTTACAATTAGACTATTACACCTGGGAACACAATGTGTTTGATTCTGGATTCATAATCAAATGAGGTCCTGCTATATATGCATGTAACACTAGAATTCTGACCAGTAATCCAGATGAAATCATACCTGCAGGATCCTTTCTGATGAAGAAAATAGGAAATACATAGAGATACTGAAAGAATAAAAAACGTAAAATACCCATGATATACTTTGCCTTTGACCTTTCACAGTCTCTAATTTAGGAGGTTTGTTTGTCAGAATTTCTAGTAGAGAAGAGAGGCTAGTAGTAATGGGTAGTACCTCTAAGAAAGAGTTGGATAAAAAATATAAGTGGCCTCTTATTCTGTCAGTAATCATCGCTGAAGAGAGCCTGGTGCTTTTCTATTTGCACCTTCCTTTCAGGTATTTATATACACTGTGGAAGTCCTCCTGATTTCCCTGTTTAGTCCCGGAGCTAAACAGTCCCGGCTCTCTCAGTCTTTCCTCACAGCAGATGAGGTCCAGGTCTTCATCATCTTGACAGTCCTTTGTTGGATTCTCTTCAGTATGCCTATGTCTCTTGTACTGGGGAGCCCAGAAATGGACACATCTCTCTGGATATGGCCTCACCTCTGCTGAGTAAAACAGAATTATCACTTCCCTTTGACCTGCTGGCAACTTGTCTCCTGGTGCAGCTGAGAGCACTGTTAGCCTGCTCAGGAGCAAGGACACACTGATGGCTCATTTTCCTCTCAGCCTCCATGAGGACTCCCAAGGTCTTTTCTGCAATTCTGCTTCCCAGCTGGGGAGCCCCCAGACTGTGCTGGGGCCTGGGGTTGTACCTCCTCAGGTGTAGGACTTTGCATTTCCACTCATTGAATTTCATGAGGATCCTGTCAGGTCCTTTCTCCAGCATGTCCAGGTCCCTCTGGATGGCAGCACAACCCTCTGGCATATCAGTCCTTCCTCCCAGTTTGGTGTCATTGGCACTCTTGCTGAGGTGCATGTCTGCCATCATCTAAATAATTAGTAAAGATAATAAACAGGATTCAATGTAATATTGAGCCCTATGTTACACTGCTAGTTGCTGGTCTTCAGCTAAACTCCTTTAACTTCACTGGACTTGATTTGGAATCCTTAACTCCTTTATCTCTCTTTACCTAAAATTTTATCCTTTGTTTCACACAATAATGTACAAAGAAATAATAAAATGTGGAGTGTCTTCAGTAAAACTAGCAGCTCCTTCAGTGTCAGGTGTGAATACTTGAATCTGAGAAGTAAACTGGAATACATGTTTGAATTTATCATAAGATGCATAAATTATTCCAGCTGTTTCTAACCTTTGACATTTTCATTAATACAGGGGCAATTTTTTCTCTGGATTGACAGCTCCCAGATCTCATTACATTTTAAGATCATTTGTAGCATCCTGAATATCCAGTGAATTAGTGGTGTTTATCATTTAGCAGACTCTAAAATACTGAGTGCTATTTTTTTCAGAATAAGGTAAAGCTGAAAATGGGTCCTGTCAGCCAGCTCCAAACTATATAGCTGGAGTGAGTTCAAGAGTGTTGGGAAAAGGGCTGTGACATAAAGGTGTTCAGGGGAAACGTTATTAAGTATTCAGGTTGTTGGGAAAGACTTCTGCCACAGCATATGTGGAGCAGAGACAGAGGATTAACCAGACTGCACGTGGTGGAGGAGGAAGCCCCTGGAGACAGGACCAGTGCTGTGACAACTTCCAAAGGGCCAGAGATTTTATAATTCAGCATTACCTGTGTCTTTTATGTGTGGGTTTTCCCCTGTTTAGACTGCAATCTCCAGAACCCCTGCACAAACATGAAAAGAGTGCTCCTTTTTTCCCAGGTATCCAGGTATCCAGGTAACCCTGCCCCCTCCTGACCTTATTGGATGTATTTCCTTATTGGATGTATCCCCTGTCATTCCCTATTCCTGGGTTCCCACTGGCTTTTGGTTCTCCTGCTCCCTTATTGGCCCCTGTGCCCCCCAAACCACACCACTCCCCCTGAACCCTTCCCCAATCACATCCTACCTCCTGAACCCCACCCAAAGGGCTTAAATATCGTGGACACAGGTAATTAAAGGCTTTTCTATGACCACTCAGTCTGGGGTTGTTACATCTCTTCACTCTTGACCACATGGGCCTTTCGCAAGCCCCTCCAGACCCCAGAAGGCTGGGGAAGTAGAGGAGCCGATACCCCCACCATTCAGGTTACCTTCATGACACAACAATTTGGTCAGCGTACATAAGAGAAGCAGTACAGCACTTACTTATGTCTTATTTAGTCAAGTGTATGTTTAGCTCTATTTATATTTTTGGTCCTTTTCAACCTTACCCTATATGGTTCCATTTATAGTTCTAAGAATGGAGAAATGATAAAAATGGAAAGAGAATTTATACTATTACTTTCCTTGATCTTCACATCAATTCATTTTCCTTTGTAGCTAGCTAATGTTACATAATACTTGCCAAATATTTGTCATGTCAACAATTCTGAAACACTTAAAAAAACTAGGGTAGTAGAGACGTTGTATATTAGATCACATTTCATCCTATTTACAGCCTTGTAGACCACTCTTTTTCTGATTAATTTCTCTGGGAGTTTTTCAGCAACTGGTCATACAACAAAGTTATACCATGAATTCAATCTTATCTAAGTCTTTTAAAGGTGGAAGCAAAGAGAAGAGCCAGTAATATTTCATCAGCCAGTCTCCCATTGGTTTGATTGCTTGAGAACTGCTACCTCAGCTCTTCATATCTCAGTATATGGAACTGAATCAGTCACACACTGGTCCAGTGGGAACTTAGTAGCATGGAAAAAAAATTAGATTTTAATTTCTTTAAAATGATGTCTGTAAGTTTTCTCTGTCATTTGTACAAAGCTGGTTTTGCCAAACCACACACAAAGACTCAAATTATTAATGCCATGACACAAGTTTCTTTTGAGGAAGATACACTTAAAAGGTCTATCTCCTGTTGCTGCTATCCGAGCTTCTTTTCAGTCCTTGACAGGGGATTATAAAAGGCTAAACAGGACTGCTAAACCAATGATAATTCCTCTGCCAAAAACTGATAACAGAAAGCGACTTCTTGTCACTGTCCATGGCATCAGATAATTCTTGGTTTATTGGCCTACAGCTCAGCAAATGATCCCTGTGGCTGCAGGATGCACGAGCCTCTGTCTACATATATGTGAGGCCAGTTGACATAATGCCCAAATGCCAAACAGTGTGAGAAAGTATTGAATGTCTTTCTTAGTCATTTAGTCCCAGGGCATATAATCCATTCCTGTAATAGGTGCCAAATGAATCTAAAATACTGTGTGGTACTGCAGAGAATTTTTTCTAGCTCAAATGGAGTGAGTTTATGTAAAATTTTGAAGATTTTTGTCAAAATTTTTGTCCTTCTTTGTGGTAGTAATGATAATTAAAATAGTATGAATTCTAGTTTAAGGATTTAATTAATGGAGAAGATATTTGACTGTGGAGCTGGTTAAATTTTAGCACTGTAGGCTGAATAGGATATATAAGTGATAGACTAAAGTAATGATTAGGAGTCCTGTGGAGAGAATTTATTTGGAGGCCAGAGATACAGAAGATGGATTGAGGAAGAAAATTGTTCATGTGTCAGAAAATTGATTGGGAAGCCTGGCAGAAGAGAGAGGATGAATTGTTGGCAGATTAACTAAAAGAAGGAGAGAGAGGTATGGGCAGGGAATGAGAAGGTAGAGCAAAAGAGAGGAGGACTTTTGAGGTTGTGCATCTCAAAGTTATTGGCAATGACTTGGATAGGTGGTGGTGTGATGATATCATGACCTAAATGGTTTTCCAGCCTGTGGGTATGTGGAGATCATAACTTTGTAGAATTCCATAATACACAAAGACATAGACACTTTATGTTCCTGTGCTTTATTACAGGTTACCACAAATACTACAAAAAATCCCCCTGCCACATAAACTACAAAAATCACCACTATAGCTATAATTGATAAAGTGTATACATATATATATATAATGCTATTTTAAATTACTATCAACAATCAAATAAGCAGTACAGTAGCTGTAAATACAATAATAACCAACTTAACAGCAGCAGCCAACTAAGTATACGCTACTGCACATTACTACAAGTGTATCACTGGTGAACAAAATTATCAACAGTATGACACTAGATATGATAAACTGCTTATATGGATATCTATAATAAAAATATCAAAGGAATTACACAGATTTCAGAAGAGGCCAAACCACAACAAAGGGATTATGATCTTTTCCTGGAGGGGGAACTAGCCATCCCAGAGGTGGGAAGAGAAGCCTACAAAAATGTAGGGGAATCAACAAGCTATCAGAGTCACTTCAAAAATGGTTGTGTCAAAGAGTCTGGTGCCAGTCAGGTGTCCCTGGAATAAATCTATTGTCTCTTAGAACATTCGTGTGGGATCCAATGCCTTAGGAAGAGTACATGTAGCATGAGAAGTTCACTGAAACACACTCCATTTTTGGTAAAAATTAAGTCCTTTTAGCGTCTTAGAGATAAGAGGTCCTAGGGCACTGCATCTTAAACAGCCAATAAGTGCTGTTAATTTCTGTTTTAAATCTGTAACAGTCAATGATGATGAGATTTTCTGTTCTTTCTGATGTGCTTTATTTTTCCAGACTGTTTCCACTTTTCCACATGGCAAATTGCTGTAAATGCTTCTGGATTTTGCACCTATTCTTGGTAGCTCAGGATATCTCTGCTTTCTAAGTGTGGCAGCTGTACTTCAAAGAGGATAGCTGTACTTTTCAAGGGTGTTTATGATTCAAAAACCTTGTTCCTAGGCTTGCAGTTCCCAGCCTGGGGAGCAGTTTCTCTGTTGGTATTTTTCAGTAGATGTTTTCTTCTATTCACTAATTTTCCTTCTCTAAGAAGGAACACATCAGATGGCAGTAGGGCTGGGTGCTCTCACTGAGCCTTGGACAGATTTTTGGTGTTCACAACTACTGCCTCCTTGTCCTTGTTAATGCCCTGCCACTCCTCCTTATTCCTGGTTCTTCACACAGCATGGAAACATAAAATGGGTGTCAGTTCCAGCAGCAAACATCTCGAGCAGTTTGGAAATAGTGGGGGCAGCATGGGGAGGAGGCAGTAGAGATGAGAAGGATCTTTTTTTAGCTCATTGGCCCTTTACTCTTCTGCCTCTCTTCTTCACTCCCTATGCTGCAATGTAAGCATGGGAGATGAAGAGAGACACTAGAAAAAAAACAGTAAGAGAAGTCAACAGTAAGTGAAACTGCAAGGCTTTTTCTCTCCCACCTTTGGCAAGTAAACAAGATAGGAAAGAGGTAAAAACATTCCACAGTGTCCCAACTTTTGTCAGCCTTGCCGCAGGCCAGTGAAATCTGATGTGATTCAGTTGAAAGCTCATTAACATGTGAAAGCAATTTGGTTAGAATGAAAATCTGAGAAGAGGAAAGAATATGAAGAAAAGACAGACCAGACAGGCATAATGAATACTTAGTTTTACATACATTTGTAAGACAAACCAGAAAAACACCCAGATTTTCCACAAGTATACACTGCCAGTGAGAAAAAACAAAACTCTGTTTTGTTCAGGCATGAATGTGCTTTACAGTGTTCTTTCATTGTTACCAGTATTGACCAGAAGTTTTTAAGTAGAGATGTTTGTCTTGTTAAACAGTACCAGTGTCAATTAAATGTCTGTAAAAGGTAATAAAAATTCTGATTTCATCCTGAAATTGTGTTATGTGGCAGACTTCATGGCAGACTTCATGACAGGCAAAATAGCCTGTAAAGCTTAAAGTGTGGAATTCTGGACTCAGTGAATTCTTTGATTGAGGTCCAATATCAAGTTAAATTTGAAAAATCTTTTCTATCTTGTTATTTGTGTCATATTTCTTCTGGTTGCTGTGTAGAATAAAAAAAAAATAAAGCAATTTATTAATAGATTTGAATATCAAATACGTTTGAGAAATTTTATCTTAGTTCACAAATAGAAGATTGAAATTTGATTAATTAATTATTTTTTATTAATAATGCACTGAATTATAATTTAGAGTCAGCTGGCTTTTTTTTTTTTTTTGTACAAATTAAGAGAGAACAGTCAGCAATTATTTGTAATTGAAAAGTTTTTTAAAATTTGATATTATTTCTCACTGTCTCTTTGTTTTGTTCTCTGCCTCCCCACAATTATTTTCATTAGCAGACATCATGCACTCTTGCCTCTGGGCATGAGCACAGAAATTAGAGACAATGTATTATTTACAGAGGTTGATCAAGTCTTCCTAGTATGGGTGGAAAAAAAGGTATAAAGTACCATCTTCTGCCTTCAGAAAAACAGGCATGAATTCTGAGCAAGAATCAGGTGAACTTTTGCATAAGGTGAAACTTCATACATTCTGTTTTCCTAGTCACAATTAACCCCAAAACCCCACTCTTATAGCAAGACGAAAAGTGTTTTACTTAAAAGCAAACTCTGCACTGAAGTAGGGATGTTTTCAAATGTTCACATTTCCTCTGACCTCTGGATAAACAGACTGAACAATCTGGCCAGCTGCTCTGCACTACATTTCAGAGTGTTAATACAAAGGAACTAAGGTGTACTTGATGTGTGAAAATGATGAATAGCTGTAGAATACATCTGGAAAATGTGATGCAAAGGTTAAAGTCAAGTTCACCACAGAAGTAGCTGCATTTTGATGAAGTCAAATAGTTACATCTTTCTCTTTTTCTATTGTGTATACACAACATCCAAAATGGATTACATAAAGAAATATTAAGATTTACTGTCAACCATTCAAGAGTAATTTTCTGACAAAGAATTCTCATAACTTTAAAAACGACTTCTTGTGCAAGTGGCATAGTTTGTGATTAAAAATTAATTTTTTAATAGGAAGCTTCTGGCATTGAATTAGCCAGTGTTAGGAGAGAGATGTCTTTTGGGCTGCAGTAGTGTGCAGACACACATAGGCCATGGGCTGCGTTCCAGATTTCATAGAGGGGAACCCTTTCACAGTGTCCAGACCCTTCTACTCTTTCTTCCATTTCTCCTCTCCTTTCCCCTCTGCTTCTTTTTCCTCTCCCATCTGTTTCTGCCTGTTACCTTTGATCTTGACCATGCTGTTAATGACTTTTCCTCCTGCCTTTGTTTTTTTCCTAGGACTTCCTGTCTGTTTTCCCTCCCTGATTTTCTATTTGTATTTGCCTTTGCATTTTTATATGCTTTTGATCTGACTTCCCTTTTTGCTGCTGTCAACGTCTGTCTTGCCCACATTTTCATTCTTCTGTCTTTACCTTTTTTTGCTGTATGATACTTTGCCTAGTTTTTGTGGTTGTCCTGGGGGTTTAGTTGTCACTTTATAATACAGTTCCTGCCCTGCAGAAAACCAAAAAAATGTGCTAATGTGTCTCTACAGTTTATGTCCATGAAGGTGATGACAGTGAAGAAATGTCATCATGCAGCAGGGTCACTGGTGTCAGCACAGGAAAAGATCCCTATAGCAGTTGCATCAACCTGTGAGTGTTGTTTGGTATGAATGGAGTCCTTCCACACATGATGGGCTGGAAAACACATGTAGAACCATGTCACAGTGTGGGAAGGAGAATCAGGCAAGGAGTATGATCTCTTTTCTTTTTTCATAGTGACTCCATTCTCGGTAAAACAATTTGTTGTAACACCAACTGGTGTCTGTGGTCAAACTTTCCTGTCAGGTGGACAGATAATTTTTCAAGTCCTGAAATCATATCTCATAATGATTTCTAATTTACTTTTGCACCTCATTATGTATCTTTATTTATATTGGATATCTGCTTTTATTATTAGATCTTCAGCTTGCAGTTGTTTGCCAGATGGCTTCAGTGGCTTCCTAATGCTAGCCTGTGATTTACTGATGAGAAATGTTGACAAGAGTCCATATCTCAAAAGATAGCTTTTGTCAAAAGACACAGGAGTGAGAACTGTGGAGTGAAAAGACACTAGAGTGAGAACTTCCTATGAGATTTTTCAATCTCTGTGTCAGTGAAAACTGCTGAAAGTGCTGGCTAGTGTTTCATTATAAGATTGCCATGCCAAGTTTGTCCTTAATAGCAGTAACAAAAAGAGATAGTTTTGTTTTAAGGTTTGCCTCCTACAAGTAAACTTCAAAATTATGTGCAAAACTTCAAGGAAGCCAGGGTGTAATTTTCTGTTTGCATGTAATAAATTCACATTGCTATTGGTTTGCTTCAAAAGACCTATAACCTGTAATCTGTTCCCCCTTTATTTCTGGTTTTTTTTGCATCCATATAATTTTTGAAGAGTTTTCACTGACACTATAGAAATCTAATTTTCTCCTTACTGACTCTTCGTATCTTATTGCATTCTCCTCTAAAAAGACAAATCTCTCTAAGTTACCAGTTCAATTTTGTGATTGACTGTTGCAGAACATGTTCGTTAGTCATCTCTGTGTTATATCATTCTCAGATGACTGCTCTGGACGTGAAGTTTATCTTTCCAAGGAGATTTTTAACTCTTTCTTGCCTCTGCTAGGAAAGTCTGTGTTTTCTTGGATCCCCCTGCACTCTTTTGTTGTATTAACTTGTGTTAACACCAAGATATACTAAATAACACCTGTTATATGTCCATATTATGGCATTAAAAAAATAAAAATAAAATAAAGCTTAGTCCAAGAGCTTCATCTTTTTCTTCCATATATATATATATATATATATATTCTTTTTTTCCTGTGGTTGTTGTGTTTGCTTAGAGACATATGTTGTTTTCTCCATAATTAGAGAGGAAGTTCAATGGACTTTACTGCCTTCTATAAAATTAAGCAATGGTTATATTTTTTGACTTACATTGAGTATTATCTGAAGAAACTCTTTCCCAAAAGAGATGTTGAAAGTCTAAAAATGCAAAGTTTTCTGTTTCATTTTCCAGAACCCTGCTGATTCATGAAACATAGAAAATTACCTGGCATGGAATATTTCTTCCAGAATTTTCTACTCACATGTAGTAGAAACACTTTTGTCTTTTCAGGCCTTTGTTTAACAAAATTTTAGCATACTTAGAAGCCAAAACTTCACTTTTTTTTTTTTTTTTTCCTGATTGCTTGCTTCCTTTGCTTTCACTAGAGAGACCAACTAGTTTAAAAGCCTTTTCTTTTTCTGCTTGCTCTGTAATTCCCAGAGAAGGAGCCTATCCAATTTCTTTTTTATCCCCATTCTTAAGGTCAGAAGAATTTTCATAGACACAGAAAATTGGGACCCTTTAGCTCTAGTCTATTCTTTATTGACAGTTTTGCTTTTTCTGAGAACAATTACTCTTTGAACTTCTCCACAGCTGAAGAATCAGTTCTACCAGTGAGAACAACCTCTTGCAAGAACTGTGGACATGACATGTTTTGAATCCAGTAATTGGTACTTTTTCCTCAGTGCTGTTATAAATTGAATACATGCTCATCTTCCAACATTTGACACAAGACTCCCTTCAGAAAGATAAGCCTTTGAGCCTTGAGTTTCACCTATTTTCTTTCTGGTGACCATTTCTTTGGGGGTTTGTTTTCTTTTTCTTTTCCACTACTAATTCATGGCTACAAACACGTTGTATTCGCCTGTGCCAAACTTGCTAGAACCCTCGTTCTGCTTCACCACTTCCTGGGGTTTTTTTGAAGAGTTTTTCATAACTAATAGCATTCTTGTTATCTGATTTGTCTGTGCTATGCATGCTCTGCTGGGGTTTGCAAAATGATACATTTAACTGTAGTTCTTTCATCTTTCTCCAAATACTGTAATGTAGTAGTGTTTTGCAGTGTATTGTACTGCCGGTAGTTCATGTGCAGATTCATGTACTGTCCTTTTGTGAATTCTGTTTCAGAGCACTGCATGATTTTTGCGTCTCACATATCTTCTTGTAGAATTTGAATTCTCTAGGGTTGTTCTTACTAAGCGATAGCATGGAAGAGGTGGCATCTTTGGAACAGTCCTGTTCTGGGCTGTTTGCCAAATTTAAGTCTGTATTTTCTAGCAGCTGGGCTTGGGCTGCTTTGTCTTAGATATAAACTACTTTTTTTTTTTTTTTTTTTTTTAATCTGGAATATCGGTCTGTAAAATCACCACACTGGTTTTTTGGCCTCAGGTGATTCACAGTCTTCTGTGTTCTGTTGAATGTTTCCTTCTTCCTCAGACTGCAGTGTGAGGTCCTAAGTGGTGTTCAAACTTTCTCTCTACATTTCTGGGTGCAAACAAAAACTGATTAGCAATTCCCCTGTGATTCCAGTCTTAGTCTGTTTTCTGTTCTCTGTTTATTTTCTTTTTGGTACAAGCAACATTCTGTTGACATGGAGAGTGAAAACCAAGAAAAAATTCCTCCCACTGGAAGTCTGGTCTAACTTATATAGTGTGAAGGACCACACTGGATCTGTTTGTGTTCTGGCTTTATTAAAGTTATGTGCTCTTCACTGGAGTCTTTCTGCTTTTAGGCCTAATGTCTAGGGACATGTTGGCTGTGATAGATGAATCCATGCTAAATTCCTGGAAAGCTGGAAAAAAATAGTCACAGTAATTTCTGGCAGCCCTTGCAGCATCATGGAATATGAGACTTCTAATCTCACCATATTTCAAGCTATTACATAAAAATTGGCACTTGATCAGTGTGAAGGGTTGACTCTGGTTGGATGCCACAGCCTCAAAAGATGTTCTTTCACTCCCCTCTGCAACTGAACAGGAGAGAGAAAATACAACGAAAGTGTCATGAGTTGAGACAAGGACAGGGAGAAATCACTCACTGATTCCTATCATGGGCAAAACAGACTCAACTTAGAGAAATTAACTGAATTTATTACCAGTCAAGGTCAGAGCAGGGTAGTAACAAATAAAACAAATCTCAAGAACACCTTCCCCTCACCCTTCCCTCCTTCCCAGGCTATATCCCCTCCCCCACAAGTGGTGCAAGGAGACAGGAACAGAGGTTACAGTCAGTTCATCACAGGTTGCTCCTACTGCTGCTCAAGGAGAGGAACCCTCCCGCTCCAGCTTGGGCTCCCTCCCACAGGGGACAGCTCTCTCTGAGCAGCGTGTGTCCTTTTCTACAGTTCTTCATGAACTGCTCCAGCATGGGTCCCTTTCCACAGGGTGAAGTCCTTCAGGCACAGGCTCCTCCAGTGTGGGTCCCCCACAGCCTCACAAGTCCCACCAGCAAACCTTCTCCAGCGTGGGCTTCTCTCTCCACAGGTCTGCAGGTCCCTGCCAGGAGCTGCTCCAGCCTGAGCTTCTCATGAGGTCACAGCTTTCTTCAGGCATCCACCTGCTCTGGTGTGGGGTCTTCCAAGGGCTGCAGGTGGATCTCTGCACCCCCATGGTCCTCCGTGGGCTGGAGGGGCACAGCTGCCCCACCATGGGCTGCACTTCAGGCTGCAGGGGAATCTCAGCTCTGGCATCTGGAGCAGCAACTTCCCCTCCTTCTGCACTGACCTTGGGGTCTGCAGAGTTGTTCCTCTCACATGTTCTGACTCTCTTCACAATCTGCAAAATAACTTTTTTACCCTTTCTCATCACAGAGGCTCTTATACCTTGTCTGACAGCCTTGGTGAGTGATTGGGTCTGTCTTGCAGCTGGTTGGCAATGACTCTGCCAGACAAGGGGGAAGTTTCTCATAGCATCTCACAGAACCCACCCCTGTGACCCAACCCCCGCTACCAAAATCTGGCCACTAAAACACTATACAATCAATAACACTTTTGAAAGAGCCAACTGTAATTCCTAGCATTTGTCACTGCACAATTTAAATTCCCCCACTATTATATAGTCAGAAGTGATAGGATAACTTTCATGCAAATACCATTAAAATTTGCATTCAAGAGAAGAGAAAATAGGGAAAACTAATTCAAAACGTGCAAATTTTGGAATGGTAAACCTGGCAGAAATACAGATTAAGAACTGTCATGGAAACTGGAAGCATAACAGATTCATAAGAGTCTGATGAAATGACTAGCATGAATTTGCTTCCTTTCTGACTGACCTAATAGTGGGCTATTAGAAAATGAGATTTGTAGTGAAAGATGAAGGAGAAAAACAAGAGGAAAAAAATACAGAGCTAATAGATTAACTCCACTAGAAAATGGGTTTTCTCCTCTTGCCACTCAATCCTTTGATTAATGGTACAAAAGAAAAAAACCCATATTTTTTATGCACTAAAACTTCTGTTGGAAGATGTTCTATATTTGCAACTCCAAATTATTCCAGTTACTTACACTGTAGTAATTATAGTTATTATAATGTGGGTTTTTTTCTCCCCCCCAAACTTGTTTATCTGTGCTGATGGATCTGAATATTATGACCCATGTGATTCTTCCTTATTATACAAGACGTATTATCTTCAATAAGAAACACCTAAGCAATACATATGTGGGAGATTGTATTTAGAATTCTTGAAGGAAATAATCCATTGTTTGTGGACTTGGCACTCCTGATTTTGGCAAGTAATACTCCTTTGTTTGTCTCTAATAATGTATTATTTGACAGTTTTTATTCATGCACATATTCCTGTGATTAATATCCAGGGACTTTTATATTAGGAGAAGATCTGTTAAGGATAGAATGAAAAGTAATACTGAAACATTTAAATAATGTAATTATGTAAATAGATTTCTTCCCATTATCTGGAATCTGGTCTATAGCACTTCATCTGAAAATAGATACTCCAGATCTGGTATAATGAGGCCCAGATAGAATCATGTAGTTAGTGAACAACAGTAGAGAAATATTAATTAAAAAAGGTCAAAAAAGAGATCCTTTTCCTCCTGAGAGTAAAATCCCTAATGGACAGAAAGAAAGCCAGAAAATAATGTCTGTAACAGTACAGGGAAACTAGATTCCTCTCTCTGTCTTAGGGGATTATGATAGTCACTAATGTAACTGAAAGGAAACAATTTTTTTAAAAAATAAAACCTCTTTTTTTAGCAATGCCATTATTAATTAATACTATCTAGTTCCACAGTAATGATTTAGAACTTAACTGATCTAAAAAAAAAAAAAAAAAAAAAAAAAAAAAGGGGTGATTTTAGGTGGAATAAAGTAACACATTGGGGAAGAAAATCAATTTTATCTTTGTATATTGGGTGGAACTTTAGATGGGGGTTTTAGCAAGTTTGCTTTGTACCCTCATCAAAGGCACCTGGGGCAAACCATTATCTGGCACAGATTATAAGGGTAGGTGAGCTATATGTGTATTCCAGAATGTAAATGTTTGTATTCCAGGACCATCCCCCCGAGGAATGGGAAAATTTATCCTCAGTTTTTAAATTCTCATCACTTTTACAAAGCTGTGGAACATTTTCACACAGCTGTATCTCAAAAATTGTAAGTCCTAGACAGGTAGGGGAAAAAAATAAATCACATAACACATTCCTCTCTTTGTTTCTTCCTGTTAAAGCTGGCACTCTCCATTGAGAAGTCTGTTAGCAGTTCAGCTGAGTGTCTGCAGTGTGTGTTCTCCTGGTTCTTAGGAGAACTATAAGTCTTTCATGATAGCAAATGTCTCTTTTCTGCATAGAACTAGGAAAATAGATTATTCCCTGTGACTGCCTTCAGAGTTATTGGCATAAACACAGCAGTGTAGCCTTTGTACTTTGACTTCAAAGTTTCAACTTTTCTATATAATCTTCTTTTTAATATATGATTCTTTCTACAATCTGGTTAGTTTCTTTCCTCCCTTGCCTCCCCCTTCCTCTTCTGTTTCCCCCTCCCTGTTTACCCACAGTCCTCTCTTTTTGGCAATGTTTAACTGACTGTCTAGCTCTTCAGGTTATTCTGTCAGAAACTCATTGTACTCAGCAGCAGTTTCCTTATTACTGAGTCCAATCAATCACAGTGCCTTTTCATTTTTAAGAATTGTATGGATTATATTAGACATTTGGAATGCCTATTTAGATACTTAATGAACTAACCAAAGTTTGAGATATTTCATGTACTAATTGGCTTCCAGTAATTTCTTGAATACTCCAATAAGTCTTAGATGATAATTTTGTGTTCACTGAAAAAAGCAAAGATAATGATCTGGTAACAAATCAAGGTAATGTAGCATGAGGAGACCTGTTCATTATTTTGCTTCATTCTGGTGTTCAGCAAGATCTCAATGCTGTTATTACTTGTGATCAGGTTCCATTTTAACCAGACTCTTTGTTCTTAGATTTTAATACCCAAATCTGAAAATTTATGGGTAACCAGATAACAGTAATGAAATATCAAGAAGTCTTCATAACCTGTATTGTTCCTGAGTCAACAAAATATCTCTTATTGTAGCTAATGTAGATTTCAAGTAGTGTGCTTATAAAACCTAACTAGAGCCAAATCCCTAATCCAAAACTAAAATAAAAAATATCCATAGCAAAAATTGCTTTCTGGGAGAAAAATCTTAGTTTTTTGACTGTTTTAAAAAGATGATGTGGTTGAAAAAGCTCATAGAATGCAACAAGTTTATTTTCATGTAAGTAGTGAAATCTCTTATTGTAGTGTATGAAAAATGTATTTTTTTAAAAAAAATTCTTACCTCAAACAGGAAAAAGAAATACTTCTCCCTTTCTATAGGTTCTTTGTTTATTTGGGAATACTAGTTATGTAGGTGAAGTGCTACTTAGTTGATAATATATTTTTCCTAAATTATCATTATTATGGAGCTTAAATCTTAAATTCCTGTGTATCTTTAGTAGAGATAAATGAAATATTTCCTTTTTCCTAAAAGAATTTTTTAACATATCACAGACCACTGTTAGTGAATTTTGAAAAGTAACAGTATGGAACAGCTATTTAATATCAATACTATTTTTGAAAAGATTCACAAAAAAAAAAAAAATCATTAACATTTGTAAGTCTTGTTGTTCATACAATAGCTAACTCATTTAGGTTATTCTGTAACTTTTTTTACATAACCATTTTGGTGCTGTAATATAATTTACAGCTGTGTAAATAATGATGTTCCTAAATGCAGGTCAGTTCATTTTTCATTCAGCCTGCACTTTTCCATTTCTGTTTGAAGGAGGAACATGGCTGCATGAGAGCAGAAAGGCTTTCCTGTGTTCATACAATTGTTGGAAACAGAAAAGATGCCTTTCCTGATTCGCCCTGTAATCACATAATCATCCTACCACAAATAACTCAGTTCAGTCATTTGGAAAATCTACAGTCAATTATTCAGTTACGACATATGTTACCAAGCATGGGAAAAAGCTTGCCACAAGGCTGCAAGTTCTCTTAAGCTGACAGTGCTTCTATGGTAAGGGAAAAAATCCAGTATTGTTTGTATTTTAAAGCTTTTGTTTTTTCCCTCCCCACAAAAGAATTCTTTTTAGCACTATGTAAAATAACTAGAATTGCAATCTCTATCATCAAAAGTGTTTTGAAGTAAATTGGAGATGAAATGACCTAAATATAACACTTTGTACTATGGTAATGTCTGTTCTAGAGACCTGACAGTAAGTCAAGTAACACATGAATGATTTGACAATTTCATGTCTAGTGACTCCAGATGGTATGTCTGTGCTCTGATGGTGTGCTATGTGTAAATCATCACAATCAGGATCAATATACATCCAAGAACATTCTACTCTTTTTATCACTGGTACTTTCATCCCATTATTAGGGCCTTTTCACAGCATAACTCTGGACATGATGAGAATTTGCCAGTATTTCTTTTTCTCCAGCTATCCCGAACCTAACAGCAAACACTGTCCTTTTTTTTTCTGGCTCCTCTAAACTTGCTTCCACACAGGTGGTGTTCCTATCTTGTCTTTCAACATATGCCTTCAGAGACACACATGTGTTCTTGAACATGAGTGTCAGAGTAGCACCTGGATCTTTATGAGAAATCTTACAAATGAGTGTGAAATACATTAAATTACTCTGTCAGTGTCAGTTCCATAATGCTTCACCAATCTTAATACACAAACAAACAAAAAGAAGGTTGTCATTTATAGTGGAGGTTCTAATGGAGGTTCTAACTGTGCTCAGATTTTTAAGTGAACCCATTTCCTTTATGGCTTTGAATGTGCTTGTACAACCATCAGCTCCAAAATTGTTTCCCTAATGTGGGAAAACATAGATTCATGACTGACAGGAGAACTTATTTGACCAGCCCATTGGTATTACCTTACCTAAGAAATAAAATTTAAATTTTCAAATAAAAAAGCTCCCTTTTTAATGGTTCATCTTAAAACTGTACTCAGTACAGATGTCATTGCATTTCTTTGAACATTATTTTTCGGTAGAGTAGTTTTCCAGTCATGAGCTTATAGTGAAGTTCATTTTGATTTTGGCAGTGGTGCTTCAGACTCAAATGAAACCTTACAGTGCATGTGGCTTTGGTGTGTAACAACCTCTAGAACATCCTGTTACTATTCAAGTTGCTTTTTAAAAGAGTTATTATCAATGAAAGATGGCAAGCATTCAAATGCAAATCACTTGTCCATAAAGAAGGAGTTCCTAAAGTGACCTGAAAGATGGAAACTCATGATGAGCTTTGTTTTGGTTTACCTGTCCTGGTTTACCTGTGCACTCATTTTAAGGCATATGGGAAATGTAGTGAGGTAGATAGATAAGTTTGAAAATTTTAAACTGTGTGGGCTGATGAGACCCTTCATTCTGTGACAATTCTTCTTCATAAGAAATCTCCACAGTTCTGTTCAGAGGCAATATCTGTCTAGCTGGCCTAAACATCTGCAAGAGATTTACACAACTTTCACTACCTTTGTTGACACAAACCATAAAATAGATGCCTTTGTTAAGTTCTGAGAACTGATGAGGATAGAGATGTGACCTGTTACAGTCTTAATATTCTCATAATAAGGATAGCTTAAGAGTGCAGAAAATACTGTGACTTACTGTGGAGTAATTGGAGTATGCTACAACCCTATTGTCATGATTCTCTGTATACCTAGGTACAGCTGCTCTGTCCTGGCAAAATAGAATGGGTGAGGGCTCTTATTACCCTATGAGCAAGAGAGTAGGCTTCAGAGCAAACAGCAAGTAGCTGTTTTTTAAAGATTAATGTTAATTCAAGGGTGACTTTATTGAACTTCAATTTCTGAACATGTATTTGCTTGCAACCTAGATAGTGGCTTTTAGAATTGATTTTTCTCATCGGTTAAATAACAGGTTAGTTAATCAAGACTGTATTAAGGAATCTCAGCTATAATGTCACTGAAAAAGCAGTGAGCTAAAATTTCAACTTCTCATTTTTTTCTGACATGAGATAGCTTTCTAGACACTGCCTGTTGCTTTGATTTGCCGTGTCAGCATCTTCCTCTTAGGAACAAACTAGTGAAAGAGAGGAAAGCAGGTTTGTCCATGAGGAATAAACGGCAAATGTGTTAATTTAATATCTGAAATCTTACAAAATCACATCTACTGCATTTAGAGATGGAAAAGTATGGTCTGTATAAGAGTTAAAGGCTAGATCACATGACACAACAAACAATATTATAAACAAAATATATTATCAAATATCTACCACACAGATATTTTAAACAAGTAGGATAAATGTTACATATATTTGTTTAGCAAAATACATGCTAAATCAAATTTTATATCAGTTGTAAGGTTTTCCTGTTAATAACCTTGTTTTCACCATGGCAGCTGCTTGGGATCAGTGCTGGAGAGTGCAGGCTAAGCAGTGATTCACTGACCCACACCTGAACTCTGGACCCAGCAGTGCTTCCTGGTCTCAGGTCCCTGTGCTCTGCTGATCTGCTACTCCCAGTGCTCACTGCAGCCAGAGGAAGGTGTGCTCCACACTGGTCTCCAGGCTTGGCAAATTTTCCATCTGGAAACACAGTCCGTAAGGCCTCTGCATAAATATAAATACATCCTACTGCTCAGGAAACAACTTATCCTAATTCTCAATGTTTAAAAGGCTAAATCCTCTTTAATGAACTATTATTTATTCTGTTCTCTTGTTTTTTGTTTCCCTAGAGCAAACCTTCATGGTATGATGTACAGTTTGATAAGGAACAAACTTAGCAGTTTGTAAATTTCTTTTTCTGCACAATTCTGGACAATTCAATGCAAATTAACAGATTAATCATCTTGGGTATTAATCCTTGGGCTTCTCAGTTAGAATTTGTCTCAATTTAGCTTAGAGGATGCTCTACAATACTTCATACAAGATAAAGAACTGTTTGTCTGGGTCCATGTCTTGTGCCTGTGTCTGGGTTTCTGTGTCCGTGGAACAGAAAGTACCTTATGCAAACAAAGTCAAACCCACCACCACCAAAAGATTTAATTTCTATTTCCATTACTGGCTGATTCAGGAAGTGGTTCTGTCATTTTCACTTTTAGTTGGTAACTTTAAGTTAAAGTTATTATTTTGTCTGCAGAGATAACTACACTAAGACTAGTGAACTATGCCCGTGTATTTGTGTAGCACAGCTTTCTGTGAAATCAGGATAGTTTATGGATATTTCTCTGTTGACATGACACAAGAAGTGGCAAAATGTAACTAGAAAGAAGCCAAACATTTTCTTTTGACAAGCAAAAGGAAAAAAGAAACAGTTTTATTTTAAATATTTTGGATTTGGACAATGCATTTTTATAATTCAGATAGTCTAAATGATTTGTGTAGCTAACAGCTTTCTCATTGAATTTAGAGTACTTAGAACCTGTTTACAGTTTAGAAATTGATTTTTAGCCTAAGATTTCTTCAGTCCACAGAAACTGCAATTTGGTGTGTGACAGTCCAGTTTATTTCTTAGCCATCAGTAGTAACTGTCCTGTTTTGTTTTCAGATGGAAGCTCTTAGACAATCATGAGACAATGTATTTATAACAGGATGACAGTAAATTACATGGAAGCATTTAATAAGGACTATTGTCACTGCAAAAATGCATTCTTTTAAGATGGCAGTAAGTAATTACACATATTGACTATTTCTGCTATTGATTGTTAACATGGTACTTTATACTCCTGAAGATTTCTGAAAACTATGCCCAAAATTAAGATCATGTGGATTCCTGAGTAAGGTACAACACTATGCAGAGCTGCAGTTCTTAACAAGGAGTTATATTTTTCAGCATCACAAAATTTTGCCATGAAAACTAAGTCCAAAATGAGTCTTTAAGAAATTATCTGCCTCCAAAACAACTTTGATAGTTATGGATCTGGACATTAAGAATATTCAGAACACTGTGATGCACAAATTCTGGATGAGAAAGAAGCAGGAACAATTCCTTCTCTGGTGGAACTTCTGCCAGAGGTAAGAAAATGGAGGCTATTGTCCTATGGCCAACCTCAGATATTCCTTTATTAATTAAAGCAAATAAAATCCACTTTGGACTGAAGAATACTCCTCAGTCTAGAATACTACGTCTTGCACTTTAGTACTGAAGTAAGTTTTTTTCTGGACTTCTGTGCAATGTTCTAGTAAAGACACACTAAGCTTAACGGTAAACAGTATGTAGAAGACTGCATTTTTATCCTGTAGATGTTACATTCTAAAATATAATCAAGAACACTTGGATTATTTTTAACTCTAAGTTTTTAGCAGAACTGGTGGGGTACTGTAACCAAGATAGCTGAGCAAAATTCAATCTGGCTTGAATTAACGGTGTGTTGATTCCTGAAAGAACAAACAGCCTCTATCTAGTTGTATGATGCAGGAAGTTTTGTCACCTAAAGTTTTCTTACTGATATTACTAATCTGTCTTCTGTTCACACAACAGAGATTTAAGAGTTGAGGAACTGTGGTGACTTGACCTTGACTGGTTGCCAGCCCCAAAAACCAGCCAGTTTCTCATTCTCCTTCCTCAACAGGAAGGGGGAAGAAAATAAGACAGAAAAAGCTTGTGTGTCAAGGTAAAGACAAATAGATCTCTTACCAGTTACTGTCATGAGAGAGAGGAAAAAAAAAAAAAAAGACTTGAAGAAAATTAAATTTCTTTCTTGGCAGATAAAATAGGGTTGGGCAGTGAGAAACAAAAAGAAAAACCTAATATTCCTTCCTCTTCTCCTTCTGCCCAGGTTCAATGTTGCTCATTCATTCACCACTTTGCCATCTCATCCCTGGTTTAGGGGGATAGGGAATGGGTTTTGGGGTCAGTCCATAACATCTCCTACCTCTCCCTCCTCATGCTTTGCCCCTGCTCCAGTTTGGGTCCTTTCTATGATACATGGTTCTTCAGAATAATGCTTCCAAGTAAGCCCTCCATATCTACAATGATGGGTTTCTGCTCTTGCATGATCCTCTCCACAGGCCATGGGGAAATCTCTGCATCAGCACCTGGAGCATCTTTTCCCCCTCCTTGTCTGAGTTGGCGTCCTTAGGGTAGTTCCTTTCACTTTCCTTAGCCCCTCCCTTCTCTCTCTGATGTGCAATGTTTTTGGTACTTCATAAATCCCCTTTCCCAGAGGTGTCACCGCCTCGGCTGAGGGACCTTGCCATGTGGTGGGTTTGTTGGAGTGGGCTGGAGCCACCTGCATCCAACACAGGCTTTCCTCACAGAATCCACCAGTGCACACCCCTGCTGCCAGTGCCTGGTCATGGACACCCAGGACAGGGACTAAGGGTATGTTGTGGGCATTGAGAACCCAAACTCCCAAAGTCTCTCTGCTCTTCACTTCCCAATTTTTTCCACTTCCCTCTTTAGAAACAATAATCTAAATCAAATTTAAACAGCCAGCCTGCATAGCACAGTACCAGGACAAATGGAAGTAGGGAACAAATACTGACAGGAAACCATAAGTGTGTCAGAAAGAATGAGAGTTTAGAATGTGGAAGAGTTTAGGTGCCAGGTGTTGTAGGGCCATTGTTATTTCCATGTGAGTCATTGAGCTACCTCATGTCTCTTAAGTGTATTAATAAAATGTTACTGATACTCTGTTTAATGCTCCCATTGTGTTTTTTTAGTCCTTGTGAGTCTTTGGTCTGTCCTGTAGATCTATGGGATGTGGAATCATGTGCATTTTTATTCATACATAACATAGAGCATCTTAATGGAGCTGAGAGTCATCAGCAAAGAGAATTCACTGTCTGGATTTGTGGATGTTGCTGCACACAGGCCCTGGAGGTAACACACCTCTCCATACACACAGAACTCTCATCTATATATGTCTCCTTATGCACTGTATGTGAGTTCTCTGACTCACATGTACTTTAGTTTCCCTCAGTCACTGTCTGCTGAATATCCTGAAGCATTACCACTCATCTTGAAAGAATATAGTGTGTGGTTTTTGAATGCTATGCTGATTTTTTTGTGTGTGTTAGGTTAGCACATTCTCTCCTCCTCAAGGAGACAGCAAATTTTAAGCTTTATAATCATATAACTTTAATTTAGTAATTCGCATGATGATCTGTGTACACTGTATTTATCAATGATTTTTTCACAGTCTGCAAAAACCAGTCACACAGACTTACTGTAATCTGAGTTATGAGCTGACCAAGAAGGTTCATCCACTTTGACTTCTAAATTAAATTTACCAGGAAGACTATTTAACACTGATAAACCCTGTCTTGTTTTTGATAGGAGGTTATCTTTTCCAAAGAGGAACTAACCTTTAACTAAAACACTCCATTCTGCTTATCCTATTTCTACCCTGGAGAAGGGATTCCTCATTCACCATGGTTGAGACCAAGATAATTCTCTTTTGTGAAGGCTCCCTTGCAACTGAAGCTGTGCATCTGTGAGATGTTAATCTCTTCCCTGCCAACTTCTGAATGCCAGATAACCACACAAAGGGGCATCTCAGCAACACTGACTTTGTTTATAGACTCCAAGAGACAGTCTTGAAATAGGTAAAATCCTTTGATTGTTGCGCTCATAGAGGTAAACAAAATCATATTAAAGTCCACTTTAATTTAGTCTTGGAACACAAATACCGTTATACATTAATGAAAATTGTATAATTGAGAATTTTATCATTACTCTATGACATCTCTAAACAGAATTAAGGTTCTTGTTTATTTAAGGATTTCCAAAGCATCATGTCTTTGGGTTTATTACACTTTTACAGAGTACAGCTATATTTCCTGGCTTGTATAATTTTGGGAAAGAATTAGACTATTGTTTGAGCATTTCACTCTAAAATTTTGAGTATTTTATTTATAGAGGCACAGATTTTAGGTTTTAAAAATCAGATGTTCAGGTGAATAAACCAAGGAGGTAGAAATTAAATCAGTGGTTGTAATTTCTCTTAAAGACTAGGTCACATCCAGAGGGTAGCGGTCAGTGGCTCAGAATCCTGATGGACATCAGTGGCAAGTGGTGTCCCTCAGGGGTCAGTTTTGTGACCAATTTTATTTAATATCTTTATTAGTGACCCATATGAAGAGATAGAGTGCACCCTCAGCATGTTTGCAGATGACGCCAAGCTGGGTGATCCTGTTGACACACCTGAATGACAGGATGTCACCCAGAAGAACCTGGACAAGCTCAAGAAGTGGGAACCTTATGCAGTTTAACAAGACTGTGTAAAGAGCTGCACCTTTGTCAGGGCAATCCCCAATATCAACACAGGCTGGGGGATGAACACATCGAGAGCTGCCCTGCTGAGGATTTGGGGGTGTTGGTGGGTGAGAGGCTGGACATGAGCCCTCCATGGGCACTCACAGC
>JAWMRC010000089.1:16242832-16262992 GCA_035584755.1 Thripadectes ignobilis
GGAGGGGATTCTGCCCCTCTGCTCTGCTCTGGTGAGACCCACCTGCAGGGCTGCCTCCAGCTCTGGGGTCCCAGCACGGGAGGGACAGGGACCTGTTAGAGTAAGTCCAGAGGAGGTCACAAAGATGACTAGAGGGATGGAGCAGCTCTTCTATGAGGAAAGGTTGAGAGATTGCTCAGCCTGAAAAAGAGATGGCTTCTGGGTGACTTAATCATGGCCTTCCAGTACCTGAAGGGAGCCCACAAGAAAGGTGGAGAGAGACTATTTCCAAGAACATGTAGTGATAGGACAAAGCAAAATGACTTCGTCCATGGCAGCAGGGGTTGGAACTGGGCAATCTTTAAGGTCCCTTCCAACTCAGGCCAGTCTATGATATCTGGCATGACAAGAGAAAGGAACATACATGAGTGTTAGGGTACTGTGCTTCCAGATGTTGCCACCTGTTCACAGCAGCTCCTGCTAGAAAAGAAGATGTCAGAGAATTCACTGGCATTAGTGGCAGTGATTTCACAAACGGAGAGCTTTGACTTACATTCCTCTGTGTGCCTATGGAGTGAAATAGTTGGCAATGTAGATTGATTTAAATTCCAGAAGAGTGTTTGAAATGAAGACACTCAGCTGAACTGCTTGTCTGGCTGAGAGGAAGAGGTGATTTCTGAGTGGTACTTGAAGCCCTTTCTCTCAGTATTATTCTTACACAGAGCATTTATTAACTAAATCTCCATCGTTGTTGTTGAAATTAGCATGCTTGCTCATGCTTCTGAAATTCTCCATGCTCTCCCTCAGGGAAAGGAGATAGAATTACGTGATATGTGTAAACAGGGATTAATTTAATCTTCAGCCAAATCCACACATTGAGGTGCAACTGAAGTTTGCATAAGATTATGAAGGCAATTTAATTAGATACAGTCAGACATCTTGCTTTTTGAAGATACATATATTTCTATTTTTTTAAAAGATTAATTCATCATATCTCCTGATTCAACATTAAAAAGAGATTAAGAAAAAATCAAGTTTGCATTACAGTGCATATACAATGGGAATAAAAGTTGCTTGGCATCTAGGAAAGGGAGTAGATTTGATGTCATTCTTAAAGACACCTCAGTCCTCTTGCAAAATGACATTTTTTTTTCCCTCAGAGACATATGTTGAAACAATATGCATAACTTGGGACATCTTGCTTGTTTTTATTCTCAGCATTGTTCATCACTGGATTGGGTGACATTTATTCTGCAACATATGAATTAGAAATGAAAACAGTCCCAAACAAAATAACTCATCACACCCCTGCCAAAACAAAACAAGTATAAAAAACAAACATACCCTTCATGTGCTACAAGGAGCAGAAAAAATAGTAGCTATGAAATGTGATACTCTGTTATAATTTAGACTTTTATATCTAAGTAATTTCAATAGTGATTTTAAGCAATGTTTGTTTGTTTGTTTTTTAAGAAGAGAAAATAGGAGAATATAGTTGTTTTGATTCAATTTTGACTTCCAGTTATCATGGATGCTAAACAAAAGGCCATCATTCATCTTACTTCCAAATACCTAAAATCCTTCACTACTCAAACATAAATATGATGTGTCTATGGCATCTAGATTGCTGGAAAAGTCATATATAAAAAAGAAAAGAAGCTCCAGTTGTTGCACTCCAGTCTGGGACTTAGGGGAGAAAATAATTGTGGGCTTTATTTTAATTGTTGAGTCATTATATCTTCTTCTGGAATAGTATGTGTGTTATTAGCAAAGGAAACTATGACAAATTTTCTTGAAATTTCTGTGAAAACATTATAAAATATTTTGATTCACTATGTGTTTCCCTGGTATCTACAGTATTAACACTGTCTCCTGAACCTTGTGAGACAAGATTCAGATGCTTAGGAAAAGGAGTTTGTCACAACAGAACACCATGTTAATAATTATGTAACAAAAAAAATACTCATGTACCTCGTATCTGGCTTGAATTCTAGGATTAGTATTAAAACTATCACATTACTGATAAAACTAGTGTTGAAAATGAGAAATGTGAAATCCAAATTTGAGAGAATTGAAAAAGAAAGAGGTAACTTAGGACTCCTGTCTGACCTTCCCAAAACCAATGAGAAAAAAATGAAAGTATGTAAAAGCTTGCATTCATTTATTGCTTTGCTGGTAACTACAATCTCATTAGTTTGAACTGAGCACAAATAAGGAAGCAATTTCTAATTAAATAAGAACAGATAAAAATATGGAGATGTACATCCTGTATTTTTTGCAGGTAGATTGTGAAATGTACTGACAACCTGTGTTTTAGATTAAGAACATGAAATTAATTCAGTCTGTCAACTGGGACAGGTTTTACTATAACATTATACAGGGAAAGCAAAAAAAGAACTGTAGAAGAACGTTGCAGTAGGTAAAGACCTAGTAAGAAGAGGGTTTGGGCTAGAGTTATTTGTGTTTCTAAAGAAGCTGATCATGACACTAGCTTCATTTACATTTCCACAAATAGGAAGTGGAATTGTCCTAGTGAATCTTTAGGATGTCAGGAAGGAAACAGCATGAATTCTTTGGAGGAGTGGAATGATACAGAAAGGCCTGAAGCAGCCGTGGACAACTGAGGTAGAAAGGAGATGAAATTAAGCAGTACAAAATGCAAAGTTCCATTCTTTGTGACAAATCAAAAAAATCATTCCAGAAGCTGGAAGCTCAGCAGCTAAAAATGTCAGAGAAGAAAGCAAAGCTACATTAATCAAATGCAGAATGATCGAATTGCTGATAAGAAAATGGCAAATGCAGTCCTAAGCTGTCTCAGATAAGGCATTTCTAGCAAAGATGTGGGAGTATTAAAGACGTTCTACAAAGTACTGGGGAGACACAATTTTAAATACTGTGCACAAGAAAAATGAATTCTATCTCACTTGAAGAGGGAATAAGGAACCTATTGGAAAGTAAAGGAGCACAGCTTGTTTAGGCTAACCAAACAAAGGCTAAGAAGGGATATAACAGATGTTTATGAATACACTGGGAGGGATAAATGAACTATGAATAAATTGACACTGGGACTTTTGGAACCCTCAGAGAAATCAGATTATGAAATGATCTTTCAGTAGAAGTATTGTGAATGAAATACAAAACTTCTTTTAAAAGGTAATAATTATACTGAAATAGAGATTGTGATTGCTTGTGATGTCAAAGGACTTAAACTTATGACCTAGTAAGTGTCTTCCAGTCCTGTGTTTTTGCACAGAGCAATCATGTCAGAGAAAATAAGTAGCTCCTCTCAGAGCTTAGTGTGAATGTCAAGGAACAAATAATAATTTTCAACAGCAAATTCACTCTCTATGTGTTATTTAATCAAGCATAACACAGTTTTAGGGAGAACTTTAAAGTGAATTGCTATAATCTAAAAAAAAAAAGTATTACTTAAAATTTTATTTGAATATTATATTTACTATAATAAAATTTCATAATACATAAGTACATTGGAAATAAATAAAAGAAAAATGAGAAAAAAAAGAATACGTCTTACCTTCCTCCTGATTCAAAAGTCTCCATACCAAAATAAAGAAAATGTTCTGACACCTGAATATTTTTCATGACAATGAAGATTACGGTTCTGCTCTCCATAGGCATTACACTCATAGACAAAACAGATTCCAGTGCACAGAAGGGAGTGGATTACTGCCCAGTTGCCTCATCTGCATGCTAATCTGGACAATGCTTTTGAGATATTTTGATTCTGTGTTTTGTCCCATATATGTCCCTCATGGGCTTACATGTGCTGAATGCAGCTCTCAGGCTCAGAGGAGTGTACTGAGAAAATCTCCTGGATGTCTTTAGAGTTTGGAGGCAGAAGATACATCTGTCAGTGGAGGATTTTTCAGCTTTGATTATTGCTTATTGTGTACAAGAAAATCTCCCTCTGCCTGGAAGAGCTTTTCATCCTGCCTGGCAGTTGTGATCCAAGAGAAGTCAACTTTTAACATGGATTTATCTTGCACAGTCATTCAGCAGCTCAAGGTTTTATACAGTGCTTTAACACAGCAAGCAAAGGCCTACAGTAAGACATATTGAAATAAATGTCTTTCAACCAGCAATTAGCTTTGAGTAAGGCTTAAGACATTGACATTTAAGGCTATCTAAATTTCAGTGTTATGTTTTTAAGGTTTACCTGCACTGAGTCTTTAAATGACATTTCAGCCTCCAAATTGGTTAATTTTGCAGGTACCACAGAACCCAGACCCTTCCCAACTTCTTTGTTTGAAAGTGTTATCTCCTAATGAAAGAAGCATTTTTTATCTCAACAAATTCATCCTTAAGTGGATGCAGTCTCCCTGATTTGCAATTCCATGCTATCTCATGTTTTTTTCATTGCAGTACTTGTTTTAGTACCCCAGGCACAAGAGCATATCTTATTCCCCATGCCAACATGAACTGACATTATACCCCTCTGGTTTGTTATGGACTATTTTTTTCTCCCCTGTTTCTTTTGTTGTTTTATTTTTCAGTACATATTACTTTCTGATTTACTAACAAGGATGATAATGCTATATTTATCTTTTACTGGTTCTTCATCTCCACTTTGGACCTCCTTTGGGAAGAATTTCACAGTCTCTGGAGGTGACAAGTCAGACAGTTGAAATGTCAGCATAGCATCTGCTAAAGAAAATAATTAAATACAGCACATTTTTACATATATATATATATATATACACACACATATATATATATATGTATACATTGTGAAAATCAAACTTCATTTTTTAACCAGTTGTGAGCTACTTGAAGTGTATAGCAAGAAAGATGGAAAAGGAACTCTGCTTTATGCCACTGCTTTACTTAAAATCATATCTCTGCTGCAACATAAACCTAGGTTTCCAACAACATTATATTTGTCTCTGTTTTTGAATGCCAGAGTATGCATATGAGCTTAATCTCATAACTCAGATCAGCCTTCTCTTCACATTTTCCCTTGTTATTGCTTGTGTGTTAGGTTTTTTGAGTCTGAAAAAAGCTGCTACAGCAATACTGAGAAAGTTAAGACTGAATTATACTAAAATTAAAAAAAAAAAAAAATTCGTAATTTCTTTCAGCGAAAGTGTGACATTATGAATATAGAACACGACATTTATTCTCTTCTGCAGAAAACATTTTTTTGCTGGGCATATACAGAAACTGTTGCAAGAATCTCCTGTTACAAACAGTTTTACAAGATCAGCCAATAGTCTGGTATGGAGGCAACTCTGCAATTCTATAATTAGATGTATTTCTCCCTCTGGGGTGGAACTATGTCTGTCTCATATTGTCATCTGCTGTATGTGTTTAGTGTAATATCCTTGTATCTCACAGGAAATGTCTTTCCAGCTGCAATGTGAGTAGGTGATAAGGGAGAGAATGAAGAAATTTGTTAAAATGAATACATATTTAAAAAAACTTACCTCTTAATGAATATGATACTCAGATTTACTCAGTTTTCTTTAGCTACCATAGTGACAGTGAATACTGATGTTGAAAAATAAACAGCTTGGTCCAAATGATAACAAATTGACATTTGTCTAAAGTTAAATGGTTCTGACTTCATCAAATATATTAATTGTGAAAATTACAGAAAATTTATCTTATTTTCTGTTTTCATGCCCTTTTTTTTTTTTTTTTCTTTTCCCCTTTCCCCATAGGCTTAGATGATGCACTCAAAATGTAAGTAGTCTTTCTAGAGGCAGGAAGTGAAACTCATTTCAATTTCAAACTACATTAATTCTGAGTGAAATCAAACTTATTCTCACATATATGAAGGCAAGCAAGGCTTTGTGAAAAATTGCAGATTTCTAATAAGGACATTTCCAGTGGTTCCATCCCATTCTGGCAGACTGATAAATCAACACCTGTCTTTCATCCATTATGGATTTATCAGTTCATGTGAGTACATGTAACAGCAGAATACTGCTGAGATCCATGCAGCAATATCTTTGTTACCATGAGAAACGCAACTTGGGCTCAAAGATAAGCAGTTTGGTTTGTTGACGCTTTTGGTGCATGAGTTTTTTTGTTAGTTGTCTTTTGGGGTTTTTTTGTTTTGGTTTTTTCTTTGCTTAAAGCACGACTTAGACTATGGGAAACAAGAGTAAAATCCTGGTCTAAAAAGTATTTCTCACTCCACTTTCTGTGTCCAAGGCTAGCCAATGAAAACCACATTTTCATCTTGACAGTATCTCCACATTTTCCTTTCATTAACACTTAAGAGAGAGAAGGAAAGATAACTTTGTTTAAAACTTTTTTTCATAGATAGAGGCAGTAGGCTAAACATTATTCACTTCTAATATTTAGATAAAAGTTCCTTCTGTATTCAACATCATCTACAGAACTCACCACATATGTCCTTTTCTTGTAGTGATGACCACATGACTATCATTATATGTATATGGAAAGGCTACCATATCAAGTATTGGCATGCTCTAAGTGATTTCTGAAGTAAATACAGCATTCAGTACTCACAGTCTCTGTGGGCTAATTAAAAATAACAAATTTTATGGAAGGTGCCTTGCTGTTTATTAGTTTGGATTGTAAATTGTGAAAATGCTTTCAATAAATTGCACATGCCCACAGCAGGGAAAAAATTGCTAAAAATGCTAATGGAGATGCAATCAGACTAATAAGGAGAACATTCAAGGTCCATAATTTTCCATTGACAAAATTCTTTGGAATCAAAATTTTGAGAAAGTAAAGAAAGAACAAATTTATGACAGTATCCAAACACAAATCACTTTTCAAGGCTGTTGAATAGATATTTAGGAACAGTAAATAGTACTAATTTGTGTCTATTATTTCCTACTGCCACTCATGTAGCTCTGTAATTGAAATGCTGAGTAACATTTTCCCTCCACAATTCTAATGATGCCCTTTATAATCCTCTTTCTAATGCAGTGCTTGAACTTTAGAAAGGTTGTTCGCTGCCAAATGTCAGTCCATTTCAAGATATAGCAATGGAAACTCTATTGTTTTATCCATTTTGTTGGATAAAATTCTTGTGGACCAAAAAAATTGTCAAATGTTTGGCCTCTGTTTCTTGTTTATTAAGTAAAGAAAGAGTATAAAGTAAATCCAATAAAATCTGCTCTTAGGACCCACTTTCCCATGGACACCAGGACAAACTAATGCCTTGTTATTAAATTTGGGGAGAGAAGAGTCCAATTAGGCATCTTCTACTTCACTAGACAAGCCGACCTGAAAACAGTTTCATACAGTATTTAACCTGTTGGCAGAGATAGAGTTCATAAATGTGAACTAGTGGAGACTTGAAAGAATTCAGCATTACAGGTTTTACCCAGATCAACAATTTATATCCACTCCCACTTTAAACTAAAAATTCTTTTCTTAACACGGAAAGTTCAACAAACAAGGGAGATTTATCCTGGTTTGAAATAACATTGGCAAACCCTGTTCTGCATTGATATTTTCATTGCTATTGTACCACTGATGCACTAGGTGCCTTGAAATAGACAAAAACTATAACATAAAAATGAGCAGAAGAAACTATTTTATTCTTCAGTAAAGCTTACTTTGGTGCTGCTACGTAATTTTGGAAGGCTTTTCACTATATGTGGTTCACATTAAAGCAGTTTTCAAACTTTGTGTCTGACACTGGGCTCTCCTATGTTGCATACAAAGCACTAGACTGTCTCCTACTTATAGCTCCTCTGGGCATCACCTATTCATTATACTCAAGACACATTATTCACTCATAAATGAAGGCTTATTTCTTTCATAGAAATAACTGTGGTCTGCTTTTCTTGCATAAGTTTGGAGTGTGTAGAGAAAACATATTTATTTTCTCCAAGACCCTATCTCCAGATAAAACAAACATTCAAACTGTATTTCACTTCTCATTTAAATTAAATAGTCTTCCTGTAAACACCTGAAAAACCCCATGGTTTTTTTTCCTCTCTATTGCTTGGTGGGTGGATAAGAGGAAAACTCTTAAGGGGATGACAGGGATCAGTCTCCTTGGAAATGAAAGCTGACTATTTGGAGGAGTACAGAAGAAAACAGAAGTCAGCTGAATGGGAACTGTGTAATAATCAGTGGCTAGAATAACAGCAAAATTCTCATGAAAAATAAAAACATACTGTTCAGTTCCTCCTATAGTTCAAACATAATGCCTGAATAATTAAATCAGTGTTTATAAGCCTAGTTTGTCCTTTATAGAGGGCTAAATGAGAAAACCTTGGCAGAGTGGGAAATTTTGGTTGAGTGAGGGTTTCACCTCTGTCTTCTTTTAGCACTCAGACAGCAAAGAACTCATGGAACTTTAATATCATTAACAAGTTGTTTAAAATCCCCTCATAATATTTGGTGCGTGCCACAGGAAATGTTGACTACATCTTAAGAAACCTCATAATGAACACTTGCTGTACTCAAGGTCCTGTGATCAGGCATGTAAACAGACAGCTGTGAGTATCTCCTCATTCTTCTGACTGTTCAGAGTGAAAGGGGAAAGGTGTTGGGGGAAGAAAGAGGCTGTAGACACAGTGACTTTTGCCTGTCACCCTGGTTACAGTCCTTCTTTCCCAGGTTTTATATGGGCTGCCAGCTGTGAAGTGTCTCCTTGTGCAGCTGAGGTCCAAATAAGCTTCTCTGCAGAAGGATTTTATGTATGAGCCTCACTGGATGGGGATATGAAAGGGTGAGGAGGTTTGTCCTGACCTCAGATCTGTAAGGGAGTCTTGAAATTACTTTGATTAAAGTATATGTTGGTGGCAGATATCCTAGGGGTTTTTTTTGCAAATCCAGATCTCAGCTGCTACTTGTTCCAGACTGCGCACTGCTATACAAACTTTACCATGCCCAAGCATTGAACCGTGGACCTGTGTTACCTCTTTAAAAAGCAAGTCACTTGCCATTTGCCAGTTCAGTGTCCAGGCACTGCTTTCCTTTGACTGTCTATTTTTGATTCTAGCCTTGTGCATGTCACTGATCATAGATGTCCTTGCTTGTGACAGAATGATAAGGTGTGAAAAAGATGAAACCGCAAGCTCAAAGGAAATATTGGCTAATGATACAAAGATAAATTCATAAGCCTTGAAAACTGTCTTTTTAATGTCCACAATAATCTCAGGAGATCTTAGAGAAATATTGCAAATCTGGGTGCAAGTTTCCATAGCACCTTGTGCCATATGATTAAAAAAGAGATGAAGAATGTTTCAGTGTAAGCAGATGATGGTGACAGTGTTTCCTGTATCCTTTGCACTCGCTTTGCTTAGGTTCACATACATAGTCTTACACTCACATAAACTGTGATGTCAAGCACCAGGGAGTGAGGTCTCTATTATTATAAGTGTGTTTCTTGTATGTTCTTCAGATATCTTTAACAGCACTAGCTATGTGTTTAGAGAGTTCAGCAAAAATCTCAGCGCGTATTAACCATCCATAGTAATAACAATTCCACGTACCAAGAGGTAATTGAATGGAAAATTGTGACAAAAAGAAAAAAAAAAAAAGAAAAAGGAAAAAGAAGGAAAAAAAAGGCAAAAAAAAGGTGGTGGTGGTGGAATCTCCTGTGAAAAAAAGTATCTTGGTTTGATCTGATGATATCATGGTTTAACCACAACCAGGAACTATGCCCCACACAATTGCTTGCTCATACCCCTCACCCCGTTGGATGGAGAGGAAAATCGGAAGAGAAAAAGTGAGACAATTCATTGGTTGAGGTAAATAAAATTTGACAGGGGAAACAAAAGCTGAACACACAGACAAACTAAAACAAGGAATTAATTCACCCCTTCGCACGGTCAGGGAGATGTCCAGCCATCTCCATGAGAACAGGGTCCCATGTCTTGTAATGGTGACTTGGGAAGATAAACACCATCATTCTGAATGTTCTCCTCTTCCTTCTTCTTCCCCCAGCTTTAAACACTGAGGATGACACCACATGGTCTGAGATATCCTTGTGGTCAGCTGGGGTCAGCTCTGTCCCCTCCCAATTCCTTGTGCACCTCCAACCTTGTGCTCTTGTGGGGTGAGGAGCAGAAGAGGCCTTGATGCTGTGTGAGAACCTCTCAGCAGCCACTCAAACATCCCTGAATCATCAACACAATCTTCAGCACAAATAAAAAATATAAATTCCTATAGCTACTAGAAAATTAACTCTACCCAAGCCAGAACCAGCCGAGACCATAATTCTTTGAAAATATTATACCCTCCAGATATTTTTGACTTAATAGATGGCAACTAAGAACATTTAGTAAACATTTTTCTAATCAAAGCAGCTCAGTTATAATTTTTAATGATTAAACCTTGCTTCTTTAATTTTAAGCCCTTACTTTTTAGATGGTTAACAAACTTGTTGTACTATGCAGCTTCACTGCCTCATAGTTTGTTTTCAAATGCTTGCCAGAGAAAAATTGAGAAATTAACTAAATAAAAGTGCTCATTTACTAGTACATATTTTTCAAGACTGAAAATTAAGTTTTATTCTTTGTCTGAAACTTAAATATCATGTCAAGTTCCATCCTGCTTCAAATAGCAGAGAAATCTGTGCCTGTATACCTCACAAACTTATTAAAAAAAACACTTTTATGTGGTTGTTTGTACTTTCTAAAAAAGTTTTGAGTTGTAATGAAAGTAGAAGTAAATATTTGCAGATATGACCTTTGCAAGGCTGAACAATGCAACTCCTTTTTTTTTTTTTTTTTTTTTTAAAACACCAAAAATCAGACTAAAAACTATAGTTCTGCATTAGGGTACCTACACAAGAAAAAAAAGCTACTCAGAATGAGATGCATAATGTCTTTTACAGTCAGCAGGGCACTGTCTGAAAAGACATTAGGGAATGCTACAAAAATGCCCAAACCCCTTCCACTCTCTGGAAATTGGACTCTCCTTTCTGGGTTGTATCAAAAAATATATCTTCCTATCTCCTGAGGGAAAAAAAAAAATCAAAATTGCCTATGTCTCTTTAAAAAAAAGAAAAAAAGAAAATAAGTAATGAGCAAAAATAACAACCTGCTTTCAAACAAAAGTAGGTACAGTAGTCTAATTGGAATAGAAGAAACTCAACATAAAGTATTTAATCCAAACAAGGAATTCAGAATTCGTCTTGTAAGAGTCTGTGTATCAAGACTGATGCTTCACTCCTCTTTGAGCTGCATGGATAATCAGAATATGATGCAGTCATGCCATTAGATCATTTTAATGTGTGAAGGGTTTTTTTGGTTTTGTTTTGGTTTTTAATAATTACAATTTAAGTACACTCAGCAGTCTCTGAACAATTTCAACTTACAATGCATGTTGATCTCAATTCTATCCACACCACTCTGATCTTTGAAACAGATGTAACCGCAAGAATTAGTGAATGTTTCAGAGTGTATTTGGTATTGGTAAACTGAATTTCTTTGAGATAATACAGTAAAAGACCAGCCTCATACCAGAACTCCATAAATAAACTGACATCTTGTGCCTGCCTAAAACAGTGGCACATATCCTAAAATAGACCTCAGCATGATGGGAATATTTCTTCTACTTGTTATGCTTACTACTTAACAGAAATCTAGACACATTTTGTTCTGCTGCTTTATGGTATATAAAAAAAATGAAATAGTGTTTACAAAAAGCAACTCTGTTGCGTAACATTTAAATTCAGGTCTTGTGTATTTTGAATTAAAAAACATAGTCTTACAACATCAGATGTGTCAAGGTGTAAAAAGGTAAATAGCCTTAAGGGAAAGTGATTTCTATTCACACTTTGGCCAGTTACTTAGGAACACAGTGTTCTTATTAATATTAATTTAATTTAACTACACAGAATTACATTTTTCTCTGTGAAGGAGGTAGTGTGGAATCAAAAAATGCATTTAGGTGCCTTATTCTAAAGTCCAGCCTCATGAACACTAAACCTTACTCAGCTAGATCTGGGGCTTCTCACTCTCTGCTGAAGTCCTGGCTGCAAGCCTTCAGTCAGGGTCTTGTTAACCACATGAATCTTTCATTGCTTTCTGCTTTTGCCCAATCCCAGCAGCAGCAGAAAGGTATGTTTTTCCTTAGAGTTGCTGGCAACCTTTTAGATATTACACTTCACAGAGAAACACAGGTTTAATTCCTTCCTGCCAAAGGAATAACTCAAAGCTTGGGTTTTGACTGCCTGTTCTCTTCATGGCACTATACAGAAGTTGAGCAGCGCCAGTAAAATCTCTGCAGTCTTTACTTAGTCTTTTGAATAAAAATGTTTCCTGACTTCTAGGTGTATGACTGGACTTTGGCTCCAACATGGTTACAGGTGATTAATACTCAGATGGTAGGGTTTCAAGGGTCTTTCAATTTAGGTGTTTATGGCACTGTTCTGAAACACTAAACTCCTGTATTTGGATTCCATTCTTTAGCGTAATTGATGAAAAATTTGGTGCAGTTGAGCCTAATTTACTGAGTGCCAAAACGTTTCTTCAGTTTAGTGTTAATCCTCCTGTAATATCACTAAGGTTTGAAAAACACCACTGCTCTGCTTATTTCACCTATCTAGCAAGCCTTTAAATATCATTAATTGTGAAAAATAAGCAAAAAGAGAAAACAAGTGTAAAGAAATCCAATAGCAGGTGCAATATTTGTTTTTAGGGTGAAAGAATGAAGCAGCAAAATACTGCTTAGGTCAACTTTAAACTCAATGTATAATTTAAAAACAGCTCAGCTGAATGTTACAAAAGGACCTAACCAGCACAGCTGAATTACTATTTTTCTGACACCAATTCAGAAACTCCCTAATTCAGTATCTTCATCATGAACCATGTGAGCTTTAAGGAATGTAATTGTAAATGTTACCCTGCAAGTTTGGCCTATATTTGCAATAAAATTTTATGAAAAAAATTATATGAACATTCTCATTTCTAATGAGAAGAAAAGCTGGTAAAAAACTGGCTCAAAAGCCAGAAAATAGAAGTGTTTATGTTATCGTTCTAAGAGGCATATTTTAGTGGAATTTGCACCTTTTATTCTTTTTAATGGACTACCCTGTGTCTGATAAAATTAAACAGGATTTACACACTGCTGTAGCAAGAGTTGCCTTGTTTGGGCTAATGTTAAACTCTCTCACAAATCATTATTGATTTAAAAGTATTCTGACTGGTTTCAGATGGTTGGGAAAGGCTGCAAGTAGAATAAATCTAGATGTTGCCTTTATGTTCTTAGTCCAGCGCTGCCCTCATTATAGAGGCATAATGCATAGGTTGTGTTGGCAGACTGTTTTCAAATACAAGTCTATGCTTCATGTGAAGAAGGATAAATAGCTGCCTTCTCATTACATGAAAGTTTCATGGGTTTTGCAATGCAGGATCAGGGGGCAGTCAGAGAACACCCTCCAAGCAGAAAAAATGTATCTGTAATATATATGAGGTTACCTGGACTGCAGATACCATTGTTTATCATCCTCAGTTCTTTTTTATAAGCTATCAAAATATACCGAGATTTATAGAGCCACAATTCATATTTGAGAATTGAAAGTGCTTCTGTGTTATGTGTAGGGACATTTATGTTCCTATAAATGAAATGTTGTGATTAGCAGACAGACTAAGGAATTGTATTTCCCTTGCTGGATGAGAGTTGCTGTATATATCTCTTTATTCTTTACAAATATTACCCAAGTCTCCAGTAGTTTTACAACTCTTTATAGGTTCATAACATCTCCGGGAGGGAGATTGTGAAAGATACACTGAAAAGAATGATGCAATTTACAGAGCAAGCCCAAGTAAGGGCCCCAGTGATGAACTTTTATGCATAGATTGTGTTCCTGTCTTCCTTTTTGTGTTGGAGAACATATAGAATGGGCTACTGTGCTTGAAGTAAACCATTACTTCTCCATTTAAAAAAAAAAAAAAAGGCAAAATAGATTCACTAGTTAATAACTGGGTATCCATCTGAGGAAAAGGTATAAAAAGGAGAAGATAAATAGATTTGTTTGTTTGTTGCTTGTTGCTGTTTTTAAACAGAGTTGTGGCAACTAGTGAATCCTCTGCAGTTCGGTTGCATGGTTTTTGGTTAAAATGAACTGCACTGGTGAGTCTGCTGAAAGTAAATGTCCAGTTACTCTGGCTGTTAACTGGACTTCAGTGCAGAACACATGGTCTCCTGCTCTGCTCTGAATAAGCTGACACACTTCTGTGCAGGTCCATGAAAGAGTCCTTAAAATACAGGAAGCTCCACTGTCTAACACTGAACTGTCACTAGACTTCGCGAGCAGTTGAGCAGGTATTTTCATGCTGCTTACTTTGAAAGTTTAGATACTGTTGCTTCATGTCCATAAACCATGTGGTAAAGAAATGCTTCCTAATGTAAAGACAGCACAAGTTCTGAGACATTCCCATGCATTTTGTCACTAGACCCAAGGGAGAAGAGACCAGCACCTCCCTCTGCACTTCCCCTCCTCAAGAAGCTGCAGAGAGTGATGAGGACATCTCTCACTCTCCTTTTCTGCAAACTAGAAAAACCCAGAGTCTTTGGCTGCTCCTCACAGCAGCTGCCTTCTAACCCTTATAACACCCTTATAAAGCATGGGCAAAGAGCAAATTTACTGATGGCTCTTCTACTCATGTCCTCAGAACACAAGGTAATTCTTATTTCTAGATCATTGTTCACAAAGGAAAAAGTTTTTTTGTTTGTACAGATATGTATCTAGCTATAACATGTAAAATTCTATGGGATATTATAGTTCTCTTTCTGGAATGGGGGAGTATTGCCATAATTCCAGATACAAAGCTGATGTTAACAAACAGTTCCTGTCACGTTAGAGCATGCAAGACTAGTGGAAGACAATGAGCTCCTAAGATTCTTCATCTTGAAATTTTCTTTCCTGTTAAGAATTAGGTTGTTGTGGGGTATATCCCACTTCCCTGGGCTGCACTGTGATCTCAGAAGCTTCAGCCTTGATGAACAGCAGCTGAGCTAAACTCCACTTGATCTTATGAGAAACACTGTGTTCTCACAGGAATTTCTGTTGACTAATGAGCACACATATTTTAACACACATTCATTCACAACAAACACAAAGCCATGAACTGGGTGAAAACTAGTGAATGAGTTAAAAGAAATAATCTCAACCAAACAAATCATTGTCACAAGAAATGTTAAGGTAAATGCTAGGGTGGATTGTTTTCTTTGTGAAGATTCCATCTAAAGTGTTTCCATCTTGTATTTTAAAGAGATTGCTGTAAATATTGCCATATTTTTGAAAGATATTGTGATATTGTTGCAATATTTTCCTTTTTTTTTTTTTTTTTCTTCCCAAAACTAAATTATTGAGGGGAAGAAAATAGTATTGCATGTTCCAGTCAAGAAACACTGGCAACACTTTTGTAACTAAAATAGTTATTTATTTATTGATGTGGTCTAAAAAATGATCTGCGGTAAATGACAATAACAGACATTTCATCCTCCAACTGCATGATTGGATTATGTCAATTTTATTTGACACAAATAAGGATTGAGGCAAGTGGAATTAAACACTAAATGGATCATGGTCTCCCACAGCAAGTTAAATGTTGAGGCATATAAGTGAAGTTATATTAAAGAAAATGTGCATAGGTGAGGTTGAGACATTTATTTTCAAAGTGAGAGACCATTTTCGAGTCACAAAGTTTAATTCCACTGTCATTATTGCTATTTTATGAAAGATTAATATTATAAAATCTATAAATAGATGAAAATAGCTTTATGGATCAAAGGAAGCACTATCTGCATCAAAATTCTGTGTTTTGATTTTCTCTGAAGCTAGTTTTGTTAGGACTAGGAGATATAAAATAACCAAAGTATTAAGCTGAACTTCTAAGTAGTATGAATCAAATTTTTCGTAATTTTTATTTAGATTAGGCCTGAAATTTTTCACAGGAGACAAAAGGTGTATAATTTTACATTTGTAAGAGCCAAATCTAAGAACAAAGTATTTAATCAAATAATTAAAAAAAGACATGATAGAAGGAGCCCAAACTGGTGGAACATATGTGTTGAGAGGATCAGAAGACATCAGTACAAATTCACTTTCAAATTTTAAGTCAGGAAGTGAATTAGTCTTTACTGAATTAAATTTTTTTTTGTCAGATAAAGCTAATTTTTAATGTGAATGAGTTAATTTGTGGACACTGGAATTTTGAATGCTTTTGTGAGTGACATGAAGTCATATAGAGGGCTTTCAGTCACTAGAGTGAATGAATAAGATACATTTTCTTCCCCCTTCTTCTTATGGACAGCTTGTCCTATTACTGTTTTCCTGTCTTATCCTAGCCAAGAGGTGACCTTAACCAGTGTCAGCTTCAGGAAGAGAACATGAGGCAAGAGCATGGCCCTAGAAGGGAAAGGTTTTGTCTCTGGTTAGATGGTGCTGTCTCGCTGTGTCTTTTGGATCAACACGGATTTCTTTGTTTGGTGAGCTGAGTCTGTCAGTTCTTCCTGAACTATTTACTTCAGAAGACATCTGCTGTTTAGCACTGTCTGTAAATCTAGCTCCTGCATGAGGATGTAGAACCGGTCTCCTGCCAGTCAGGATTGATATTGTTGGCTGGAGGTTTCACCAACCCAGTGATGTTTGATCATGGGAACACTCTCACACTGATCAAAATCTAACCTGGGTGGGCATTTCTTCCATAATGACATGGTATTCTGAACATGTATACAGCATGAGATTGCTAGCCTGTGCTGGACCCCCTTCACTGTTTTGAGAGCAATCAAAACTAATATCAAGTATTAATTTGACTGTCCAGGCCTTAAAGGACTTAGCCTTGAAAAATTTTCAAAAGCTCAAAAAATATAATTTTGCATTTTATATAACTGGCTCTTAGACATTGTAGAAAACACTGTCTCCTTCTTTTCATTGGTCAGTCTAGAGGGGAGAAATTCATGTTAATCCAGAAACTGTGATGTGACTTTGAAGGGTCTTACAAAAGTGACAGCATTGACATTGAGTGATATCAAGTGAAAGTGACGAAGGAAGTTTGGCTTTTGTTTTCATCTGTGCTGCTGATGTACTTTGTCATTTTGCTTTTCTGACTTCATTGACAAAATAGAGATTATAATTATCATATCGGGATCTTCAGGTAAAAGCTTTATACAATTGGAATTATCACTCATCAAAATTAAAGTAAATTGCTCTTGTTAATAGAATGTGATTGTATATTTTTTAAAAGTGCCTACTTGCCTCTACTTTGTGATCTGAAAAACACTAATAGGTTGTTTGTTTTATTTTTATTTCATTAATCCATTTATGACAATACCAGTTTTAGTTCTGAGTATATCAAAACATTTCACAGTCAGATGTTTACACATAAGAACATAATTTTATTTTGACAAGGATAAACAAGGAAATAAAAAACCTATAGGAAAATGTAGTTCTCAGCTAAGAGAAGAAAATCTGCTTTTGTTGACTTTCTTGACATTTTGAACTTTGGAGATGTTTCATTTCTGTGTGTTGACCAGGAAGAAGTTAGCTGAAAGCAAACTGCTCTATGTGACTGAGGGGAAACACAGAGAATACAAAGAACAAACAAAAAATAGGGAAAAGGTTAAAGTGGTATTTTGAGTCAGTCTTCTCTAAGAAATACAAAAGCAACAGGTTACTTAAAATGTCACCAACTGGATCTTTTTTTACAAAGGCACAGGTTTTTTTATTTATTAATTTATTTTTTTTTTCCCAGTGAGAAGGCTTGGTTTCATCAAGAACTGAGTATAATAATGGAAGTTTGTGAGTTTTGGTCATTACACAGAGTCAGAATCACACTTTAATTTTTGTTTTTTTCTTTGTAGGTTTTTTTTTTTTTTTGATGCCTTTGAACACTTTTTTTCTGGGTGTATATCTAAAACTTGAAACAATTCAAAATGAGCTTGTGACTTGTTTTCTTAACTTGTACTATGTATTGGGCACAGGTTTCTTGAACTTCTTTGTGATCTGCTAATGGTTTTGGCTTTCCTTCCATCTTAAACTTGCTATAACTTTCCTTTCCCTGAAAAGGTTTTGGCTAGTGTTCTTGCAGTGTTGGCCAAAAAACAACCATTGATTCACAGTCAAAATCATCTTTTATTTCACATGCTGAGAGCAATAAAACTGAAAAAGAAGAAATATCATGGGAGATCATGCACTCTACTTCCTGTGTAACAGTCTGCACTGAGCTGAGAAAAAAACCTGTAACCTATCCTTAGGAATAACAAAACTCTAAAAATGTAAATGTTCAATAAACAGAAAAGAAAATCACAACAGTTCAAAGATTTATGGATCATGTCTGAAATGTTTTCTTTAGTGGATTGTATGGGTTTCAATCACCTCTATAGTCACACACTAAAATAAAATAAAATAGACTGTAGAATTGCTGTAGGACTTTAGGGTCAATGTTTTTCCTAGGTTGAAACCATGAAACACTATTAGATTTGACTATTTTAGTTAAATATATTTTTTTCCCCAAAAAATTGGAACCTTGCAGTTAACACTGTGCTGAAGTTCAGCTCCTTTTACATTTGCTGTAAGAAATGAACTAAATCATATAGTTTGGATTTTTAAACAGCCATAGTTTCACTATAAAAGCTTTTCAGCCAAATATTTCGACTTCATGAAATTTCTGCTTCTGTTTACTGTCCCTGAAGTTGTTATTCTTTTGCTGCTTCATTTTTAGTGGATATTAGAACTGTTATTGCTGGTGTTATCAACTTACAAGTCAGTTTAAGTTTAGCACAAAAGTTTTCATATGACATTTACATCTGCTGAAGCCTTAAGGTAAACATAGATGCTGGGCAATAATTCACATAGGAATGTTCCCTATCAGCCTGTGTTGGAAAGAGCAATCTTCATAGGTACAGTTTCATTCCATCCTCCAAATTGGTTTTGAATTTGCTTGTGACTGACTTTAGTCACTAGAGTGGAAAGTGCATTTGAAAAATTTCCTGTCTCTCTTCCCAGAAATGTCTTTTAGTTTGTTTGTTTGTTTTTTTCCCTAAGCAGGGAAACTCACAGCAATGGTCTGTGTAGTTTTCTTTATTTATTGGTCAAACTCTGCTTGATTAATGCACGATTGTAACACTTCTTTCCCCACTGGCAAACTGCTTTCCCACCAGTAGTTAAAAAATGCTTTGTACGTCTCAAGAACACAGTCTGACACCTCTAATTTTAAATTAATCCTAAAGAACAGAAAAATAGTCTAGAAATTCCTCCACATTAAAAAGCTCTGGTGTTTACTCTAAAAAAAAAATAACTTTTACCAGTGGGAACTGAGATCGCTTTTGTCTGTCCATATAGTGTCTTCGGCAGCAGCCATGTTATTGAGCTGTAAGTATTCGAACACGGATAATTATCTGATAAACTGGTTTAAAATATGATTATTGTAGTAGTAAAAAAGTAGCAAGAGACTGCCTTAGAAATCTAGCATCTTTGTATCTCTTTTCATACATCCTATTTATAAATGCTAACTCTATAGTGGAGCGAGTGGAGCACTACTACCCTTAAAGGATTGTGACTTCTGTTCAAAAGAAGGAATCATATAATAAAGTAGGATCTACCACTACAAACATAAGAGGTAGAAATATGGGAATAATGGTATATCAGGGTTGACAGTTAAATAAATTACAAGCTTGGAGAATAGCTAAAATGAGGGAAGGAATGAACATCAAAAGAAAATGGAAATTTAGTTCCATTTTGAAGGCAGTTTTGAGAAAACAGCAGCAATATCCAATCAGTATCTCACACAAAAAGACAAAGTAGATGAATTGTTCTCATCTTCAGGTTTTACAACTATCTTTAGGATTTACTGTATAGAATATTCAGCAGAATTCCTACCTTCTAGAAGCAAGAACACTCTCTTAGGACTGGGACTTAGGAGCCAAAAGCATGAATTTGAAGATTAATTTTTAAAAAGTCACAAAAGAAGGGCTGTCCACAAGACTTCTGAGGCCTTAATCCAACAAAACTGCAATTTTGATAGAAAAGAGTACAAAATAGGTATGACAAGCTCTTACTTGGGCAATGAGTTACTCCTTCATCATCCTTTCATCAAGACAGAAAGTTTAAATTATGGAAGGAACAAGTATTCTGAAAGTTACATAATTTTATCACTGATCTATTCTGCCTTTGATAGCAACATGTCTATCACTATGTTATGGTTTCAAACCTTTTGAATTCCTTCCAAAAAGAAGCGTGGAGGCAATGCATTAGCATAACTACAGTGG
>JAWMRC010000089.1:16263362-16288890 GCA_035584755.1 Thripadectes ignobilis
TTCAAAATTTAAGGAAAGGGATTATCTTATTTCCTGGCCAATAAGATATCTTAGTTTTCCCCTAAAACTAAGACACACTATTTTCAGGAAATGTTTTGGCCTACAAATGTTCCATGATGATCTTGGCACGTAATATTTTTAGTTTCTATTTGTCTTCCCCAAGATTTAGCACTGCTGTCTGTAAAGATTCTGATTTTCATAAAAAAATTAGAAAATTTTAGAGCTTGTTTAGGGCCATGTACATCTGTTTTCTAATGTCACTGTAGACCATGTTCCCACTTCGGTTTTTTACTGTACAAATTTTGCATGGCTTATGGGAGACAGCTGAGTGCTGAAGAGCCTATTATAGGAAATTTTCATATGCAGAAGAATAATTATCCCCAGAAACCTTCTTGACCTGAGTAGAAAAAGTGAGGCCAGGCAAGGCAAGGCAGGCTGTTTTTATATTCTCTTGTTGCCTCTTAAAAAGCTATTAGCAAAATTAAAACATTAAAAACATTTTGACCTTACTGAAATAAATAAACTCCCACTGTCCCTGCAAGGGTGGAAATTATAAATTAAATGTCTTATAGATACCAGTGGGTGAAAAAACTTAGTTATTTGATATAAATATTGTGTTCAAAAAATGCTGTAACAAATCTGGTTTTCTACAGAAGGTTTTGGAAGAATTGTTTACATTTTACAGCTCTATTTTACCAGTGTATTGGAGAAAGAAGTGTTCCACAGGTGAGACCATAAGACACACTCTATATTATTTAGATAATATAAGAACAGTAGTTCAAAAGTCTACCTGAATTTCCTCTGGCAAGTCTGTAAAATGTCATATCAAGTATCTTTTAAGGGAAGAAAAGGATAAGATATTACATATATGCAAGAATATATTCTCTTCATGGATCAAGTCTAGGAAGAAGTCAGCTGAAGAAATTTATTATTTAGTTAGTTGTCTATAGTGTGTGAGTTATATGAACTTGCAGCAGAAACAAAACTACCTTTTAAGCACATGAAGGCTTATACCAATTGTTTCACAATTTTTGATGGGAAGCTGGCTGGTATGACAAAATGATACATAAATTAAGTTGAATCTCTGCCTATCCTTTGTCCCAGGCCTTCTGTTCCTTGCAAAATAGTTTTCCCTGGCTGTTCTGCAAAAACTGAGGTTAACAAATTCTTCTCTCTAAACTTTGGTGCTCACAGTGTTCTGGGAAGGCACCATGTCCTCTATTACTGCGTACCATGGCAGCAGGTAGACAGTGCAGCCAAATAATCCCTTGTCTATGCCCTGCTGCAATCAGTTTTTTGCCCCTGAGCACTATTCTTATGCTTGTGTCCCAGAGGCCACCGTATACATTTGAAATTCCAGAGTGTGAGAGAGATGTCATTATTTTTACACAGAGCCGTTTATCACAAGGGAAGAAGAGAAAACATTTGGCCAGTGCTCCACTTCCATATATAATCCTGTGATTTGCTTCTTAATGACGTCTAAATGGTAATGGGGCAAATGCCTGCTGAAACCTGGCCCATCATTTTTTGCTCTGAAAATACATTACTGAATAATCATCAGATAAATATACCTAAGTGGAAGACTTTTTTTCTCTTTTGCAACAAAACTCTCACTGTGTCTTTGCTTATAACTTATTTTGAATTCCTTGTTTTTTAGTAGTTGGAAGGTAGAATTATGCTATGAAAATGTATTAATGAATGTAGCACATTTTAGGGTTTTTTCTCACGTCTTAAATACTCAATGGGAAAATCCATGGGGATAGAACTACCACTTAACAAGCTGAAAATAAAAGGGGGACAAAGAATGTGAGGGAGACGCTTTCTTTCACAGTATTGTTTTTTGCTAGAAAAAAAATCCAAAACATTGCATACAATTTTTTTTCTTCTGTATAATATAAGGCTCAGCTATTTTGGAAAAAAAGAGAAAAAGAAGAAAAAAGTCTATTTTAAAATTAGAGTCACAACTATTTTTAAAAGTGCTTATAATATTTTTGGTCTCAGCTTTTTTTTAGTTTAACAGACAAGAAAGATATGAAATATTTAAGAGAATATTTTCTTGTAGGATTTTTATAGGCTGTCAGTGATGGTACTTTTCTAACTTTATATTTTATTTTGCATTGAAATTGTACCTTCTTTTGAAACTATATTCTTTGCAACTTTATCCTGTAGTTTATGCCATTAGCTGTGCCTAAATTTGTAGTTATAAGAACGCACCATAATTGATTACACCTATGATTTGGTTTTTGAGGTAGATGTTGAAAAAAATGGCCTCATGCCACTATAGTATTAAATAGGAAACAAATGTAGCAGAAAAAATATTAGTCATTTAAATCATATGTTATTATTATGTAAGTAACCTTACTATAACTATCCTGGTCACTCCCTCCTATGAAAACAAATGTTACCCTCTTGTCAAGACCAGCATCCTTGTACAGTGTGCCCCTTGAGGACCAGATATTCAAGAATGTAAATCCAACCAATGCAAAACTTTTGTCAGGTACACAGTCTAACAATAACATTAGTCAGCTTTTACTTCTGTACACTTTACATGCTGTTTTTTTCCAACACCAAACTTCTTTCCTCTTGTTTTGACACAGTTCTGAAACTGAAACCAAGGGGATATGTGCATACAGGACAATGGCTGAATAAGTAATCATGGGCTACAGATGAAATGAGTTTTTGCATAATGGTGTTTTGATATAATTTAATCACAGTGATGCGTTTCTGCTTCATCCTATGCCGATCTGATGCTTAACAACCTGTAAACCTGTTCTACATATCTATTAGGATAATACAATTTCTCTTCTAGGCTTTTCTGCCAGGGAGTTTAAGAAAAATTAAAATGATCATCTCACTTTGATTGAATGCTTGTCTTTCTTTTTTTTTTTTTTTTCTCCTAACAAAAATGAAGTTTAAATTTAGTCTAGACATAATAAATCTAAATCAGTTATAAAATCCACTTTTGCCAGATTAAAATGTCAGGAGCAGTCTGTACTATCAATCTATTTATAATTTACAAAGAGATTTTCTTTAATTTCAATTACCAACTTAGAATTCAGACCTTTCCTCACGGAAAGAGCTTCTACTCCTCACTTATCTAGTAGAATGATAGTGGCTACAGCCACATGAGTCAGTTCATGCATATCTGGTTTTAGGTAAAAGCACAGAAATCAAAATTTCTATGGTCTTCAGAACAGATGAAACTCAAGAATTCCAGCATAGTGTTATTTTTCAGTGTGTTCATTTGAGACTGAATCTTTAACTTAAAACTTGAGAGATCTCTGTTGAATTAATCTCAGAGAAAATGTAAAAGGAAATTTCCAGCTTTTAATGCAGTCTAGTAAGAGAATCCATATACTGACTACAGTAATTTTCGCTAATCTCTTCTTTTCAGCAAAAAATATTCTGTCAAACAGAAAAACATCCATGAACATGGTTTCTTACAAGCAGCAGGTACATGAAAATGAGGATGCAGCATTCTGACTTGCACTTCTGACTTATCTGTTCTCCTTCAGTTCACTTTGTTTTGTTTTCTTACTTGTTTGTTCTAGTTCTGTTACACCAGCCTTGCACATCTGCTCCACCCCTACAAGTTCTTTGCAGGAAACAAAAGTGGTCTGAACATTTTAAATTACCAGTTTTAAAACAAATTCAGACTTACTCTGACCATACCCAAAACTCAGCTGTTTGGATTTTGGTTTCAGGTGTATACATAGCATGAACTATTTCAGTAGACAAACATAGACTACTAAGTTTCAATTATCAATAGTCAATAATCATCACTATGATTTTTGGTTTGTTTTGTTGGTGTTTTTTGTTGGTTTGCTTTGTTTTGAATGTAAAGACAAAACAGGTTTCTATTAAAAAGAAAGATGCCTGGCAACAGTAGGAAATTCACCTCATGTCTACCTATCACTTATTATAATGGCCACAAAATCTAATCTGGTTCAGAGAACATATAGTGTTATGAAGACCAATTTTGGTTTCATGTTATATAAAGCTATAGCAGCTAAAATTCCAATATATATGTTTTTTAATTTCTATAACATTCCACTGTCTTTGTTTGGCTTTGAAGCATTCAGTGTTGCAGGCTTCCTTATGAAAATCATTACTTAATTAGTTATTATTTCAGTAATTTTCTTGCAGATGGGATGTTTCTCAGCCCCAAAGCATGGGTTCTTGACAACATCTAGAGGGTCAGATTGATCTTACAATCATTGTGACTGCATTATCTTTAGCATGGAGCAAAAGGTAAAAGAGAAGTTTGAAGATTGCTACTAAAATGGAAATATCCAAGATTTCTGCCCTTTTAAAAACACAGACATATGCAACTGGATGTTTTAGCATTAAAAGTTTCTGAAGACAATGACTATTATATCCCTGCTGCCTGCTCCATTAGAATGTTTCATTCAGCATCCTGAGGTTTTGTGGTGGAAAGGCTGATCAATAGGTGAGCTCTTCTGGCCCTGTTCATAACATTTGTGATTACCCCCATTGCTCTTTCCAGGTGTGGGTGAGTCAAGGACTTATACTGACAAAGTGACAGTCTCTGTCACAATATACTAGCACTTTGCTAATGTTTTCATACACACAAGTTCTTGAGCAGTAATTGTCAGCTCCAAGCCATTGTTTTATAGTGGAGTGGGAACTAGATGGAGGAGTGTTCTCTTGTGCATTGCTTTATGTTGGTCTAAACTGATATTATATTTCCTTTTACCAAAGACTGAACAAGGTCAAACCTTTCTTCTTAAACACACTATTCTGTATTTTGGGTATAAACAAGACAAAATGAAACAAACCAAAACAAAACAGAGAAGCACAGGTCCTTCAGCTTGTCTAGCAGACAGTCCATAGACATAACTTTAGAAGCACCTGCATAGATGTGAAGTGTATAAATCAGAGATGAAGCAGAGATTTAAGACAGAAAATCAGTGTCTAAAGGTTCTATATCTTAATGCCAGAGTGTGCAGGGGAAAAAAGCCTGGATATTAGTTTAATAGAGAAATGTTTATAAGAACATTCAGTGATGCCTGCTAATAAATACAGTTTCTGTAACTATAGTGTCTTATTGTTAGCTGTACTCTGATAACAGATTTGAAACAAATTTCTAATTTTAAGTTTTTTTATAAAGCATGTTGTTGTTCCAGGTCCCATGTGAAAGAGATGGACCCAGTTGTGAAAAGAATGGCAATAGATTCATTCTTTCTTGGTCTGAAAGATATTCAAAGCACGAGAAGTAACTCTAAAGAAGGCAAAGGGCAAGAATGTAATACCTAGCATATTATACATTATACTGCAGTTCAAAAATCAGTGTTGCTGTTAGTAGTTCTTTGATCAGAAATGCACATGCATGAAGGAGTGCAAACAGTATCATAGTGTGGCTCTGATTGACACTTGAAGATTTCAGGCCATACTTCTCCTCCCAATGTTAGTGAATTTTCTCTTGTCAACTGGCATGTGCCCAATTAAGAGGTTTAGTGAGAGAGCTATGCCCACTATAAAATAAGCAAATAATAGAAATGCAAAAGGCAAGTATATGCAGAAAAGGACTTTAATCAAGAGAAATCCCACACTGTGCTGCTATGTAGCATTGCTCTCAGTGACAGAAGCCATAAGTCAGAGTATTGATTAATAACAAAATAGTGAAGAAAAAGAATAGGCAGACTTGTCAATAGAAGGCAAGAGGGGAAAGACAAAGTAGGGTCTGAGGGGAAATCCATACATTCTGAACAGTCTCGTGATATTCTCTTTATCAAACAAGAGAAATGGGTTATGACAAAATATAATAATTTTGTTTTAGAGGAAAAATCTATTGCCTGAGAATTATAAGTGAAATGTTTAGGTCACTGCTGACTAAGGTATTAGTTATGAAACTGTGACACATAGTCTGTATTCAGCAGTGCAGCACCATGCTGTGCAAAGAAATTTAAACACATGAACATTGAACGCAGTACAAAGAGGCTTACAGGAAATTGATTGATCTCTAATGGCTTTCCACTGTCAGTTATTGGCATTCTCAGCTCATGTGAACAATGATAGAGACCAACCAGTGAATAATGCTCATGTTTGCCAGACAGCACTTAGCGATCCTCTCTACAGGGGGTGTGGTGTTACCTGCTGGAGTATTTAAAACCCACAAATTACTTGATTCATTGAATCCTGCCACTAGAAGGGAACAGCCTATTGATTCCCCTTGGGAAGTGGCAATAGTGGAAGGACAGCAGTTTCATTCTGTGACACATCATTTGCAGGCTCTTGAAATGGCATACTAGGCCCTACCATTATGAATCCTCTTATAGATAAGAAGGAGGTAGCACTCTTTTGTACAACAGTATAAGTATGATGACTCATATGCAAGGCCAGGCAAAGTAAGCTGAAGCTGTGTGATTTGTATCTCTGTGAAAGGAAACAACAGTGAGTTCTCCTGACATATTACTTATAGTGTGTAGCACAATCTCTCTCTTCCCATTTTTATTCTTAAATAATTAAGTGGTTTGACTGGATGTTGATCTACTCATGTTGCCTTATATACGTATCTGTATCTGTATCTATATCTACTTTTTCTGGTCCTAGATGTGCTACTGCAATTTCCACTTTGTAACTCACTGACCCTTTTATGGCCTTAGTTAATAAGAAATAACACTGCACTTGGTATGGATAATTTTGTCTCAGCAGCTCAGAAGCTTTCTAAAATTCTGCTTTCCCATGCTGAGTGTGGTCCAGTTATTCCAACTGTGCACCAACATCTGCTCTTCCTTAAGTACCACCCAGCAGAATTTAGCAGACAGGTAAAAAAGCAACTCTTTCTTCCAAACAAATATTATACTTCTGATTATTTATTCCAGTGGTGAAATACAATAGTGAATGGAATACAGAAGCAGAACCTAGTTGTTACTCTAAGTACTTTTTCTTGCTACTTTTAAAATTTTAGGTCTGGAGAAATATTAAACACCAAACCTTTTGGACTGACCTCACACATCAGGAACTGACTCTTTTCAAACCATATTGTAGAGATACATAAAATATTTGTATTGGTGGTGTTTTAATTAGCTTTTGGAGCTTAGAAGTATTGAAAATTTTCAACAATATATAATAAAATATCAGTCTGGGAATATTATTGCTTTTTGTACATTTTTCACCAGTGTAATATCCTGTGATTTCCCGTCTCTGGAAAACATTCAGGACTTAGAGAATTTACTAGATCTCAGTGTATGCAATCCATTTTATCAAAACTTACTCACCAAGCATTAAGATTTTTCTCCAGCACCTTCCTCAGCAGTTCTTTTCGCTATGGCTGGCTCACAGTGCTGAGATGCAGAATGTCATCCCCTTCACATGTGAAGTGCAGCTGGTTTGTTCTGTGATGTGTTATTCTGACCAGTTGCAATCACTGCCCTGTGGGCTGGAGGGAAGTTATAGTGTGCCTGCACTCCTGAAATAAAACAACCTTTTTTCATGAGTCATCACATTGCTTGTGTCTTCTCCAAGGCTGCATCTGGTGTTCTTGTAGGCATTTCTTTCATTTAGGGCTGCTCCATTAGCGTGATGGAGTTTTTTTGGCAGGCTATAGAAGTCATCTTCGCACAGCAATGGACTGAAGGTTGTATTGTGTGCATTGACGTGCAGCATGAAGGAAGACAGGGCTGTCTAAAGATACAGAGCCTGCTGATAGAACAGCTGAGTGCTGTGCTGGAGGTGAGCAAGAGCAGTGTGGCTCGTGTGGTCATACCTGCACTGCCCTCAGGGAATGTCCCTGTGGATGCCATCTCCTGAGGCAAAGCTGGGCTTCACGTTGGTGTGGCAGGAGGGCCCACTCCAACAAGACCTAAAATCTAATCAGAGAATGCAAACAGTGCAAGTTACCATGCAAGCTATCTGTGATGAGTTACTGGTGGTGTCATAGTGCTGGTTTTGGTAATGAACTATGCTAAAACCAGCCTGGTTCACCAAACTCCAAACCCATACCTTGGTTTTTTGAAGTTACATGTGACAGATAACATGAACTGTAAAATTGTGACTAACAATCACTTTTTTCTATAAAAGTCCAACCCCCTTTCCCTTTCATACATGAGGGTTCTTCTTGGGGTGCATGTGTGGAGATTTCTCCCTGGGGTGAGGATGCCCTCCAAGGATACTCCTCAAAGAAGATTGAAAGAGATTTCCCCAAGAGTGTTCGTATGGGTGAGTTACAACAAATCTCTACTTAATATTTCCTTTTTACTAGCTTAAATGTATTTGCTTCAATAATTGCTTCAATATAGTGCACTATCCTATCTTATACTATACTACTAGTAGTTTTAGCTTTTATATAGTATATTAAATTATTCTGATTAAGATCTTTTGTCTGATCATTTGTGATGACAAATGATTAATTTCATATAAGTATTCTCATTTTACCAACCAGTAAAACCTGTGGGACAAATGTGGTTCAATCTCACCTCTGTAATTCCTTAAACTGAAACTGTTGACACAATCCAAGACTAAGATTGGATTCAGCTGTACCTAGACTCCTCTCTGAGTAGGAGTTTAGAAAGCAAGGGAGTCCTTTCTGCACCTCATGACTCAGTGGTAATTTTGTCTAAGCCTTCCATCACTGCTTGTGACAGTCAGGAAGACTTGCACTGATTTTATTTAGCAATGTAGATGCAGTCTCAGTAGATTCTGCACTCAGAAATCCCTGGTATCCCACCCAATCATGCGATGACATTATACATGGCCTTTTTAATCTTGTGGAAAGAGGAATGGAAGAAAATTCAAATGGGACAGGATCTGTAGAACTTGCTGAGATTTCATGATTATATGCCAGATAACTTCAAGGAGTTTTTGATGACAGAAAAGTATGTGCAACAACAGTTTAAATGATTTTAAAAGTCTCACATAACACAGTAACAGCTTGACTGAGTGATTCATATTGTCATGGTAAGACTACATGTGACAATAGTAATATGACTAATGATGAAAGTATTCAGCACATTTTGAATATAAATCCTTAGTAACAAAGTAAATAATGTAGCACTATTTTTTTTTCTTATTTTATTAGTATAGTCATTAGGCCTTTTGCAACAAAGCTCTGTGGACCTTTCTTGGCAAAACCTTTTCTTGCTGCTTAAAGTTAATTGCAGCTTGATAGTATTACAAAAATACACACCTACATACACCCAAACCACAGCTGAATTTTCAGATCTATATGTTTCTCTACACTAATTAGCCCAGCTTCCTTGCTCTATAGGAATAAAGATCTGTCTTTTTATACTAGGTATGGCTACAATTTTTTTATGATATTTTTCCTGTGGAGTTTACCCTTTAAAGTTTTACAAATATTTAGGGTTGTTTCAGTGTAAGGATAAAGCAGAATTAAATTGTTAGAAATAAAGGATTTTAAAATTAAGGCTGTTCACCTCAGCAATACACATATACACACACACAGAGGAAATTCTGTTTTCTGGTGCATTCATATAAGTCAGTAGAAGTGCTCTGCACTTGCACAGTTCTGATGTAATATCAAGTGTTGTTTTGCTGTATATGCAGCTGGAGATAATCTCAAACTAGCACTTCAGGATTAACAACCCTCAGACCTATGGCAATAGAAGATGAGAGACACACCTCTTGGTCTAGATATCACATACAGGCAAATAAGTTTCTTGTTGCACAGATGTTCATACATAAGTTTGAAACGGCATGTGGATTTGAAGTTTGCAGATTTGAAATTTGTTTTGATCAATTTGCAATTAAAAAGCCTGTATATTTTTCAAACTAAAGTAAGAGCCAGAAATAAAGCTTTCAAAAAATTCAGCGATGGTCTCAAAACTAACCAATAGACCTGCTTTTCTTCTATGGAAACAGTCATAATCAAAGAATGTTAAACATTAGATATGTATAAAGTATGAAAATACTACTTTACTATAACTTCTGAGTGGAAATAAAAATGGAGTATGTGAAATTCCATGCTGTTCTCTTCAGCTTCCTTCCTACTGTAATTGTGTCTGCCTTCTATCTTCTCATAGATCCCTGGTTTTCAAATGTTATCTAGCTATAAATGTTTTTAGAACAGGTAGGTCTCTGTAGACTGTTTCATCTTTCCTAAAACAAGGATTTTCAGCCTAAATACACACTATTAAAAAAAAAAAAATCAGATTTTTTACCTACCTTACAGCACATAAAAAGATGAAAAGCATTAGGAATGTAATTCAGTTTTCTTAAATTGTGGGTGAGGAGTTTGATACTCAGATTATAATTTAATTGTGGGTGGTGGTTATGATATGTTATATATCTTAAAATAGCTACACTTTTTTTCTCTTCTGCTTATTCATGATGGGCCAGAACCTAGAAAGGTGTCAGGTATTTGAAACTCACATTGAGGATTGGTAATCAGGACCTCTCAGGATCTGACCTTAAACTACTTTGTTGGATACCAAGTAAATGGAAGCAAGAATATTTTACCTCTAGAATATAATGTTTACCAAATGATTTGCTATATTCCAGATTACATGAACCAAATTTTCTGCAGAACAATTTCACCTCTTATGTACTTCAGTCTTTCTCTGACTGATTTTATTGAGCTGAGAAAATGATAGTTTTACACTTTGAACACACTGCATGAAAATATTAATGTGCCAAGCCTCTCATTAGGTAAAATATGAAACACCATGCAGTGTTACACTTCATGTAAGCTAGTCAAACTGTAACTGCTGCTTCATGTAAAATAACAGAATTCGTAAGTTAATATATAATATTCCATGATAATTTAGACTCTGAATGGATTTCAGTAGGTTAGCTGTGGGATTCTATTACATTCTAAAAAAACCCCCAACATTTTTCTGAATTAAAAGATGTGCATCTGGGTTTTTACATCTGATGAGCTGTATCTGCTGGAGGGCAGGAAGGCTCTACAGTGGTAGAACATGGGCCAGAGTGTGCCCAGGTGGCCAGGAAGGTCAATCGCATCCTAGCTTGGATCAACAGTACTGTGGCCAGCAGGCTGCTCTCTAATACTACCTGAGAGGAGGGTGTCGTGACATGGGGGTCGTCTCTTCTCTCAAGTTACAGATGACAGGACTTGAGCAAAAGGTCTGAAGTTGCACCAGGGGAAATTTAGACTGGATATTAGGAAAAATTCCTTCAATGAAAGGATTGTGAAGCTCTGGAACAGGCTGCCCAGGGAAGTGGTGCAGTCACCATCCCTGATGGTATTTAAAGATTTGTATATATGGTGCTTAGGGACCTTGTTTAGCGGTGGACTTGGCAGTGCTGGATTATTGGTTGGACTTGATGATCTTGAAGGTCTTTTCTACTCTAAAAAATTCTATGGTTCTTTGTTACATCCTTTCCAGAAATTTTGATCAAAGCTGGGAACAGAACTATGAACTACCATCTTCCCTTGTAGTTAGACAAGCTGTGGAACTAGAATTAGTAATGAGAGGATCCCAATACAGGCAATGCCAGATTTACATGAGAGATCTTGCTAGAGCTCCTTATGCAGAAGTAATAAAAACCTTTGCCTTTCTTCTTTCTTAGTCTACCAGGGTGATATATTAGTTTTCTCTCAAGAATTATGGAATTTGTCTTCCCAAGTGACTGTTACATGTGATGAAGCTCTCCTTTTCAGGAAAGAGTTGAATACAGCATGAAGGAGTGAATTAATTTCTTGTTTTCCTTAGTACAGAAAAAATTTCTTTCCCTAACAAACTATCTTTGTATAAACCCACCAGTTTTTGCACATTTATGCCTCCAACTATCCCCCATCTCACTGCGGGGGAACAAGCAAGCTGTTCTGTGGGATTGCTAAACTCCATAGCAGCTAACAGTATTCAAAACTATTTCCTATACCTAAAAGTTACCAACATAATGGTTGTTCTTCAGTGTCTGATTGCCATGAAAGCGTCTCATCTGCTGCACTGACATACTTTCTGAATACTTGATTGGCTTGGGATATTGCCACTGTCAATAGCTGCTCCAAAACATGTTTGGATGTGAAGATAGTAATAAATGGTATGTCTTTTGGGTTTGTTTTTTTTTTTTTGTTCCAGGAGGCAACAGCTTATAGCTTCAGTGCTGCAGACTCATACTTGAATCCAGTTCTGACTTATTACAACAGCAGCCATGAATCCAACTAAAATAATGTAGAGTGAAACTCTGTTCCCCTGAGTGCATTCTGCTCTGTGTACCATATTCTTAAATAATAAGCAACTGACACAACATAACTGGTGAACCATTTTGTGGAAAACAATTATTTTCAGCTTAATTAAAACATTTTGAAATAACATTGATTGTTTCAGTATTCTGATTTTAGAGTCCCTACCTTCATCCAATATAGAAATGTTTGGATGAAAATAATTAGATTTCTTAGAAATTGAGATTGCCTTTCTCACCTTAGAAATTAGGAGTTACCTTTGTAAGCTCTAGCTAACATCAAATACTGGAGTTAGCCAACCTGCTGTATAGTACGCACAGTGAAAAAGCGTCCCAGTTTTTAAGACACACTATTCCTTTGCCATAGAGTTCCAGAGACAAACTTTTGGAAGCTCATAACATTGCTGCTGGTGTTGTACGTACTGGCATATAAACATGAGCTTGCTAATTTCTGTGCTCTCAGTCCGTCCCTTTGTGATGGTTTTTGGCTGTGGTAGAATTATTTTTCTTCACAGGAACTAGAAGGGGGCCAAGTTTTCCTCTGAAAACAGTGTTGATAACATGGGGATGTGATTGTCATTGATGACCATAAAGGTCTTTTCTGCTGCTCACCCCACCCCACCACCAGTCTGGAGGTGCACAAGGAGGTGGGAGGAGACACAGCCAGGACAGCTGACCCCACCTGACCACAGGGATCTTACAGACCATATGAGATCATCCTCACCATATAGAGCTGGAGAAAGAAGGAGGAAGGGGGGACATTTCAAATTATGTCATTTGTCTTCCCAAGTCATTACATGTGATAGAGCATTTCTTTCCTGGGGATGGTTGAACACCTGCCTGGGTTGAATGAAAGGGAAGGGATGAGTGAATTCCTTGTGTAGTTTTGCTTGCATGTGTGGCTTTTGCTTTACTTATTAAACTGTCTCTCTCAACCCACAGGTTTGTCAGTTTTGCCCTTCTGATTCTCTCCCCCATCCCTCCAGATGGAGGGATTAAGTGATCATCTGTGTGGGGCTTAGTTGCCAGCTAGGGTTAAACCATTACACTTTTTCTAATTGAAACTAAAGATAGTCAAATGACTATTCATGGATAAGACATTATTTGAAAATTCAGATATAAAAAATATCTCCCAGTATTGATTTGATGTTCTGGCAATGTAACAAGAAAGACACATATTAAAACCCCCAAACATAGCAATAGAGAATAAGAAATAATTTTGCAGAATAATTGTTGATTAGTTGTCTGATCATTTCTCGTCATTTTGCCAATACACTTTACAGTGTATATTACATACAACAGTTCTTTAGGTTGTTACTTTTGAAATTCAAAGGCTATACATTCCTTAAGAGTAGAAATGCCAATAATTTTAATTTTGGAAAGAGATATGAACTACAGCAAATAAAGTTATGAGCAATTAATGTTGATTATAAGGTAATGACTTCAGAAGACCACTTCTGCCTGTGAAGTATTGTTTGTCACTGCAAAACCTATGCTAAATATCTGTTGGACTTTTCTCTCACAAACTACTAACAGGAACATAAAGATCACAGGCATCAAAAAGTTTTGCTACATGAGTTCTTTTTCTTCTCCTTGTTCCTTACCTGGAATGAAAGTTAGGAAAATAATTGTTCTAGGTTACAATTAATTTCTTCTTTTTTTTAAGACCAGTCCCCTGTTCTTTGTCATACCTGTATTATTTCAGGTTAATTTTCAAGAGAAAGCTCTATTTTATCCTCAAATACCTCTGTATTGTAAACTTAGATAAAACTGGTTGAAAATTAGTATCAAAGTAATCCAAATGAAGAAAGGAGGATAATCACATGAAGAGTCATCAAGATGAGATAGCTTCTGCATACATATTAATGCACACAAGATTTATGTGATTAATATATCTCTTTTTAAAACATGAAAAGCCATAGTAAAATCAGATTGTTTGAAAAGAAATATATTTTTTATTAAAAAATAACAATATAGAAAGGTCTAAATTTAAGGTAATGGTCCCAAATTCTATGATAACTTTATATGAAACTGCAACTGGTTTATTGACAGTATTATATCTAACAGTATTACGTTTAGAGGGTCATACCGTATTTGTTAACCACACACATGGTGTGGAAGTAATTTCAAATGAATATTTGCTGAGTGTTATTGTGCAGTTACCCTGTGGTTGCCATTACTGCAGCATAAAAAACTAATCTATCTCAGCTTTGTCACAGCAGTCAGCACAAACTCTGTTTTTAATGGCACCACCAAGCTAAAAGTTATAAGTAAGTCAAGGAGATCAGAATTTTCTCCCAGATGGTTGTTGTAACTCCAAGATTATGTTCAACACAGTATAAAAGTAACCAAGGCTGAACCCCATTTCTAAAGATGTGACTTTGTACCAGGAATGCTTTTACATAAAACCCTTGCTAAGTGGCTAATCTTTTATTAGGTTAAAGTAAAGCTAGGGACAGTGGGGTGACAGCAGAGAGAAAGGCCTGTTGAACAAAGTGGGTACATTTACCAGAAGATATTTCATATCTTTACAAGAAGCATTATTTGAAAAAAAGGTAACATAAGCCTGAAAATATTTGCTTTCAAAAATGACAACATTTTGATCTTACCAAGCATGTGTGTTTTTATAGGACTTCTAGATTTTTTTCTAAAAATTCTGATAGTTTTTGTTTAATTTCATACTTTGACTAAATAGCTGCCTAAGTGACTCTCTCTCCTTCCCTCCTTCCATTCTTTTTTCTCTTATTCTTCAGATTTTTGAACACTGAATAAACTCGACCACTTTGTCTAAATCTTGACATGAGGCATTCTACCCTAGCTGAGCTAATTCAACATGAAAACTTCATTTATATCTGCAAACACAGAGAGGGAATTGTGATGGGAATCTGAAAGTATTGATCTATGTGAAAGTTATATTGCTGAACTCTCTATAATTATATGTCACAATATAGTTTGCCTCAGGGCAGACTTATTTTCAACAAGCTTCCACTAAATATTTTTTTTAAATGTATACTTGCTGAAGGGTTATGAAGATGCTCTAATATCCACCTGTTGTGCTAGAACAAGCAACCTGTAGTCTCAGAAACAAGCTGGCAATAAACTGACAACATATCACCAGACGTGATATTTGGAAGTCAAGTTTATTGATTTGTATTATTATTAGTTCTAGTTTCCCTGTGCTGTTGCAACATGTTGTCCACAGCCATTACATGCCATTGTGGTAAAATAATAATAATAATAAAAAAAAATTATTCATAACTCACAATAGAAATTGTACCACTACAGATGTGGGGAAGTGATCCCTTGTGCAGCAAATACTATCCGTTGATGAATACAAATAACCTCTGTGTAAGTTACATAGGAAAATGAGCTAAATAATGCATAAAGTGGTGAAAGTTCCTTAAAAAAGGCCCCCGAGTGCATTTCCTTACTCTGTTAAGCAGCAAGTGATGTAAGTCTGCCCTTGTTTCTTTCTTTCTTAATAGACTTGCTGCCACTCAGCTTTCATCTTTCATTTAGATTCCTGCTGGTGCTGATTTAGGTGGAATATAACATAATGACACTTAAAACTACTGGAAGACTACCACACTGCACTTCTCCTCTGTAATAGAGACTAGTCTATCAGAGTTAATATCTGCCATAACAAAGGATGGCCCCATGTCCACTGTGACACCATTTGGAGTAATAAGATCAAGATGAGTTTGTATCATCTGAAAGCAAACTTCTTTATATTATATTGCTGTCTCTTATTGCTTGTTGTGACCAGTCCCAGTTGCTGGAGTTTCTTGGGTAAGTAGTATCTTAAGTTGACATAAACAGCATCAACAAGCTGTAACTTAAGTGTAAGAAGAGTGAATATAGAACTTTTGGCTATGTCAGTGATGCAGTTTACTGTTGATAGCATCCAATAAGCAAGAATTTGCTGTCTGGTATTTTCCATGTCTTCTAAGGAAGCTAAGAACAAAACTATGGGACTCCTTACAGAGGTCTAAAAGTTGTAATCTTTTGTCTGTTTCTCAGAAATTGTATCTTAGGTTTATTTGTTTTATTTCCTCTTCATTCCCTCTCACCCTCCAGCCCCCACCCCCTGTGTGTACTCCTACTTTCTGAAGGATCTATAATGAGAACTTTCTTCTGAATATGTAAACCATGCATTTTAAATTGAACATAGTTTTGTTGCTGACCACCTTCTATGTGCTTCAGTATCTGTATTATCGAGTAAATAGAAATACTTGAAGCATTATGAACCTGAAATCTTTCTTTCCCCTGCTATACTAGTTTTAATAAAAGCAATGTCTCTTCTCTACAAACCTACGAGTCATCATGGATGAGGTAGCAATTACTGCAGTGAACACTGTTAATCCTAGTGTCTTTAGTGAAGAGCTTCAGAAGGAGCTTCTAAGCATTTAAATGAAAAAGGAAGATTTGCAGAGGTTCTCAGCCCTGCTGTCCCTGCTGTCAGCTTCCCAGTAAGTTTGAAAATCTGGTCAAAGCATCAGCACCATACAGTGCAGCATTATCTTACTGATACATCATTTTTTAGAAGAGATCAGGTAAGTCCATTGTGCATGTTCCTACGTCATGGTTCAGTGTTGTGCAGAGCTTGTGCTGCAGAGATGGTGTAGCTCACCCAGTGGGAGGTGCTACACTGGATAATTTATTCTCTCTCTTAAACAGGTTTCACAAGACAGTCTCTTAGCAGGACTGTGGAGATCTGCACAGCAGGAGGGAGATCATTTTCACACATCAATACTACTGTCACCATTTCTGGCGCTCTTTTACAAGTCCAGAGTTTGTACTTGCATTATAATATGCCTCTACACACCACTAACAGTTGGAATGCTAGCTGTGGTCACTCAACAGCCTGGATTCAGTGCTGGAAGCAGAATTCTTCTGAAAATACTGACTTTTTTTGGCTTTCTCTGACTTGAGGCAGAACCATAGAATCATAGAATATGCTAGTTGGAAGGAACCCATCAGGATCAACAAGTCCAACTCCTGGCCCTGCACAGAACCATCCCCAAGAGACACATTATGTGCCTGAGTGTTGTCTAAATGTTTCTTTAATTCTCTCAGGCTTGCTGCTGTGACCACTGCCTTGGGGAGGCTGTTCCAGTGCTTAGCCACCCTCTGGATGAAAAATCTGGTCCTGATGTTCATCTTAGACCTCCCCTGACTCAGCTTCATGCTATTTCCTTGAGTCTTTTCACTGGTCACCAGAGTGAAGAGATCAGTGCTTGCCCATTCACTTCTCCTCATGAGGATTTCTAAAAATGCAGTGAGGTCTTGCCTCAGTATCCTCTTTCCCAGACTGAACAGATCAAGGGACCTGAGTTTCTCCTCATACAGCGTTTTATCCCATCCCTCCCCAGACTTGTTGCCTTCCTTTGGATGCCCTCCAATAGCTTAATATCTTGTATCGCAGGGCCCAAAACTGCACAATATTCAACACGAGCCCGCCCCAGTGCAGAGCAGAGCAGGAAAATCTCCTCCCTCACCCCACTGGCGATGCTGTGCCTGATGGCCCCAGGACAGGGCTGGCCCTCCTGGCTGCCAGGGCACTGCTGGCTTAGATTCAATTTGCCATTGATCAGGACCCTCAGGTCCCTTTCCATGGCACTGCTTTCCAGGATCTCATTCCCCAGTCTATACAAACAGGGTGGTCCTATACCAGGAGCAGAATCCAGCACTGTCCGTTTTTGAACTTCATATGGCTGGTGATAGCCGATCTCTCTAATTTGTTGAGTTCTCTGTGAATGGCCTCCCTGCCCTCGAGGGAATCAACAGCCCCTCCTGCTGCGTTCAGCCGGGGAGGAAAATGAGTACAGTCCACACAGGGTGAGGGTGAGAACAGCAGTGAACACTTTATTGGGTGAGCAACAGACTTTTATAGGGTAGGGAAAAGATGGTTCTGGAACCTGGGCAGAGGGAAAGGTGGAGTTGGGGGCGGAACACAACACAAAAGGAAATGTGGGGAGGGAGCAATACAAATAAGGAATGCTCGGAGGGTGGCTAACCTTATATGGCACATCTGCAATGCACCACCAGCTAGTCAATGGGATCGAGGGAACAGGGACCAATGAACAGGGGGGAACTGGGGTAGCAGCAGCCAATAACAACTGGGGGTAGAAAACTGGGACCAATCGGAACAATTGAATAAATACAACTGCATTACAACTTATTACAACTGTAAATAATAACCATCAGAACAACTATAAACGTTTGAAACTTGAACCGGTGACTCCTCAGGCAACCAGGCTGCTCATAATTGGTGAGTGGATCCTACCTTTTCCACATTCATATCTCTCCAAGATCTAAAATCCTTTACCGGTTCCCCCGCACCCTCCCAATTTAGTGTCAACACCAAGCTTAATTAGTATTCCTTCCAGTCCTGCATCCAAGTCAACGAAGATGTTGAAGAAAACTGGGCCAAGGATGGAGGTCTGCAGAACCCCATTAGTGACTTGTCACCAACCTGATGTGACCCCAGTCACTATAACCCCTTGTGCCCAGCCCAGGAGCTGGTTGTTCACCTGTGTTTATCCAGCTGTGAGCTGGATATTTTGTCTGGAAGAATCCTGGGGCAGATGGTATCAAAAACTTTGCTGAAGTCCAAAAAAATTACATCTACTTTCTTTCCTAGATCAGTGAGGTTGGTTACTGTCCTGTAGAAGGAAATCAAATTTGACAAGCAGCACTTTGCCCTCATGAAGCTGTGCAGAAGATCTTGCAACTTTCAGCTGATCTTTCTTGTAAGTAGCACACAGTGAATTATTTCACTGAAGGGTTTTTCAAAGTAGATTCTTGATGAGCAACAAACTGAAGCCAGTTCTGTCACTCTTAAAGTTGTAGATTTCTTAGGAAATAAAGCTGAGAATATAAAATTTCAAGGAAATCAAAGTGCCCTTTCCCTCTTCCATTTAACCTGATGTTTCTTTTTTGGATAAATAAATAATATGCTTAGTTTTAAATTGCAAAGGAACACTAATCAAAGAGCTAATTTGTTGGTGCTAATGGTGATTTAGCCAAAGCAAACATATTGCTCAAAGAGAGGAAAACTGCTGCCAAGCTTTTGCCATGTTTTCCTTAGGCATATTTGCTATTCATGGGTGAAAGATTTCATTATCTACGTTATGGTATTCTGGAAAAGAGAGTGTTATACATGCTCATTTTATACATCCAAGAAGTTTCCAAGTGAACGGAAGGGGAGATCCGAGGGATACTTTGACCTAATGGAAGTATGCTGCTCTACTCCCTGCAGAACCAAAGAAAAGAAATAAGGAACAGAACAAGAAACCCATCCTTTAAAAAAAAATGAGCTCTTCAAGAAGTCTGTTTTATTGTCCAATACACAGGGAAGCAGCTGTGCTTTGGTTAGCTTTTGTAAAGAATCCATTCCTTTCAGCCAATTTTTAATTTTTTAATTTTTTTTTTTTTTATTTTTTTTTTTTTTTTGGTTAACTTGAAACACAATACCTTTACATATTTATGTGTTATGGCTCTTGACAAGGAATCTGGGCTGCACTTTGCCAAAAGACTAGAAAGCTGAGAGAAATTCAGTGTCTAGATCTCACTAATATTCAAACTTATTAAATCCAACACTTACTGAGTCCAAAGGGATAAAAACCTTAATTTATGTTTTTACTCAGCATGTGTTTAATTTTTATCTTTCTGAAAGGCTCTGTTGTTCTGTTTTTGCACCACCCTTCACAAAAGACACTTTTTAAATGAACATTATTATCTGTAAGTAAAATGCAATTTTTTGAGTAATCCATTACTTTAAACTCTTTTAATTTTATTTTTAATTTCTTTTAAAAATTCAGTTTTAACAGTCCATACTTTTCTCAGAGATTGTTGACTGGAGACTGGTAACCAATCAGTTGGCAATTTTTGAAGATAGTCAGCTATTCCTGGTCTGTTATCACTTAGATTTGGCAGTCTAATATTCAAACGCATAAATCAAATATATTTTTGAACAAATGCAAAGCTTCATTTTAACACACCTTACCAGTCAGCCTGTCTTTTACAGTATTTAAATATTTCAAATAATTCCCCATCATAAATTCTCTAGGCCCAAGGGCTTATAGAAAAAAATTCTTGAACTATAGCCTGTCAGCATTTATGTACTGGTTTTTAGTGGACAGAATTAATATTTCTGAATATATAATGACTTATCAAATGAGGATCTCTGTGTGTTTTGCTGAATAGTACCTTTTGGAACAGTCTAAGTCCACAAGATATTAAAATTCTCACAAGTGAAATTATTACCACACAATCCTCTGTACAGGTAATAGGATTTTTTTTTCCAAAAATGATTTTTGAAAATATTTGAAAAAGCCCTGATACAGTCATATTTTCCTTGTTTGAAACCAGAATTCTTCAGCTAGTTCCCAAGTGATTCAAGAGACCTTTAGTTTTCCCTCAGAAGAAATATTTTTTAAGGGGAACTAAAATATGTTCTCATTATTTAAGTTTCAGAAAATAATAAAAAATATTTTATTTGCTAAGTCGTTGCTGTATTGAGAAAAGATAAGATTATATTGTATTTAGAAAAAAAATATTCTGAGGAAGTAAACTCTTGGGTTCAGTGGAAGAATTTAGCGTTATGAGGAAGAGAAAGAAAAGAGCAGTTGAGTAAGATTTAATTTTATAAATTCGTAAAAAAATGTGTGGCCACCCTAGGTGTGCTCGGTCTTGTGATTTGCTTTTTTGTTTGTTATTTTTTGTGAGTTTTGTTTTTCTTGCTATCACTTCTTTCTAAATTTCCTACTTAAGTTCTCATGTTGATCAGGACTCTGTTCTTCAGAGGAAGATTAAAGTAATCGTGCCAGTATAGTGTGTGGTTTTCCTCTGTTTGGATATAGCCTGGCCTAGATGGATTATTAACAGGGAAGTCATGTAGTGGACTTTCTGAAGATCATTGTGATATGCTCAGGACACTACATTTCAAAAAGTTGTCACTGCAAGAGCCATTATTTTATTTTGATTACATTTCTTCGCTCTCTAGAAAAAGTGGACATTGGACTGACCACAAATCATACCAGTTTCTACAGCAGCAAAATCAGGATAAAGACCAGCATGAATTATACCTGTAGTGTCCCAGAAATCAGAGAAACAAAGACTGTTGAAAAGCGAAATATGGAAAGTCAGACAAGTGGGTCATTTTTGGGTGATTGTACTCTTTCACAGTGCTTTATTTTGCTAGACTGAAACATATCAAAACATATCGTGCTTGTTTAGAGACTAAACAAACTGCCCTATCCCTAAATCTACAAGACACTATTCCAATTTATTATTTTGAATAATAAAATGTCTCTTTCTCTCTCTCTCTCTTTTTTTTTTCTTTCAGTTTTTCTGTGGTGCTTATCCTACTTGTTTTTCATTCTTTGGCACCCCTACAGTCCAAACAACATATCTCCTAGTTGCAGATTACCTCATGACTGTTTCACAACACATACAATAACCAGGAACTAAACTGACAAAAAATATAAAATATACTGTGTATTCAATCTCACTATTCAAAAAAATCCTGTGTAAATAACCTATATATTATATGGCTTTACATGTGTTCTCCTCTGTCTGCAGTACACCACAGTATGAGTGCCAAAATATTGCTTTATTTCTCTCTTTTTTTTCCCCACTTTATTTTTCTCTGTTTTCTCCCAATTCCTCATTATTATTTTTCCCCTAAAGCTTTCTGCCAAGATGAAACATTATAAGATGTTCATACAGTTTAAAAAAAATAGAGCCAGTGAGGCTGATTCAAATGCCAAAGTATGCTTCTAGAACAATGTATTTTTAGCTTTGGGAAGAAAGGCTATATATAATTATATCTAGAAACAACCTATTTTTTGTCCTACTTCTATCCCAGGATAATAGGAGTGTAGATGAGGTTTGAAATGTATGGGAAAATTAGCAAAAATGCAGTAACCTTACAGTCTTTTCTGGAGTAATTTGCTCCTCTCCTGCTTCCTTAAAACATAAAAATTCATTTATATTAAAATATGACAAATGTAGATAGATTGATGATATTAAATTAATATAACCTAATAAGCATTTGAAATCCACTGATGTCACACAGAAAGGATGTGTTATTAAAACCACATCAATAATGACAAGAATGATATATGTATTATCCTCTTGCTTAGTTTTTTACTGGATGTTTACTTATTTGTAAAGGTTCATCAGTTTTCTAGCAATTATGTCTACAGCAAGTAAGTGATTTCCTAAGTGGATGGTTTTGATTTTAGTGCAGGACAAAAGGAACAAAATCAGGTGATCTCATGATAAACTGAACTTCTTTTTACCTCTCCAAAGAAACAAAAATATAACATAGAATATCATGTAGTTTAGCAATTGAATGTTTCCTACTGCTTTATTTTGACTTAATAAGCAGACCCATTTTGAAAAGTAAGTATAAAAATATGAAAGTTCTGCCCTGCAGGGTACAAAATAGCTCAATGTCTGTGATCTAGCACTTGGCATGTGAACAGAGATTTGAAAGGACAAAAGCCTTTCAGCTCAGTAATCACTAGTCTGTATGGTGTTGCAGTCATTACAATGTCTGCACTGTTGATACTTTTTAGAGTTACATGTAATGGATCCACAGATGTTCCAGCTCTCTGGTTGGAATTTTTGCATTTCTTGTCTCTCTCCCACTCTATGACTCACCACAGCCTGCTGGATAACAAACATGACTCTCTTTTGGTCGCTGTGGGATGCCACAAATGACGGAGAAGCAAATTCTCGTAACAATACCTTATTTCAGGCACAGGTCACAGACTACACATGCACAAACATAGTTTGGAAGGCATTTTTGGAAGTCATCTGACACATTTTGAACAAACACAGAAATTGAAAAGGAGTCCTGTAACTGTTCAAATTTTCCATGCATTGGACTTTTACTTCTGAATGGAGAGGAACAGCTTAAGCTTGTAGTTTATGCCACCTGCTCCTGTGAAAGTCTTCCCAGACTATCAGCTTGGTGACTAGTACTATCTTTTCTTAGGCTCATGCAGCCTTATCTCCTCCCCTTCTTACAGAGGTTTTGTGTTTTGATTCACGTCATCACAGGCAACACATTTCTGATGCCAAGGATTTGTTGGAGTTCTTCAGGTGTAAAACTGCGTAACTGTTTGAGACAATGCTGATGATCTATAACAAGAATTTTATCTTTGCTGGGTGATTGCTCTCAGCACAAAGTTGGAGTTGTCTTTAATTTACCAGTGAAGTATCCAAGCTGGAAGCATACAATATTGATGGGAAAAGAAAGTCCTATTTCATACTAAAGATTGGTGGAACAGGCATTTCTCTTCAAAATTGTCTATGCATGACAGAGGTATGTTTGCAATTTTTGCCCTCAGAACACATATAAAGGTAGCATCTTCTAGCTCTTATTGCCCTTTATAATTATTTATCTAAATCTGCTTAGAAGAGTAGTAATTATAATCAATAGTTTAAGTGCTGATAGGGTCAAGTAGCAATTCTAGCAATTTGTGTGTGACACCCCTATATTTTTCATAATAACCCAGACCTTCTGACATGAGGGGAAAGGTGCAGATCTTCACAACAGTATTGATTTACTACATCATTTCAACTCTGTATTTCCATGGCAAAGATAGCTATGTCTTCTGACTTTTTAAAAATCTGCAGAAGTGTGTCTCATTGGAGTGGTTGGTTTTGACAGGTGCACACTTGTAGTGCTACTGTATTTGCAATCATATTGTGGCAGTAACTGTGTAAACCAGAGGAAAGTATATTTGTCAAGGACATTGGGTTTGCCTCATAACATCTTCATAGTGTGGAGGACTGCAGGGGTAGCTTCTATGAGAAGATGCCAGAAGCTTTCTCCATGTTCAATAGACCCAGTTCCAACCAGCTTCGAGACAGATCTGCCACTGGCTAAAGAGACAATCCTGTGTCACTTAGGGAGAAGGAGATGAAATTCAGCCTGCAAAGAAGGAAGTGTTAGGGAAAAGATGTTCTGAGCTGTATTTTTGTGTCTTATTATCCTACTCTGACTTTTGATTGTAAATAAATGATCCTACTTTCATAAGTTGAGTGAGACTGTTTTGCTTGCAATGGTAGTTGGTGAGTGACCTCTCCCTGCCTGTATCTCAATCCAAGAACTTTCCACCACATGTCCAGTTGAGGGCGACAGAGCAGCTTGGTGAGCACCCAGCATTCAGCCAAGTTCAACCAACTGCAAGAAGTAAGGGGGCAGGATTAGCTAAGAGAAGGATTAATCTCTACTCTGAAGATCATGTTCTGAACACCTGAAGTCTTTGTGATCCATGGTCTCTTTGTGGCTGAAAACCCTACATATGTGGCCACAAAATACTGTTTTACTTGTTGCATCACAATATTGCTGCTGTTACCCAATGTGAATATACCAATATGGGAATGCATTTTGTGATGTGACTTCCCTGCCTGAGATCTCAGCTACTCAATTTTTCCCTGTGACGAAAACATATAAATTCTGTTGATTTATCTATGGACAGTCAGGACCTGAGAATCCTAAATTAGTATTTGTTTGTGTTTCAAGTTCTGTTAAGCATTGAGGGTACATTCAATTGAGGAATTTGATTAATCTATATGGAAGATATGTGTTACTGTAAGTCTATTCATTAAAATCACACTGTCAGTGTTAGAAAAGAAAATATTGTTATTTTGCTCCTCTGCCTTTCTCCACCAGAACAAGACAACAAAACGAACCAACAGTGCCACTACTGCATGTTGTCTTGTGCTGCAAGATAAAAAATTCAGCTCTGTTTTCTGGTTCTGTTCTTATTTTTTATTTTCTTGATTAATATTTTCTTACCATTCCAGTGTCTTGTGATACAACAGATATTGGTCCACTCTTGCAGTAGATCTTTACTTATTTACTGTGAAGTGGAAAAAAGAAGCCTATTTCACAGTTTTTTAGAGACTGAGATTGGTATGCTGATTTGTTTTTGCATAGGTCATTTGACTGTGGACATATACTATATAAGCATCAAAAAAAATCAGCAATTTGTCATGTTTTGGGTGTTTGATCCAATATTTTCCTACAGTAGATAGTCTTACTGTGAGATTTGCTAGAGCCAGCTTTCACAATACAACACAAACCTATCAAGTAAATATAAGTGGTTATTATAGTTTTAAACAGTCAGAATTCCTTCCAACAAGTTTAGAGCCAACGCCTGAGTATGGAGAAACAAGTTTAACAAAGGATGCCATGAATATGCATGTTCTGTCCTTAACAGCTGTAAGCAAAGCCTTTGTCTAAATCTCTCTCTTTGAGCCTAAGGGAAGGGTGAGCTGGGCAGGCTGGGGGTGGGGGAAGTCTGGGCTCTTTTCTCTGCGCAGGTCAGGAATTTTTACTTGCTCGGGACGGAGGAGTGGAGCAGACACACGCACA
>JAWMRC010000089.1:16288990-16336170 GCA_035584755.1 Thripadectes ignobilis
GGATTATTTTATTTCTTGGCCAATAAGATATCTTAGTTTTCCCCTAAAACTAAGAGAGTGGTAATAAGAAATGACGGTATCTTTTTGATGATAGTACAACATAACTTCATTAATGAAGTTCAATCTTTTCTCTGCTTAGGCTTAAACCTCTCAAACTCCAAAACTCTAAAAAAAAGGGAAGATTTGTGTTTTCTACATATGAACTGCCTCAGCAAAATTCACATAGTTAAAGTGCGTCTGGTGTGACCAGCCTTCAAAACAAAAGGGATAAAAAAATCAAGCTAAAATTGTGTTCCTCTTAAATCCAGTGTCGAAAGTCCCACTGGTTTTAGTAAGGCCACAATGGTCTCTTGTGACTTAAAAGGTCTATGAATATTCAGTATTCTCAATACTGTATATCTGATCTGTAAAAAAGTGCAGAAGAAGTAGAAAGGATTCAGATATCTTTGGTCTGGGAGAGAGTCCCACCTAAAAGCATGGATCACAGTCATCTGCAACTAATTTATATATATCAGTGCTTTATGTACCACTTCATGGCTACTACCATCTATAGTAGTTCCTTGTGAGAGGCTTTTGAAAATCTAAATAATACATTACCATTAACTGCTATTTTCCTTAGGTACAGAAATAATTTTAGCCCATGTGCAGTAATGTGGTTTCATGATAGTTTAAGGTAACCAAAATCAGTGAGCTAGAGAAATCCATGTACCTTGTCACCATTTTGTAGTCATAAATTGCAGCTGCCTTTTTTTATCTTTAGAAAGTTGCAATGTTGGCTCTGAGTAAGGCTCTAGATTTTTCTTGGGAAGGTTCATACAGGCAGTAGGTAGACCACATGTCCTGGAAGAGCTGATTTTCCATAATGTCCCTGAATATTGAGCTTCTGAACTTGTGGCCAATGTAAGGTTGTGTTCATATGTCTTATTTTCCTGTGATGCCTTGGATGATTGCATATCTTTTCAAGAGTATAGATCTTTCTGATGATTTTCTACATATATGCATTTCTATCATGAGTGGACCAGGAAGTTAATACACAAAGTCAAAAATACAAATTTTAGCTTTTATATATAGAAACAAGGTACAAAAAAATATTTTAGGCAAATCATGAGCTGAAGTGTTCATCAGGTTAATGATCATACAGAAAAAATCTTGTCAATAAATGTGACTGCTCAGACTGAGAGAAAGACAGGCAACAAGAGGGACACTGGTAAAGTAATTTTATTGCTCAGGAGTTTATACAGTTTTCTGAAAATATTGATTTTATTTAAAAAATGTGACTAGGTTTAGATGGTTACAGAAAGAAATAATAACCCATATTCATACCATTGCTCTTTGATAGTGAAGAGACTACATTTTTGGTCATGAGTTCTATTTGAGTGTATTAGACATTGGTAAAAGATATATAAAATAGGTAGTCTGAATTCATATTTTTGCTTTATAACGTGCCTGTCACTGACTTTCCCCGATGTCTATCCCCAGTCAAACATCTCAAATTGAAAGGAATTCTTTCTGGATCAGGAAAACACTTCAACACCGTTGGGTGGTTGTCCATCAGGAAAAGGTCACTGGGACCAACAGTTCTCTTAACATCCCTATTTTTACCATATTGAACAACCATGAAAGAGAAAAGCTTTCAGTCAACCTGAGCCAGATTTATGACTTGGGTATAAAAAGACTCTATATGTTGAATTTTCTGTGAGTCATCTTTGTCTGTTTTATATACAGCTGTATTTCACAAACTCAGAAAAATGAGATTTTATCTGTTCTAGTTTGGATATGTCTTTTGCATCTCACCTTTTCCCCACTCTCACATTTCTCAACATACATGATCTTTTTTAAAGAACACAAAGAGGGAGAATGTGTTATCACTTATGCACTCATAATCATTACTCAGTTCTCTATGAGAAGAACAAATACTTTCACAGAAGACTTTTATTTTAAGAAAAATAAAGAAGGAAAAACCTGATCTCTTAATATCTTTAAAAAACCCTGTAATAAACTAAACACAAAAATACTTTTTCTTTTGTAAACAACAGTATCTTCAACAGGAATATCAGGTTTATGAACAGATTTAATATCATAGCAATGCACAAAGAAATGTCTTTCAGTATTTTATCTCTTAAATGCAGTATAAAATTAAACTTGTGTCAGCAAAATATTAGCAGGGAATATGATAGCAAAAGCTAGTAGTTAAAGGCTTTTGCCATCTTTTCAGAGTGAAGTTCTAGTCTGATAAGATGGTGGTGGTCATTTTTATCCAGATCTCTCACTCTGTGCAAGCCAGGCTAAACCTTATTTCTGGGCAGAGATTCTACAGATGAATCAAGACTGACATCCACAGCAGATAAAAATTTCCCTCATAAAATGGGGAAAAAGAGAGACTGCTCCAAGAAAAATCTTGAACAACTTAATTGTTAATCTGCCTGTAAGAGTCAAAAGAGCAAGCATAGCTTTCTCTGGTGATGTGTTGAAAAATCACCTGGCATGAGGTGAGAAGGTTACACGCTACAGTCGAAATTTCCAGGGGTTTTATTGCTACTTTGTAGATCTGAAACATCATTCTATAGGTTTTAATACCTAAAGGTATTAAAATATAATATTAAATATTAAATTAATATTATATAATATTAAGAAAATTCAGAAGCAAGTATCACTGACATAGCAAGGTTTAGTCACCTATTTTCTTGCTTGAACAACTTTTGCTAGCAAGGTACTATTGTTAGTGGGAGGGATTATCTTGAGCAATTCTCTTATCATTCATAGTAGATCTGAAATATGTATTGATCTGATCACAGACACAGCTTTGCCTAACTTTTAGTTGCATTTGAGGTAATGACTTTGTACTAGTGCATACAAGACCTTTATATATTGAACCAAACAACAGTTATCCAGATACTAAAGGAAGTTATTTGGCAGAATTGTTGATTCTGAGAAGCACTCAGCCTGTTGTGGGTAGAGTGTGCTAAATAGCATCTTAGCAATGGTATTTTGCTGGATGCAGGTGACTAAAGTCATTATTAGGTGCCAAAAACCTTTGATGATTCTAAGGAAAACTTTTTTTAACTAATAACTATATTTGGGGTCTCAGTGGATAACTCAGAAATGAAATAAAGTTAAAATCAAAATAGGTCGAGAGATAGTTTCTTCTTAGTAGATTGACCCAGTATTTAGTCTACTGTGTGGGCAAGTTCGAATGACTAGTGCTCATACTGTCCATAATTTGTAGAAAGAATATTTGCATTATACACACTCACACACATATAAAATTTACATTTACTGTCTGGACAATCTGATATCTTCCAATGACATAAAGTTATGTGAACACAGTCCTACCATAACCATTATTCCTCACTCACAATATGATAAGCTTAAAATTCTTCTGTCTCTGAAGTTTCTGTCTGTTTCTTATATTCTTTAAAAAATATATAATGACCAGAAATATACTACACTCTTTAACTTCAAATGTGAAGACCTACTTGCAGGCCCAGATTCACAAAGAAGTAAAACCGTGAAACTGACAGGATGAAGGTAACTCATTTTAGTAGTATTGGGCAATATGCCACCCTCCTTACATTAAGATATTTTGCAAAAATCACTTTTTGACTGCTTTGATAGTTTTGTTTGTTGCTGCTCTACATGTTGTTTTTCCTGATTTTTTTTTTGGTTTTTCTGTATTTAGAAATTTAAACCATCATCCCCCAGTAAGTCTTTGCAGTCTGTCACACAATTTCTTAGCTTTAAGACACTGATGTTAAAAAGATGTTATGCTTACTTTGGTAGGAAATTAAGGTAAATGCTTTAAAAAAATCTATTCAAATAAAACATGCAGCAATGCATTCTAATCAATTAAACCAGCTACAACAACTTCAGCTTCTCAGTATAAAATTGTTACTGTATGGAAAAAAAAAATATATATTATACTATATATTAATAGTTACAGGGTATCTTCTCTGAAAATATGCTGCCATTTTTGAAGCCATTTCCAAAATATTTTTCCAAAATATTAATTTTTGCCCTACAAACAAAAAGTCTTCTCTTTCTGTGGTGTGGGAGGGGTCAACTAATCAGAAGACATGGGACTGTCCCTGATCCTCTTCCTCCTGGTATTGTGTTGCATAACTGAGGAAAAAGAAGCAAAATTACTTGCTGTATTTTACCAAAGTTGAGGAATTCTCAAAATGTATAGATTTGGTGTAGTCAGCTACATTTTCAGTTCTGGCTGCAGCTGCAAAGCTTGGCCAGCACATGCTGCTCTTGGGCTTTTACCAACTGAGAAAGGATTCTCAGGGAGCTGCTGGAAGTTGGCAGAGTTTGAAATACCACCTGTGCTCTTTTAAATGTTGATAGTGTATGTGCACAATTTGACCCAGAATCAGAGAGCTATAACTGAATCCTTGATCTATTCCATTTGTCAGAGGAGAGTGGAAACAGCACAGAACTTGTCTTATGTGAGTTCAATGAACAACAAGTATTTAGTACAGTGGAAGGCAAACATCTGTGTGCTGTAGATTTAAGTGTGTTCTTATGAGCCTTTTATCAAACAGCTGAAGAAAATGAACAAACTCATGGCTAATCATGATCTGCATGAACATTCTACTAGCAGGGCAGAAAAAGGGAAAAAGAAAAAATAAAAAAATTATGTATTTCAATAATATATTTCAATAAATAATTTTTCAACCTCAGTTGCTAATTTCTTTACATTGTTTGATTGTGCTTCCCTGTCAAGCCAATATTACCATGCTATTTTGCCATTCACCTTTTACTCCTGATGGCTTACATATATGACTCCTGATACTTCTTCTAGCCAGTAAATTCCTGGGATCCACTAGAATTCGTTGTTGCCACGTGTTTGATGATACAGCAACAATGACAGTACGTGAAACCACTAATATACAACAATTGATTGTGCTCTTTTAATGTGGCATTTCTCCAACAAACTTGTGGCATGAGCAGATGGAACTGAAACACAAGCACAATCTCTGTAGTGACAAAACAGTCTGTCAATGTATATGAAATAGAGAGGAATAACTACTAGAAACAGCTGAACTTCCTGATACAAACTGAACTGTATTATGATTTGCTTTACTCTGTGGACAGTCTTGAAACCCAGTGATAATCTCTCCTGTAAGTTGTAAAATGCAAGGATTAATACCAATTGTGTAGGTATTCTAAACTGGATCATAATAAAACTTTGGAAAGTTGCATTTGTACACAAAAACAATATGGTTATGGTGCTGGTTATGCTCTAACTGTCAACAAAATAAATTGTGCAATACATTTCCCTGAACTACCTAAGTCTAAAACATGTCTGAAAGGACCTGTCACAATGATGTGGCACAGCCTCGCAGATTGTCACAAATATATTAAATTCATGTAAAAATGGTAACTGAGGCAGTCCACAGTGAAATAATTGTTAATCTTAAACTACTTTTCACATCATAATTAATAAAACCAAAACATGCCAGATAGTGGTAAAGATGAACATGAAAAACACAGAGTAATATCTACAATTGCCACAGATGCTGTGCAGTATGAATACAGTGTCATTTAAGCTGATTAGACAAGTATTCTCAAAGGCAACACCTTGCATTTGCTTTATATACCTTTGTGATTTCTTTTACGGTTCTTTAAACATAGAGTTTGAACAGGACACAATTATTTTGCCTTCAACTTATGTACTTAATGCAAGTGACAACTTTCAGTTGATAGAGCTCGTATCAGTGTCAGATGCTTTATTTGAAGAAGTGGAAATGCTGGTCTTCAGTCCTCAAGAAAATTGCTTCAACAACTCATCTCAATGTGACTGTACTAGTGATTTTCTTACGTTTTATTCTAACAAGAAGACAGAGCTTGCTACTGCTATGTAATACTCTTTCTTCTTGACTTTGAGCTGGATCCTTTTTAGAGAAGTGGTTGTCAAGATGGGATTTTTGAGGATTATGTTCACATTTAGGAAAAAGGCCCTTGACCTTTTGGTCAAGTTCGGGCTTTGTGTTACCTTACTTAATAGAATCCAAAAGTATGTTTTCTAGAAATAAAAGTATGAAAGATTCTAGTCTCTAACTTCTGATGCAATAAAACTTTGAGATAAATGGATACGAAGAGAAATTTCATTATCACATTAAATTATACTTTGTCTTCATCTCTTATTGAGCCATAAATTGGAATAACAAGCAGTCTGCACATGCTTATCAAATAAGTGTTGTGAGGATTGAAGAAGAGGATTGTTCTCAGATAACTGATTCCAGTAAGAATACATTTCCTAGATTTTGTACTTCATCTTGAGGGCTAGAGTAGATGGTTGGGCAGAAAGCTCTGGCAAAGCTTAGTTTCTTGGTGGAAATATTATCTTGCATTCATTGTTTTCCTGTTTCATTTTCACCATGAAATAATGGAAGGGTGTTTCATTCTCAGTTCCATGATTTCCCCTTTTATTTCAGGGAACAGTGCTGTTGTGTCATCTTACTTAGATGCATGGAGTGCAAAACTGCTGTAATCTTCAGCAGTATAATTTTGGCTTTTGAGGGTCTATTAGGTAAGACTAGTTCAACAAAAAGTCTGTGCTGATATACTTTATGCTGTAAGGTCAAATTATCACCTGATTTATTGTTGTTTATGTACAGTGTAAGCAGGGAAAGAAAGACAGTGAGGCTGTGAAGTAATATTATCATTCCCTCAGAATACCTGTGGTCATTACAAAACTTCCATGTATAGAATTATAGTATTTGTTCTAGAGTTAGCATGGCATGGATGCAAAGGATATGAAATAAAAATTACATGTTCAATAATGCCTTACATTTATGTATCTTTCTTCTTCAACAGTGGTTCACATCTTTTACAAAGAGGTCAGCATTCCTGTTTCATTTAGCAGATGTATAAACTCAAAGACACAGAAGGTCCCTCAGCAGGTCAGAAGCAGAGCCAAAACTAGGATACCTGCCCTGTAGTCAATTTGCTAGGTTGTATGATGTATGACCTGGGCTTTTTTTGTGGTAGTCATTTTGACACAACAGAAAACTAAAAAAATCCATGAGTTCTTGCAGTGATCTATTTTGCATGGCATAGTTTCACTGTGGAATTCATTTTAGTCACCAATAATTATCAGATACAATACCTCAAAACAATGTAATTATATGCCATTGCAAATAAAAGGTAGGCATCAAATGATAGGTTTTATGTTAAACTACAATGCACATTTGCTATTAGATTACCTTCTATAGTAAGGCCAGACAAAAAGTCTTCACTCCTCTGTACTGTGTGGGATCTGAAGGTGGTGTTTTTCTCATTACAGAGCATAAACCATCTGAATTCTTAGAGCTATTTTGCACTCTCTTAGAGGAAAGCCTCATTACTACATCATGGATTTGTATCACACCTCCGTTGAAGACGAACTTGTATACACACGGAAAGAATATTTTTTTGGATAGATATTTTTTTGCACCAGTTTCCAGGCACCACATTACAACAGCGCTTTATCCTAGGCAGTACCATAGGCTTTTACACTGCTGAATAGGTGGTACACTCTGATGACTTCACATACTCTAATTTGACATATACTTCAGCGCCCTTCAGCACCACTGGTCTGAAAGAAGTATGATAACTGATAATAACCTTTTTGAGTCCTCCTTGATTTCTTTCACCATCTGGTACCTATGAATATTTGTGAAAAATGACATTATTTTGAGTGCTGGGCTCTTTTTGTCAAAAAGATACCAAGTAACTTAAATTTAATTTTTGTTTTGGAATTTTCCCTGCTTATTTTCCAATCAATGACAATAACAAAAAAGTACTTAACTCTGGTCAATGTTATCATTCTCAATTTTTAAACATTTTTTTTTTCTTTGTCAGGATGAGGAAATAAACAGTGGAAAATTAGGTATTAGGTATTCTAAACAACACAGTTATTTGTCTAACTGCTTTCTGTCTGCCAAAAGGTGATATTTGTCAACTTTTACTTATTAGGTCTTGCTTTTTATAGCAATTCTTTTTTTGTCTTCTGAGTTTCTCAACAGTTTCTCAACTGTTATCCGTAAATTTATACCTGTTAACCTTTTTTGATGAGTTTATGTAGACACTGTGAAGTGACTTTAATGTACTTGGCGAAACAACTGACTACAAATTATCAGCATTCGCAGATTTGTAGCCCCTTGAAAAGCCTCTCTTTCCATCAGAAACCTCTGAGAATATATTCAAACCTACAGGAAATGCTAAGATACCATGCACATTTCCAAATCCCTTGATATTATGAAGACTTGTCATTGGTTTAATGAGGGTAGAAAAACAGTGATCAGAAAAGTTAAGGGACTTTTTATCTTCCTGGCGGAAAAAAAAAGAAAAAAAGGTATTGCCATGCAAAAATTTAAAGCCGACAGTTTTGGAGAAACATAAGACGCCTTTGATCCAGCCTAAAATGCTTCAGCAGTGGCACCTCGGTGTGAAGTGGCAGCTCATTCATGCCCTTCTTTGCATTGTGGTCTAGGTAGGCTGACTGCAGGGGAGTGCAGGCAGCACCTGCTGAAAGGGGCATTCCCACTGGAGGGCAGAGTCTCTGCCAAAGACTGACTGCGGCTTCCCTCCAAGTAGTGAAGAAAAGTTTGGAGACATTTTTTTTTTTTTTTTTTGAATGAAATATTTTTGTTCCAGCAGTTGTTTTATTGTTAGGGGTTTTTTTAGCAAAATCAAACATACATAAGCTAAATTTCTTGTCAGAAGTCACTTTTGTTTCTCTCCTTTTCTCTTTTGTGGGCATAAATTTTCTTTTAAAAAAAACCACCAAACCAAACCAAAACACTTTTAATTTAAAAAATTTAATTATCACTATTCAAGAATCCTTCTTGAGCCAATGTTTAAATCTAACTTGTCATGGCCCATCAATGGAAAGAGGAAACGGTCCACACCAGTGTGGGGTTGGAACAGGAGTGAACGCTTTATTAGGGGAGCTTGGGACTTATATAGGGTCGGGATGGAAGGGTCTGGAACTAGAGAGGAGATAAGGAAGGGGTTAAGGCGGAGTGTGACATAAAAGGGAAAGAAGGGGAGCAACCGCGACCTAAAAGGGAGAGGGAAGGAGGGTTTACAACCAATATGGGGAAACTAGGGGTGGCTAGCCTTATATAGGGGTGCCACATTGCACCACCGGCAAGCCAATGAGGTTTTAGGGGTACATGAACCAATCAGGGGCAGAAACTGGGTTCCCCATAACCAATCAGAACAATTGAACATACAAAAGTAATGAAATAGTAATAATTACCTATCTAATATATATTTATCCTAACTATAACACCCTAAAAGTAGAAAAACTTTAAAAAACAGCAGCTCCATAGCAAGAGGTAGATAGTGATTCTGACACTGTCTATTTGGTGGCAGACAGCTCCATCCATTCATTAAAATCATCTTCCCTTGATGCTGGATTCGATGTCCTGGGTCTACAGTCCCCCACAGGAGGTTCTCCCACACCAACTGAATGCATGTCATTTACATACACTGCTCAAAACAAAAACCTGGTTCTTAGTGTCTTTCACTAAGATGAAAATCATGAGTAAATGCATACCAATCCTATATTAAATATTATTTACACTGCATCTGTCATGGATTTCTATCACTATAGATCTTTATACACTGGGCAAATTGCCTTGCTCTGGAATAAAAATCCAGATATTCTTTTCTTTTTCCAGCTATATTGTTTGGAAAATAACAAATAAATATCTGATGCCCTCAATGCTAATCAAAAGTTCTTGTACATTGAGTAAATTTACTGCTGTTCAAAAGATAGTTCTATTTAAAGAAAGAATCTACAAGGGAGTTTCAAAACATTTGCTTTATTAATATTGAGTGAGAAATTTCACTGTCGTTCTGGTTCTCTGCATCTTTGTTTTCTTTCTTAAGCAGAAAAGTGTCAGGTTTGGAAAGACTAAGCCTTGGTGTTGTTGCAAGAGGACTGAATTCCTGTGTTTATATCCTTTGAGGTTTTCTGCTGACCTTGAAAGGATCTTAGAGGTACTGTGACTCTTTCAACCCTGCGAGTTTTAAAAATATTACCAGAAGTTTTCTCCAGGTTGTACTGACTTAATATATGTAGCCTGCAATTGTCTTTTCGATGTTCCATTTTATATATGGTAACTAGAATAATTCTGAGAGACATAAAATTACTCTAAATTACAAATGAAATAACAGATTTTTAAACTCTTTTTTCTTTGTCCTAAATGTTTTGCACCCTGGTTTCTCTAGTTTCCTATTTATAGCTCCTTTAATAAAGTAGCACTGACATTTGAATTTTGACTCTTTTCACTTCAGTGTTACGGAGATTATTTGTAAAATGTATTTTGCATGCAGTCTTACCTTCCCATTCAATGTGAGATCATTCTATCTATGAGTTACCACTCCAAACATAGTATCTCTATATGTATTACTAAATAGCAGTTTATCACTGCTAGAAATGAAAGAATCAGATTTTCAAGGGCACAAATATAATTTATATGACAGTCAATGAATTTATTCACTCAGTGCCCTATTCTCTTTGATTATTCATGATAAAAGCAGAAGACTAATTCAGTCATTTAGAAAGTATTTCCCATTGAAATATGAATATATTACTGATACATAACAAGGGTGCAAATCCTTCCTTTTTGGTAGCCTTTGTGGGTGATAAAGGTTTATGAGAAACCGTAATAGTTTTCAACTGGAAATCTTTGCCCTAATCATACTTCATTCTTTACCCTAATCATTCAAGGATCATATGTCTGTTGAATCTCTGTGCCCTAGTTGTGGAAGCGCTCCTTCTGACTTGACAGGTAATTACAGGGCTTGTGTTACTGCTACATGTTTTGGGGTTAGATTACTAGCTCTTGTGGAACTCTTTCTCAGTTTCTGCAGAAAAACTTGTCTTTAGCTGCTTGGTCTGAGAATGGAGGATATGACTTGGCCTGTAACAGCCCTTAGTTTCTGGGTTGTGTTCTCTAGAGAGTAGCTTAGCTAGCACTGGTTGGAAGACGAATTTGGTATTGCTTTTCCATCTCATCAAAAGTATTCCTCCCTGGGGCATGCATTAATAAAATTAAAGCAAAACCAAAAAAACATAGTCATTAATTTCTGGGGAAAATGTTGACCTGCCATCAAAGGCTGAATATAGCAGCGGAGGCATGGGAAGATTTTGTCCGAAATGTTTTTACCTTCTGGCTGAAATCTTTTCTGTCTCCAGCTTTTCACTGCCTATTTTTTACCCTTTGTCTTTGAAGAAAAGCAGATACTTTTACAAGAAAATTTAATTTTGCAAAAATCCCTTGAAAAGTAGGTCCAGCATATAATTTTCAGCTAGCTCTATATGCAACAGTAAAGCAAAATAATAAAAACTTAACAATATATTCCATTAACATTTCACAGCCAGCTAAGTGACAGATGACTACTATGAATCAAAAACATGTAAATATTTACAATGAGTTTTACTTTGTCTGCATAAATTTTGTCTTATAGCTTCTCTACCTAGAGTTAATTTAAACCTGTCATACATGAGGGTTCCTGCTACTCAACGCTCCTGGAAAAAAACCTGCCCACTACTTAAAACAATCTAGCTGGTGTTTAGTTCCTCTGAACAGACAGAGTTTGAAGAGAGATTTCTTCGTTCCAAACGGTTGACTACCCTGTTCAGTAATGCATTTGCTTTTCAGTTTTGTAGGGATGATGCAATATGATCAGCCATGTCATGTAATGATATTGGACAGAAGTAACTAGGCATGACATCTTACAGTGAGGACCCATTAGACAGGGATATCCTAAATTACATGAATTGCTGAGAACAATGCTAATAATTAATGTGTTTTTCAAACAAACTAAGGGAAAGTATTTAAATTATTGGGGGAAATGGGGACAAAGTAGAATTCAACTCCTGACCTTAACAAGAATAAGGCACGCAGGTCAGAGCATAAGTTTGCACATGTAGTGTTTGCACCCACACTTCTGCACTATGTACTGCCAGAAAAGACACCTCCTGATTAAATGGCCTTATTTATACTTTGAAAAGGGCTCTGAGGATGCAAAAAGGAAAGGAATTTCCAATTGTGTTTGGCTACTTGAAGGGACATGAATATTTAGTAGCTCTTTGAAAAGTGTAGAAACTGCCAGGACTCTCTGGCATCTCAGGAGAAATACAGCCTGTGCCTTCCATAATTCCTCCCAGCCTTTTCTAGATGACCAGTGAAACCTAGATAAATACTCCACTATTGTTTACACAGCCAGTTAGATTTTACTTAAAAATTATGTAAATTTGTAGCTTAAAATTGGTGTGCGGGCAAGGGAAGCAAAACAGTGGTTGGCCTGCTGTGATCACAGGTCATGGTAATTCCAGTATATCCTTGAACATATTGTAAAGGTAAAGGAAGCCCCTGCCAATAAGAAAGCTGAAGAAATGGGAGGTCTGGCACTGTACCAAAGGGCTGAATTGTTCTAAATGGTAATACAAGAGTGATTTTTGCCTTGTGAAAGTTGTATTGCAGTGCAGATGACTCGGCTCTTTGGTATTTTAGTATTAAGTATTAGTACTGATATATTTCCAGGCTTCTGTATTCGTATTGATGTGTTATCTTTTCTTCTTGTTATTGTTTGTTTTGTTTGGTTGGGTTTTTTTCTTGTTTATTTTTGTTTGTTTGCTTTGTTTTCTGTTTGGTTTAGGATAGCCCCAGACCAGCCTCAGAATTACAAGGAGTAATACAGTCAAGGTTTTCATTCCATAGCATTAGCACTTTAAGCCACACATCAACAAAATGTAAAAGACTCATGAATGGACAGTCTACAGAACTCTACTGAATTGCAGTGTGGGCCAGTGCAGCTGCACAGGTGTTTTACATCTGTGATAAGCAGGTGACAGACTTTTTTTTTTGTGTATGTCAGAACTACTTTTCTGTGTTGTTTAAAAAGTTCTAGTACCTGCCAGAATTATCATTAGAAGAGAAATATTGTTATTCTCTTTGAGTGAAATTTTAAGGTTTTTTTTTTTATTTCACAAAATTATGAAGCTCTAAGTAACTCTCAGAGTTACTGTAAGCAAATTCTAGGATTGACTCGAAATGTTTTTTGATCATTTTTCTTAATGCATAATATTTTATCTGATGTTTATAAGAAACCATTTGCTTGGAGCCCTTGAGTATTAAATATAGACAATTCCCAGAGCTTTATACATTTATCATTCCACCAGCCCTTTCAAAGAAGATAGCATGTCATCCTGTTTATAAGAGAAATGAACAAAACTTAAAGACCTAATCCAGGGCACTATAGTAATCTTTCCCATTTATAAGGCCATCTAGAAATGTACACATTGAGAGCAGAATAATGTCAACTTGAATGAACTGTGATATGTTTCTTAAATAATATATAGTTTTAAGATTCCTCCCCCTCCCCCTTTATGTTTTATGAAAACTGGAGTTTAACTGGGTACTATGGAAACTCAGCTCTTCAGGTTGTTTTCATCTCTGTGTAGTTTATTTTTTTGATGCAGACATTCATAATAACCCCATTAAGAGCAAGATCACCAAGGAATCTTTTTTCCAGTCAAGCCATACCCTTGAAGTGCACTTTGTGAAGGCATTTCCATTTACTACTTTGAGTACCACAGTGATCAAGGGGGTGTTTTTTCCTATAAAAGCAGGTGTGACGAAGAAGGGCATAATTCAGTGCTGTGATTTCTATCAATTAAAGAAAAAAAAAAAGGAAAAACTGGCAAATCAGGTTTCTCTTCTAGTGCTTGATGTGAATGTTTCTTAACTAAAGAGACCTCCAGCACTCATTAGAACATTAATCTACTCTGAGGGTCACTGAAAATGCAAAATGGGACCATCAAAATGTACTGGAAATGTCAAAATCTAGACATTTTAAATTCAGCAATACTTTAATACACTCTAAAGGAAAGTGAAGAGCAAGTTACTGGAAAAAATAAAGAATATTCACACTCCACAATTTTCTGTAAATTGAGGTCATACTGTTTTTGCTAGTTCTAAGGTTGAAGTCTGACACCTTGCAGAGGGATAATAAATATAATGGACATGTCCTGTTAATTGGTACACCAGTAGGAGGCTGACCTAGATTGCTTCTTTTTGGAATAAAATTTCCAGGAGGAGAGAAAGAAACTATATTAAACCAAGCCTTTTCCAATTTACATCAGTGAAAGAGAGAAGGGTACACTTCATTACCCATGTTATATGAGTCCATTTTTGACTTGCCTTGTCTGAATAGTCTTTCTTAAAAGGCAGTTTGGGGGATATAAACATATATTTTTTCAAACTCACTGAACTTTAGTGCTCATAGAAGCTTTTCCACACAAGTTTGCCAAGGCAACACCAGCTGTTATTAAGGTCTCCCATGTGTGCAGAGAGACAATTCTGCCAATTTATAAGTTATTTGGTGATTTTCAGATACAGATAAATGACCAGCAGAGATAAAGCAAGTCTAAACAACACACAATATTACTATGTATAATGTTATCATCCAGTTCTCCGTCTCCAGAGGTGAAAGGTAATTTTATGGATCTTACAGACACAACTTAAAATATTTTTGCATTATTACACAGGGTACTAGTCCAATCATATAAGCCTTATTTATATAAACAATTCATGCTCATGTAAATAATCCTGTTGGCATTGCCTGAGGAAAGCCTACTTGTGAAAATAAATGCTATTATGAATTATACATCAGCTAGACTATGTCAAAAATCCTCTTGTTGCCTGAATCTTCAATGCCAGTCTGTATCTTTGTGTACCTTAACTATCTTTTATACTTTAATGACTTTTATACTTCGAAGTCTTCTGTGTGGGGGTTTAACTTTATTCCATTTTTACAGAATCCACCTTAATGAAGCCACCACACATAACAAGAATAGGTAATATATAACAGAAGAAAATGTCATTAAGTAGCTCAAAATACAAATAATTCTTTTAATATGAAGGTTTCTAGAAGAGAAAATCTAAAAATTGAATTGCAAAAATATAAAGTAGACCAAAGTTCTGTATTGCAACTTGCATACTGTGATTTGAGTACAGGAGTTACCATGTATATGAAAAAGATAATAATAAAAAAAAAATTCTCCATCTCTTAATTTTTCTTGCCCATTCCTACATGCTTACATGTCCACCTGATGAAATAAAACTCTTGAGCTCACCTTTTATGTCTAGTCATCTGCATGAGAAGTTTAGTTAGAATCCCACAGCTCTATCTTAAGAAAAAAAAAAGATAAAAAAAGAAAAAATTGATAATCTGATGTATTGAAATAATCAGACTGGTAGATGCCAATACTCATTAACATAGAGCACAGAGGAATCCTGATTATCCATGTAAGGCTTTTTATTTTGCACTTCAAATACAGTGAAATCATAATCTTCATAATTTCCTCATAAAATTGAATGCATTTCACTTGTAAGTGCATCCTCCTTAACATAATCTGAAACATCTCAGATTTTATTCACAGCTCATTGAGAACCAAAAAGGCCAGTTATAAGCAAGAATCAAGCTAAGTAATAAAATCCCAACCTACACAGAGAGAACAGGGCTGCATACTCTGTCTTTATTACAAAGATATAAAAACAATTTAATTTAATCACTTTGAATTACTAAGTGCTGCCAAAGAAATAGTCAGAAGAGTATACATTAACTAAGGCAATGCATATTTTGTAGTTTATTCCCTGAATTGCACCACTACTGCATAGTTATTATATTTTTATGCACTACTTTAGTTACTGTTACGGAAAAAACATTTAAAATAAGACTTCGCAAGAAGGTCTCCATTGCAGTTGAAGCTCTACTGCACTAATAAATTCTGCCTGTGCTGCTTCAGTTTGTCTCAGATGTAACCCATATTAAAAACCACAAATACCTCTTAATTCTCTATGACTTTTTAACTTGAAGAATATACAAAAGATTCTGAAACGAATAACATACCATTTCACCCTGATTAAACCTGCCACGGATGTATAAAACAATGGATTTCCATATTTGCTGCCAGAAGCTGTGAAAATAGATACCAGCTCTTCCACAACTTGAAAATGTATCTAGCAGCTACTACTAGCCACTGGCTATGGGATAACCAGAAAAAAAAAGCATACCAGAGATGGCAAAATGGATAAATACCTCTGGAGAGCTATAAAGCATTTCCAGGGATTGCAGACATCCAGTTAAGAAAGCAAAATATCAGTGCAAGTTTATATTGACCAAAGATGTCAAAATCCACAAGAAAGGGTTTCTGGTAAACAACAAGAATACACAGGAGCAAAATGCTGAAACCCTGTTAAACAGGAGAAGTGAGATTCTCAACATGTCCTTCACCACCAGGTCTTGGGAACAGCAATTCAGATTGATGCAAACACAAGCTGATCATCAGTGAAGAAAGAGATGGTGTAAGAACTTTTACAGGAGCTTGACACTCACACAGGTCAGTGGGCCCTGACAATATCTACCTGAGTATGTTAAGGCTGACACCATTCCAAGGCCACTCTCCACAATCTTTGAGAAGTCATGGTGGTTTTCCCAGAAGCCTGGAGGAAGACTGATGTAAACCCCATCTGACCAGAAGACCTTAAAGGAAGACCCAGGATATTATAGGCTCAGTGGTCTTACTCCAGTGCCTGGAAATACTATGGAAGAAATCCTCCCAGAGGTCATCAAAAGTCAAATGAAACACATGATTGGGAAACGCCAGCAGGGATTCACGAAGTGCAAGTCATGCTTGACAAACTCGATAACCTTCTATGACAAAGTAGCCTGCTTGGTTGATGTGGGGCAAGTGGTGAACACTGTCTTCTTGGATTTCTCCAAGCCTTTCCATAGGGTTTCCCATTGGGCTCAACACTGTCTAATATTTTTTTATAAGTGACTTGGAAGATGGAATCAAGTGTAGCCTAATAAAGTTTGCCAATGATACTGAACTGATTGGGAAGTAGGCACTTTGGCAGTTAGAGCCACCCTGTGGGAAGACATGGATAGGCTGGAAGGGTGAGCAAGCATTAACCTTATGAAATTGAACAAGGAAAAGTGTGAGTTTTTGCACCTGGGAAAATATAACCAAGGACTGCAGGACAGGTGGGGATCAACCCAGCTGGGGAGCAGCTCTGTGGAAAGGACATGGGGATCCTGGTGAAAAGCAAGATCAGTGTGAACTAACTCTGTGCTGCTGAGGCAAAGAAAGCCAGTGGGATGCTGGGCAGCATCAGCAGGTCATCACCAGCAGACATAGAGAAGTCGTCATTCTAATCCACTCAGTGCTGGTTAGAGCTCAGCTTGAATACTGAGTTCAGTTTTGGTCCCTACTATATAAAAAGACATAGACAGGCTGGGGAGGGTCCAAAGAAGGGCCACAGAGTTAATAAAAGGATTGGGAAGCCTGTTATGTGAGGAAGAAATGACAGAGCTGGTTTTGCTCAGCTTTGAGAAGAGACAGTGTAGGAGAGATCTTATTCCTATGTTGCAATGGCTACAAAGAGGACGGAGACTCTTTTTTGCAATGAGTAACAAGGAAAAGATGAGGGCTAATGGGTACAAGTTACTCCTGGGGAGATTCCAGTTGGACACGAGGGAAATTTTTCACAGTGAAAACAATTAACCCTTGGAATATTATTCAAAGTGGTGCAATCTTGTCTGGACTGTGCTTATGTCATGAAAGGTTGAAGCAGATTATAGTTGAAGTTCCCTTTCAGTATTCCATATTCTATGATTTTTTGATTCTCTGATTCCTCTAATGTGGCACTAAATAACAGATGTATTTTTCTTTTTCACCCAAAAGGAGTAATAGTTAGAGAGTCAATACCTTAAAACCTTGTTCTCAAGGTTTCAAGGCTTTGCATATAGTGTTTGTACTCCTGATTGGATCATGGCAGGGTAACCTTAAAGAATTAATAAGAAGTTTCACAACATTAAGGATTTGTTGTCTGCTTTAATATGTATTGTGAGACTGAGAAGGCTTCATTAGCCCTCCAGCCCTAATATTCTGAATGAACTGGATAATGAGGTATAAACATAGCAGCCATTCCAAAGAATCAAAGTTACTATAGATCCTTTCTCCCTGCTTCTTCTTTTTTTTTTTAAAAAAAAAAAAAAAAAAAAAAAAAAAACCACACAAACCTGCCTGTTTTTTTGGATGTATTACATGGCTTGTGATCTAGGCTTTGTTAATGGATATGAGAATGTTGGGTATTATTTGCAAACCCTTGATTAAGGAATGTACAGCCACTTGAATTCAAACCAAATTCCTAGCAGTAATCCAATTCTCTTTGTAAGGTCATGCTGACAATATTTGCCTTAAACCTTGCATAATTATGCTGGTTATTGCCTTTCTCTTCCACATAAGGAGCAAAGGGAGCTGAAAGGTGAAATTAGATTTTTCTCCTGAGGAAAATACTGAGACTAGGTTTAAAACCAACTCTCAAGAAAAAACGTCCCACTTTACCCCCTGAACAAGTACCCCTTCTTTCAAGACACAGAAAAATAATCTTGCCCTCAGAAAGAAAAATACTTAGGAGAGAAAGAAGAAGAAAAATCAATGTTGCAACAAGTTCAAACCAGCTCCAGATGCTCTCAGGAATTTTTGGGGGCATGCAGAAATGTCATTGTGTTCATTAAACTCCTAGACAGCATTTTCATTTTTACTATGAAAGCTGTGCTGACCTTGCCAGTCCATTAAACTCTAAGAAGGGTCTCTGCAGGTTCATAGTTCCAATTATGACACAGTTTATAGGACTCTAGCAATAAGTACACTTTGACTTGTTCCACTGTGGGCTGATCTTTGCTCCTGCAATTGCCAAATAAACAATGGGCTGGAGGTGAAACTGTTTTTTTCTTTCAGAAGAAGAACGCTGGAAACACCTTGGTTAACATACAGCTAAGATTCACAACCAGACTTTCCTCCCAGGCTTCTGTTAAAGATAATCACTTCTTTTTGGCTGACATGAAAATTTTATATAAAGTCTGAAAATGATATTAGGAAGCAAATGAAACCATATGACTACATGCATAGCATGGCTGTGGATAGTATGTGATAGTATATCATTATTGACTAGTAAAGAGAAGTGAGGAGATTGGTGGGTAATTACTATATTAATCAAACCATGAATTCAAACATCAGGGTTCAGATTCTGAGAGTATATCTGAAGGAACTATGACTAAGATCTAATGTCCTGCACTGTGATAGGAAGTAATGAAAAAGATTTGAGTGTAAGACTCATATCTACTTGTTATACTTATGAAATAAATTTTGAACTTAGGCATTCAGGATGGTTGACTATGTTTGCAAATGTCAGCAGGGTGACTAATTTAACTGGGAGCAAAATAAGTGAATTACAAAATTTCTGTACACAACTAATGTCTGCAAAAGACCTACCAGTCTTATAAAAATGGATAATTTTTCTTCAATACAAGATATTTTGTCTACTTATATAGCTATTTGCCATCATAATAAATAAAACTAGAACATTGTCATGATGGTAAAGCTATAAGAAATATGTTTTAGAATAGGTTACTATGTTATCTTGGAGTCATAAGATGATTTTTTTCAAAAGGGTCCTTAGGACATATTTAAAATGTAAATGAGTCCTTAAAAAATGTGGATGTTTAGGAATATTGCCTCTGCATAGCTCCAAGAAAAAAAATAAGTAATTGTGCTGTGTTCTAAAATTAAGGAAAACCCTGGTAAACTGGAAAAAGAAGAAGTAATAAATATGGCAGAAATACTGTGGAATGATCAACTTTTGTATATTCAAAAATACTGAAGAAAAAAACTCTACTAAATCAACTTTATAACTTCTTACATTCAGAAAAACTGCCACAATTCCTAACATTTCATCTCTAGTAGAGAGAGGAACTTACATTAAAAGTTGCTGCAAAGCTCATCAAGCAAAAATGACATGTAGCATACATTGTGAGTGCTTGAATTTGTAAATAGAATAAGAAAATTGTGGAGAATGTCATCAATGGGAACTATGACTAAAAGGATGAAGTAATCTCTTCTCTATCACTCTGTCAGAAAATATGTGTTAATCCAGTAATTTCCTCACAGAAACTTTAGACAAAGCTTTATGGAGCCCTCTAATAACTTCAGTTACTAAAGAAATAGAAATGTACATTTGCGAGAATAGTTAAATAAGATGATAACACCACTCCAGTTTTTTGTTTGGTTGGTTTTTTTGTTTGTTTGTTTGTTTTATTGTGTAATGCAATTTTATGTCTAGAGTTAATATATAATTATTATGAAGCTTGTACTACAAAGAAATAAATAACATGAACTTAATACCAGTAAAATTTTCTGTTTAGTCCACAAGTCTGAATAACTTAATATTCTTTCTTTTTGCACAGGAAGAAGTGGAAGCATTTCTAGGGGTTTTTTTATGTCTCCTATGTAGGCATTCAGATACAGATTTAGACAGAATTTGCATAGACAATTTCTTAATGGTTATGGCATTTCAAATCTGAAAGATCTAGAAAAAGCACTATGGTTGTACAGACAAATGATGCATCTTCTTGACAGGTATGTAGATTGCTCGCTCATAAAACTTCTAAGATTAATAGTCAGCCCTGCAAGTTATACATGATCTGACATGATAATCTGAAATTCAATCAATAAAGAAATATGAAAAAACTAAAAAAAAAAAAAAAACCGCGAAGAGCAATAACAATATCAGCATGTTGAGAGTTTATATGATTCATTTACAGTTAAGGAAAAATATTGGCATGTGAAGTAAAATTGCTTGAATACTTTATTTTTCTATTTGTTTTTTTTTTTTTTTTAAAAAAGTCAGAATAAACTATATACTGGATAAATTGCCTTAAGATGAGTATGGTGGAATTAAATGGCTGAAAAATAGGACTGATAAAGATATTGTAGTGTTAGGGTTTTTTTTTCTATTATTATATCTGAATTACTTCCTCAACTGTTTTTTTGAGTATTTATTAACATAACAATGTAACATAACATAACGATATATTAATATCTTTAACATTAAATATTGTCTAATGTTAAAAAACAAAATAAATCCTGTTGTATTTACTTATTTAATTTTTGCCCTTGTTTTTCTAAACATTACTGTAATTTGATGTAGTGTTTTTATGCTTTCCATTTTTTAAATTTTTGGAGTTCCTGAATTTTGTTGTTTTCAGCAGAAGTATGAAAAGCTGTGTCTTACAATCAAAATATCAACACAACTCAAGTGCACAAATGAATTTCAAATGTGTTTTTCAGGTTTATGTTTTTTCCATCTACTTTTACTATCAAAACCAGACAGTAAACAGAATGAATCCAAAATCACAAATAGAAGTTTTCAAATTTAGACCCCCATAATGCTCAAAAGTATTCATGCAAGAATAATAGGTAGAAATACATTGTGATACCTTTTGAAAGCAACACGCACTTGCTGTAGTACAATGAATCAAGAAGTTCAAACCCTTACGTACTGAACTCTTTGTGTATCAGATGTTCAGATGCAATTGACTTCTTGAGGTTCAGAATTTTGCATTTTATGCCAATTTTTTTTGCTGAATCTAGGCATTCTAGATATAAACAACACCTAGGTATGAATGAAATTAAAGAGATTCAGACAAGAAGTGGTGGGAAAAAAAAATTGGAACCAATAGGAAAGTTCATTAGTCTGTGAATATTACCTTCATTATGCTCATAATGTCCCTTTGTTATATTGGTGTTTTGGCTTGAATACAAGATGTTAAATCTGGATTCTTCTTAGATCATACAACTAGAAAGGAAAGTTCTCTTCAGCAGAAAATATTGGCAGATGGAATAGTAAAAGAAGGAGATAATGAAGATTTTTAGTGTTTTTAGTTATGTATCCACTTCCTGTATATTTTCTGCATGTATATGTCTCATCTTGTAATACAGAAACATTTACAGCATTCAAATCAGTTGATTACAAATAAATATCAGTTGTCATTCAAACTCACAACTTCACATCCAATCAATCTGGTTGAACAGGAGCAGAAAGGAGAAAATCAGGCTAGAGCAAGTCAGCTACTCTGTTACAAATTAAAGTATTGCCAATGATTGTGTTGAAAACACCATATATAGACAGTTGAGGGAACTTTAGAAAATAGAAGAAACCTTTAGGAACACCTTTTAAGATGAGTTCAAAAGCAGGCTGCAGAAAGAATAACGAAGAGTGAGTTCATCTCTGAGTTGTATGTACTGAAGGCTAAGCTGAACCTTGTAGAAGCAAGAAGGTACTTTAACCTTCCTGCTAGAGCTTCAGCTGTCCATCATTGAAGGTGGGGTTTGATGTGGTTCAGCTGTGTAACCTGGGCTCAGGCTGCTGACGAAATTGCTGAGCTGTGAGGAGGTTCACAGTGTAGAGTCATGTATAGTAAGACAGGTAAAATTGCAGGAAGAGCTAAGATTGTTCAGGTGACATGAGTTAGCAGCCCAAGAATTCAAGAGGAAAAACACTCCTGTCAGATGACATAAAATCCTAGGATAAAAAAAACCAAAAACAACCCACAGTGAAGAAACTGGAAGTTGGAAACTCAACATCACTTCTGCAAGGAGAAAAAAAATGTTCTTCTCCTACCTAACTGAAACCTTGTGTTCCTTTCTGACATGCTAAAATCTTCTTATACATGTCAACAGGGCTAGGAAGAGAGTTACAAAGTGATGGTTACTGTGGGCAACAAAGATCCTTTTGGGCGAATGGAGTTTATGTCTTGCATTCTTCACCTTGGAAGTTAGAAATAGGAAAGCAAAGAGGAAAGTTGTACTTTGAAAGGGAACCATGTAAGCTATTGTGGCACTTGTGGTGCTTTGCCAGTGCCTCTATCCATGACTGTCAAAACCTGACAAAGAAACTCATCGAAGACAGAGCAGTAATATTATTTTGCTGGAGTTGGTAACCTGCATTAGATTCAGTATCATCTTCATCTATTTTTTCAACATGTACATGTATTTTCATTGTTAAGAAATACTGTGATAAAGTTTCTAAGTTTGATATTACTTCATAGTCTGGTAGGATTTGATGGTTCCTTTGACCCATTTTTCACTTTCTGATTATCTTTGAAAGGTAACAGAACGATTATTGCAATATATAACTTATTTGAAAATAATTTTGATATGTTGGTTTCTACTTTTGTGGGTCTGTTATGATGTTACATTAAGGCCATTTTACATCATCTTTAAGGCCAGAACAGATTTAGTGAGAGAGAGCTGGCCCTTTCACCACAATGTTTTGTGAAATCATGTCTATATTTTTGTCTGCCATCTTCCTTAGATCTTTACTAGCTCTCTGGCTCTCTGGGTTTCTCTGTTCTTGTGTGCTTCTTTTTATCATATTTTCAAGATTACTTTTTCCTAGGTGTAGTATCTAGCATCACTTCAAAATGTATTTTATTATTTTCTATCTGCAATTGTATTCTTATTATATTTCTATATCTTGTTGCTCTCCACAGAAATATTTATGCCACTAATTAGTTAAGCTCATCATGTAGATTTCCTTGGGATATCTCTTTACTTACCTACTCTCTCAGATCATTTAAAAAAAATAGGTTAAAGAATATATCTTAATATTTATATACACTCTTCAGTATCCTACACCCATTGTGCCTGGTCTTTCAGTATGTTTTCAGCCTGTTTTATACAACTGACACTGCATTACACATTGTTCCCATATTTTGTTTTCTTCTTTTAGATTATTAATAACCTGTAAACATTAGTAACAGTGATTAAAATTTGTTCTGATATTCCCAGTACAATTATAAATATCCTCTTTTATATAATACAAAACCTTATGAATTTCTGAACTATTTCTATTCCTTTCTAGGATAGACAGTTTTGAGATCTGAATCAAGAAATTTAAGCAAATGTGATCCCTTATTTTTAATAGTTAGCTTGCTAGTAAGCTTTATGGATCCTAAATTTTACAGTCCATATCTCAGACTCTTGCTGAAACTTTTAGAACAGAAAACAAGTGGTATCTCTCTATATATATTCAAATAAAGTATTATTTTACACACATTTTCAATTGCCCTGCATGGAGGGATGGACATGTACTCAACAGAGCTAAACCTGAGTAAATAAGCTCAGTAGGAGTGAGATGGACTGATAATGTGGTGTTAAAACTTATTTCAGTAAGTTAAAAATTAGGAATACATTGGCAAATCACAAAATACAAAGTTGAAAGGAAAGGTTTATTATGTTTTCAGTGTTGTTCAGAAACATGATCACATAATATTTTTAGTTGTTTCATATGCATCTTAACATACATACAAGAAAACTGGAATGAATTCTTATTTCAGAAGCACTGAGTCCTTAAATAAAGCTGCCCTACTTTCTAATGTATATACATGACTGATCTAATTTATGGTGAGATAGTATGTTAAGTCTTTTTCTATCCAACACAGAGTAGTAGAGTTAGGGCAATGCAATTTATTTTTGGGAACTTCTACATTCACACTTCAACAGGCAATACCATAGCAGGGTTGACACTGGACAGCAGCTGAGATCCCAACAAGCCACTTGCCCACTCTCCCACAGGGATAGGGCAGAGAGAATCAGAAGAACAAAAGTGAGAGAAACACATGGACTGAGATAGAGAAAACTGTGCAAGCAAAAGTAACTAAGGAATTAATTCCCTACTCCCCATAGGCAGGTGTACAGTGATTTCAAGGAAAGCAGGGCCTCAGCATGTGTATTGGTTGCATGGGAAGTTAAATACCATAACCAGGAGTTTCCCCACTTTCTCTTCCTTTCCTTGAGCTTTGACTACAGGGTATGACTACGTATGGTATAGGATATCCCTTTGCTCACTTTGTATCCACTGTCACAGCTGTGTCCCCTCCCAGCCTACTCACTGGAGGCGTAGCTGGAGAAACATAAAAGGTATTGATGTTGTGTTAAGCGCTGCTCAGCATCAGCTAGAACATTGTTTTTTAATCAACACTGCCTCTGGTCACCAGTCTAAAACATTGTATTATTTGGCCTGCTGCAAAGAAAAGTGACTCCATTCCAGCAAGACTGTGTATAATCGCATAAAATATTAAAAGTCAAAATCAGTTATTAAAAGACTAGAAAATATCATACTCAATGCTATTAGAAAGACAATGCTTTCTCTTACATTTATACTGTTAATATATGATATATATCCCTGAAATTAGCTCAGCTGGTTAAAGAATAGTGCTACTGGTACTGAGGTCATGGGTTTGATCCCTCTAGAGGCTCTTCACTTAAAAATTAGACTCAGTGATCCTTGTGGGTGCCTTCCTACTCAGAATATTGTTGACAGTGGCTGAGCAGGAGCCAGCAGTGTGCCCAGATGTCCAAGTAGACCAGTGGCATATTGGCTTGGATCAAAAATATTGTGGCCAGCAGGACTAGGGAAGTGACTCTTTCCCTCTGTTCAGCACTGGTGAGGCCGCACCTCAAATCCTGTGTCCAGTTTTGGAACCCTGAACTCAGAAAGGAGATTGAACAAACCAAGGGAATGGCAACAAAATGGGTGAAGGGTCGAGAGAGCAACCCAAATGAGCAGTGGCTGGGGGAGTTTAGTCTGGACAAAAGGAGGACTTAATTGTGGGGACTTAATCACCCTCTACATCTCCCTGAAAGGAGGTTGTAGCCAGGTGGGGGTCGGGTTCTTCTCCCAGGTGATCAGTTACAGGACAAGAGGACATACCCTCAAACTGTGCCAGGGAAGGTTCAGAGTGGACATCAGGAAGAATTTCTTCACTGAAAGATGGTTAAGTACATTGAAATGGACAGCACAGAAAGGTGGTGGACTCAACATCCCTAGAAGTGTTCAAAAAGTGCCTTACTGCTCTGGTCTAGTTGACAAAATGGTGATCAGACAAAGGCTGGACTCGATCTTGGAGGTCTTTTCCAATTTAAATGATTCTGTGATATATCAAGTATAGTTTTTATTATTATACATATGGATAATATGCAGTCATGAACTATTTTGTTCCATAGAAATCCTGCTACTTCTATGGAATTGAATCTTTAAAATTGACCATTTATGAGATTCTGGCACTATTTTATGTAATGACATGTCATGTCTTAGAATGTTTTTCATGCTGTGCACCTTCAGCTCCTGTCTATGACACTTTATTAAATATAAATATTGACTTCAGTCTCAGATGATGCTGGGTATGCTGTCAAGGAAGATGGTGAAGTAAATGGCTGCTTCTCTTGATACTAATGGGCTGACTGATGCCTACAGAATATTTCACTTTCTTTCTGATTCTAACTGAGCTACATTCTGTGTTCCCATTTGCTTCACATTGTGTAGCTAATAGGGCTTCTCTTCTGCTGAATGTTTCCATCTTAAATTTAAATGGGATTAATGCTGTGAAAAGTTCTTTTTAAATGATTAAGTTAATAATCTGGAAATTATGGCTACTCAAATAATGCACGATAGCTAACACCAGACACACTATCTATTGCAATTCAATGGAAATTTGTGTATGTGTTTGTGCATGTCATTCCCAAGTTCCCAGGTCATAGCTCTAAGACACCCAGATTATAGCCATAACTATGATTTATCTCCTTTTTATATTACCTGTGGAGACTTAGCAAATAGTGAACATGTTCTTGATTGCAGCAACAGCTGTAGATATTTCCAGGGGTCATATCACAAGCAAGGTGCCTGGTGTAAATCTTGGATTAATTAAAATTTGGTTTATAGCTGAGTAGACATCTCTCATTATTGTTAATTTCCCATTCACCTGAGCTTCTGGCTTTTCTTAAAACCATATTAAAAAAAAAAAATGTGATGGATCATTATTCTGAAGGTTCTATATTCCATATCTTATCTTTATTTTTCCTTATATTGCAGTCAATTTTCCTCTTGAGAAATCTTACTTTGTTGAGAAGGTGGTGTGTGACTCATGTGTGATTCATGGGACATGATTTTCTATTCTGCATATGCCTAAAATTAACCACATGCCTAGATGCAAAATTGCCCCATTATCTCTCATTTTGAACTCTCCTTTTAATTCCTCCTTAGCATTTGAATTGCAAATCACATGAAAAGTACGGCACCTTTCCTAGATAAATATAAGTAGAAATATATATATTGAATGTGCAGACATTGTCAGGGTTTAGAAGAAACTGGAGATTTTTCAGATTCAGGATTTACAGATAAGAATGAAGAAACTGTAGACATCATGTAAGTCTCTTTCACTCCAGTTCTGTGTATGGATACATAATCCATCACTGTGATTGCAGTCACATATCTGACATTTTTGCACATCTGTCTTTCAGTAAATCTAAAAATACATTCTACCACATTAAATCCTCTTCAACAGTCAAAGCAAAAAAAAAAAAAGTCAAGTTTTCTAAAAACTAGCATGAGTTTAAAGGTGTGCAAGATAGTTTCATAAAGAAGTATAATTCCTCTTAAACTCTTTAACATCATGAAGCCCTTGACTTGATTTGAAAAGTATTTCCACTTAATAAGTACCAGTTTAGAAATTACATTTTTTTGGTCCAGACTTGACTTTTCCAGTAAAGATGGTCCAAACGTGGGCTTTATTCCACTGAGAATGTACAAAAAGTAAATTTGACTCAGCATCTCTGTGGCTTTCTGTAGCAGGGTTTTTTTTAATTATTATTTTTCATTGCAAATTTTGGGAATAATTTCTCCAAGAAGTCACGTTTGCAGGACTAACAATGGTCAATTTAACAGCATTAAATTTTGGAAGGGTCAGCTGCACTCAGAGGGACTCACTTAGCGTAGGTGGGTCTTCAACTCATACTGAGCAGATTTGCTTTTATACAGACGACTCTCCAATACACTGCCTTATCCATGTTGCCAATTTAAATTGGTCACCAATTGAAATTGGTCACCAATTTGTCTATGTTTACACTACTTCCATGGGAGAAGATGGAACCCCATGTGACACAGCATTTAAACTCTTGACTAACTATCAGATTGAATAACCATAAGGATAACTGACAACTCTGGCTAGAGTTAAGCCTGAGTTTACATGTATTGTCAGACTGGGAAGAAATTGAAATGAATAATTCTTTTAAATTTCATAGACTGTTCCCAAATTCTGCATTTTTTTGATGCCATTAACATCATCAGTGAAAGCTCCTCCTGGCCTTGTGCTAAGGAATGTGCATGTGCAAAGGGGGAATTTAAATCTAATGCCATAAGAATCTGGAGACTGTAATTTAGGATTCCTATTTTGCTAGGTTTTACAGGAGTTTTATAGAAGACTATTAGTGTTTTAACTTTGTTTTTCTTTGCATTTCAGCTTGTTGAAAATTCAGTGAGAGAAGCCAGTAATTGAAGTAATGAGTGACTTTATCAGCTAAGTGGGTATTAATGAGTATTAGTATGAAATTGGTGTGTTAGCCCTGAGACTTATTAAAGAATAATTCCATCCCAGACTGACACAATAGAATAATAAATTATTCTATATTACTTCTAGATGTCTCATCTTTAAAGAAAGTGTGTGTGACTATGAGATATAATGATGTTAACATGAAATTTTAGAGAATATGAATGTTCCTGAGTTCAAGCATTGGTCTACAATCTAGGAGATGCTGAGCAAAATGTTGTGTGGAACATTTGCTGTTGAAGGATATCAGTCTTAGGCATGTCTATAGAAGTTTTTATTATTTATTTATTCATTAACAATGATTATTGATTTAAAAAAAAAATAAATCAAGACCTAGTAATGTCAAACATTTTAGGGAAAACTGAAATTTACTCCTAAAATTACACAGCACAACTCTGCTTGTCTAGCAACATCAGATATAAGCTATTAACCTCAGGGCATCTAGACAATCCTCATTAAGGTTTTTTTTAATTTGTTTGGTGGGGTTTTTTTTTTTTAACATATCCAACCTCAAGTAATTACTTTTTACCAGTTTACAGATCTCACATCAATTATAAAGAAGTTTATGATGAAGGATATTACTAAAGTATCCCTTGAGGCTGACCTCACCAAATGTGAATCTTCCAGGTATACACTGGAAGTGGCTTTGCAAAACAAAAAACAACAACAGTAATCATAATCTTATCCAATAGCATCAAGCCAAAATAAACAGTCAAATAATCACAATCAGCTAAATAAAATATATTAGTCTCCAAATGGTATGATAGACAACTGATTTACTAAATAAACAACATAACCTATAATTATATGACTGGATTCCAGAAACAGAAAAAGTCAAAGAATAGAAAAATTTGTAGATGTGTTGACAGACTATTTTTGGTTTTTGTTTTTTGTTTTTGCCACTAAACCTTTCTAAAAAATATTACTCATTTATCTCATATTTAGTTTTTTGGGGGTATTTTTGGTAAAAGAGTCAGGTGATTTAACATGATTTATTCTTTTATGGACAAAAAAAAGCAAATTAATCTGACATATGCAGGATTAAATCTAATTCTTCCCAAACTTCTCACATATTATTCCCTTCTTTAAGTCTCCTGCATAAAAAAAAAAAAAAAAAAAAAAAAAAAAAAAAAATCAACAAAACAAAAAATAGTCTCTCTCTTTCAAGTTTTTATTTTCTCATTGACTTCTTTGATACAGCCAAATGTTTCTCATTTTGAATCCCATTGAATGAAGGAAATGTAATATATTTCAATTACAGTTGGGCTAATCTCTCTGCCAAATTTCCTGGTCTGTGTAAAACTCTGACGAGAGCACTGAATGAAATTGATAAAATTAGACATCTTTGGCTGAGTTGCTCACATCAGAATTATGAGTTTAGATGACAAAACTAATTTAAAGAATGGACTTTGCCGATCCCTACTTTATAGCAATATAAATGCCACCAAGAGTCAGATGGATGACAACATTATGAAAACACAGCAAATGGGAAACCAACAGGGTCCATTTCTAAATTAGATTTATAAATTCAACCATATGAGAGCAAGCTATGTAGCTGGCATGACATCAGGAAATAGTCCACATTAAGGGAAAAAAGAAAATAAGAGAAAAGGAAAAAAAAAGTGATCGTGGCATTTCTCCCCTGTATTAAATTACTGCATGCATTTCACTCCTCATCTTTCACCTTTGTTTCCATGACCAAAGCCTCATAGCTGAATTATTGTAAAAGTAACTACCTCTCTGGAGGGGAGTAGTGTTCAGGCTCATTATATGAAATAAGCTTGGCTTAATGCAATAAATGCATTCATATTTGAACAAAACCAGAGATGCTTTCTTGCTCAAACCAAGTGACAGAACATGTTTTATTAGTGTGGTATTGAACAGTGAAACAGTTAAAGAGGTGAAACTGTAGACAGGGAAAACTAGTATGAATGAAAATGGAATAATTCCATTATTCCTTGCCAGCTGAATATGTAATTATTAGGAGAAGGGTATAACGTTTACCTCAGATATTAGTTGTGAAGTTCATTCACTGGCCTCATCTACATAAGTGGCTCTGTGATTCCTTGTGTTAAAATTACTATGAAACACTTTCTGCAGTGAAGGTGTCCCTATCAAGTTTTTTACTATTAATTTAAGGCCCGGTGAAGTCTCTGTTAACATTCCCTGGATTTACTTGAGAAAATTAGTGTAAAAGTCTAAGAAAATTAGCCATCACTTCCTTCATATGTAAAAAGCTGTACAGCCACATCATCTCACTGCTCCATCCAGGCTGAAGAGCCTTTCTACCAACACTCAGGTTTTGTGACATTGACCTGAGCTGGCCATGAACTGTGGTTTCACCCCAGCTGCAAACAAACCCCACAAGCTACTCTCTTGCCCCCCCCACCAGCAGGATCAGAGAGAGAATTGGAAGGGCAAAACCTAAAAACTCTTGGGATGAGGTAGACATTTAAATAGGGGAAGCAGAAGCTGCACAAGCTAAGGAAAACAACTGATTCGCCACTTCCTATGGGCAGGCAGGTGGGAGAGCAGGAGTGCAGAGTCTCATCACAAGTAGGGTTACTTGGGAAGACAAATACTATTATTCTAAATGTTCCCCCCTTCTTCCTTCTGCTTTATACACTGAGAATGATGTCATATGGTGTGGAATATCCCTGTGGCCAGTTGGGGTCAGCTGGCCTGGCTGTGCCTCCTCCCAGCCTCCCATGCACCCCCATCTCCTCTCCAAAGTGGTAATACAAGAAGCGGAAAAGGCCTTGGCTCTGTGTAAACCCTGCTCAACAATAACAAAAACATCACCATATTATTAAGCTGGTGTTCAACAGAAATCCAAAACACAGCCCCTTACCAGGCCCTGTGATTGAAGTTAACTCTACCTCAGCCAAAACCAGCACAGCTTGTGAGAATTGTGAGTGTCCCTCTCCCACTACTAAATCCTTATTTCCTGACAGAAGCACTGCAGTACACCTTGTTGGTATATACATAAGCTGAAGGTCAGTCTCTCTGATTTGAGTCTGTGAAGACAGGTGGGGAGTGGGTTGTTCCTGCACCTTTAGAAATTTGGGTAATTTGGAGTCCTGTTGTGTTGATGGACAAACTGCCCCATCACATTATTCTTTTGGGTTTCTGTCTTCAAAAATGATTGTATCATTCTGTGTCTGAAAATACAACTTTTATGCCTACTTACCAAGAGCCTTGTCTCCCCAGTGGTTTGTCCTCTTGTATTTGTCCAGACATGTGAAAAACAAAATATTCGTAGTCTCTACTTAACTTTACATTGACAATGCTGTGCCATATCACCATGAAATAGGACATGAGTGATATGAGAGACCAAAATAGAAGAGACTGCTCTTGAAGAAAAAGACACATTACAGAAAACTGAAAACTACAAATATTTATTCTACTCGAGTGAGAAAGGGTGAGGTGAGAAAAGATTGAGGGTTGTTGAGTATAGACATTTCCTGAGTTTCAGGAAATAATTTTCCAGCACTAGTGTTGTTTCTGGATGTAGTTTTTCATAAATGGGAGAAGTCAGAAATTCTAGTTTGTATACTGTGTTGATCCCACTAATGCTTTCTATATGAACTAGGTATTATAATACAATGATAAAAAATATTCTAAGTTTCATGAGCACTTGTGACAGACTTAGATTACAGAATATTTATCATTCTAGTTTTCTTTTTAACTTCTGGGAAAGAAGTTGCTTTCTGTATCTTTCCATCTTTGTTCTTCTGACAAATTTCTCTCTGCATCATCCCTATATCCATTCCCACATCAGACTGTTTGGTTTTGTACTTATTTGCTGAAAGGGGTTCAATTTTGGGAGTCAGTACACTTATGTTCAGCTTCAGGCACTGTGGAAACTTCAGCTTAGGAAAGAAAAGTGAATCCTACATTTGGCAAGCAATGAAGGAACATATTATTTTCAAATGTTTTATTTAAAAATGAAAGTATTATACATATGCAATCTCAAAAGTTCCTCTAACAAAAGCTTTCAATTTCACTTTCAGATTTTATGTAGAACTTGTCAGTTCTTTGGATCTACATATTCCACACACAGTTTTCACTAGGTCTGCTAAAGGGAAACATAAAAAATAAATACATGCAAATTTTAATAAAATAAAGGAGAAGAAAATCCTAGTATCTCCTTTTAATGTGTTACTATTACTCAGACATGTACAGTTTAAATTTTATTGCTTTTGTCAGTTATAGTATTTCTCAACATTTGTACAATAAAGTTTTTATACTTTTCATGTCCAGGATTGTTTTGGGGCAGAGGTAGGATTTGGGGAGAAAATGGAAAGTAAAAAAGAAATACAAAAAGCTAGACAGAGCAGTTGTGTCACTGGAATGTAAATCAGCACTTTGGCTGAGGATCTGAACCTGATAACTTTTCTGAATATAAGTGCAAACCCCAGGCTAATAATACTTCAGTATTTCAAAAGTTGAGCAGATATACAACAACAAAGCCAAGCTTTTGAAATTGAAACACTTGCCTGGTTTTGATTTGTTATTCCCACATAAACACAGAGCATAAACTACTTCCCATTGGTACCATTTTTACCGCAAGGCATGAACTGTATAATTTGGGAGCATGAAATGTGAAACGGGTTTTTTTTTATAAAAGAAACAATGAACTAAACCCACATTTAATTCAGAATAAGAGTTCCCTTTTTCTTTTCTGTAGTTATATGCCCAAAATGAACATTTTTGTTTCTTATTATAAAGCAACACTTAACTCCAACTAATTTGGGCAGATTATACTTTTGTTTGAGGGAATAAAGTTAAAATACAACATGATATGTTATAATTTGTCTGGGCTTCTTAATATCATCCTGTTTTGTATTATCATACATTTTCCCTATCTCAAGCCTGTAATAGACTACTCAAGCTTGTTCTCAAGATCATAAATGAGATTGAAATGAAGTATATCCTTTGACTCATCTCTACTCTGTTTCAGTCTGCAGACCACTGAGGTCAAGTGATGTTTTAAAAATATTACTTAGGTATATGTCTGTTCAGTGCCTGCTCTAAAATTAGAACACAAACTGCCCTAATTGTGTCCAGCTCCTAATGTTCCCTAGGAACCTATTAAATCTTTTTGACCTACATAGCACCTACAGATATTGCCTCCCTAGTGTGTTGTGCTCAGGCAAGTAGGAAGCGTCAAGCAATGCAGAGTTTAACTTGACAGAACTACTGAGAATTGTTAATGAGACAGAAAATTGTGGAAATAAGGAGGAGACTTCTGAAATGGAGCAAACACTGTAGTTATAGATTTGTTTACCTGGGTGGTAATGGAGACCTGTTACTCTTAAGAGACCATGTATTGCTCCAGGGTGAAAAATTAGCTCCCAGAGTCCAGTAAAGTCTTCTCAAAGGCAATATTCTGACATTAGGAAGCAGAGGAGAGAGACAACGGTATGTTGTTGCAGCCTTGGATCTGGCATTTGAGTGCTATACTCAGGGAAAGAACAAGGGATACTACATTTTCTGCTGCAGTGAGACACTTGATTAAAAACTGTAAGACTTGACAACTTTTGGTATATTTTCAAAAAGAGAGGCTGAAGATGCGGCAGAATGTATGCTCATCAAGTTTTCTGATGACAGAAAATTGAGAGGAGGAGCTGATCCACCAGAAGGTTGTACTGCCATACAGGGGGATTCAACAGGCTGAAGAAATGGGCTGACAGGAACTTCATACATTTCAACAAAGGGAAGTGCAAAGTCCTGCACCTGGGACGGAGCAACCCCAGGCACCAGACCTCACTGGGGGACACTCAGCTGCAAGGCAGTTTGGCAGAAAATTACCTGTGAGTCATCCCAGTGGATATCAAATTGATCATAAGCCAGCTCAACTAAATATCCATTAAGCTAAGAAGAGATAGGGGAAGGGAGACTGATTCATGCTATAGTCTTGCTATTAGTGAGTTTAATTGACAGATGGAAATGGTCAGTTGCTCCCACTTGCCCCAACAAATATTTGTGTAAAATGGAAGTGCTCCAATAGAGGAAATATAGAAATACCCAGCCTGTTGTTCACATAATTTGTTTGAGACCAGTGTTCTATTAGTATGCACATGACTGTCTTTTTTTATAGGTCATATTTGTTTTAGGTTTCTTTTAGATTTTAGGTGATCATGCCTGAATATTCTGAGAAGTTAGTAGTACTTGCATGAGGTACTTGCATAAGGGCTAAAGTGACCTAGTAGATAAGAATTGATTTGGAGACAAAGTTTACTACTGTTTCAAATAGTGTTTTACTGTGTAGTCAGATGGGCAGCAGAGCACAGGTCACAGCAGAAAAATAATGAAGCATGGAAAAGGTGTAAAGTTCTCTTTCAGTCACAACAAAGGTAACTGGTTTGGCAATACACAGTGGTACTGTGTTTAAATATGACTGGTTCAGTCCTTTCTTCAAGGAATTCTCTGAGGACATCTTAGGAGCCAGAGTAAGTCTTCGAAATATTCTTAAAGAAAAAGTGCAGCTAAGCAGTGCTTAAGATGCTGGCCTCAAGTGATATGATGATGTGTGTAGGCTGTGCTACTAAAATATAGAAAAATTATGCAAAGAATTCTAGTTTATCAACATTTCACAATGTCTGGTACCCTATGCAATACATAGCAATGTTATCATTCTGTTGCATTATGCACTGCATTTTTTGTTAGAAATTATCTTATTGGGTATATGCATCATCAGCTTTTATAACTACTTCTCCTTACAGAGAAATGAATAACATTGTTCAAAGACGTACCATATAATTTTGTGCTTTCTCTTTCTGCCAATTTTATTATCTCAATTAACTAATGATACTATTCCCAGAGCTAGAGCTGCTAATGCAGAAAGAGAGATGTCTTGCCATGACAAGACATTATAGATCGATTTTTTTTACTGCTGTTAAACAAATAAAAACAAGAGCTGAAAATGAGACGATCATGCTGTCACTCACTGAGCTCAGCAGGCTTGGTTATAAGTTTATTTACTAGTTCTCTGAACAAGCATCCACAACCAAAAATCGGGGCTTCTGTTCATTGATTTCTACTCATACGAACACTCACAAAACAGTTTGAATTGACCAGGGAACAGTGTCACTTGCATGCACTTGAAAAAGTCTTTCCATTTGTATTTTTCCACCAGCGGTTATGGCACAGGGCCATGAATTGAATTTGCAGGAACTTATGAATAGGAAAAAATGAAGGGACAAAAGTGGGTACAGAAAGCCTAAATGATCTGATACACACACCACAAATTCTTCTAGGCTTTCTTTTCTTCCTCTGGTACCATGTGCAAACCTCAGTAAATTTGGAAGAAGCAATGTTGAGATCAAAGCTGTTTGTCTGAACTGACAGATTAAAATTATTATAAAGCAAATTAGCTCTCTGTGTTTTGATCAGGTTATGGTGTCTTGTGTCTTATGCTTTTGCTTTATTGCCTTAGGTCTCTACACAGAATTGTCTGCTCTTGTCCTCATCCTTTTCTCTTCCTTCCTCCTGTGGTCTTTGTCCTTGCCTTTCCTCTTTCTGGAAATCTCCAGGTGGAGGAACAGTAATAAGTCACACAAAATTGACCTTTTTGGGCTCCCTTTTTTCCTTTTCACTGAAGGGATATCTGGTTTGGAATTGCATGGTATGTGATGATAAGGAAATACTATATTAAGGTAAGATTTACAGGTAATAAACAACTGTGGGCTGAAGGTCCTTGAAGAAAACCACAAAAGTCTTCAAAGCTGTTAATCTAACAACTTTATGGAAATGCAACAGTTGTCGTGACTGTATTCACAAACTGAGAAAACCATGAGGTTGTCAATGCACTTTACTACCTAAATTCATTAGCACTGGATTCTTGTTTGTATTTACTGCTCATGATAGACTGAGTATTTTGCTGGAAATCAAAATCACCTCTATCTCCGCAGAGATGGAAAGAGAGTTTCTTTCCTAATAAATATGTTACAATTCCAGTGGGAAATGCCATCTGGAGAAAGTAGATCAGTTGACTTGTTCATCTAATTGCATGTCTTTTCTCTAAACAGTAAGGTGTCCTGTTAGTGCCAAATGTACTGATATTTGTAAAGTAGACATGTATTTGTCCTTTGAATGAGGCAAATATCCTCAACCTATCCACTTACTATTAATCAGTACTTGCATTATAGCAGTGACCTACATTGCTTTTTCCTTAAAAAGAAACTACCAATTACTTCCTAGTATGAAAAAGAACCCTCTTTCAAATCCTGCACACCCTCTAAACACATCCCTTTTAAAAATACACTTTTAAAAATACAAAAGAAACAAACATTAGGCAGAGAATGAAATTACTATTAACCACTTGTTTGGCAGTGTTCTTCCCTTGTTTTTCACCTTTCCTATATACTTTCTAATTTTAATAAGCTCTGGCTCCTAAAATCACTAGTGTATTGTTGAAAACTTATAATTTAAGAAAGACAGAAAGTCACCTACACTTTGGACCGTGATATTACATTCACCAAGTAATTCAAATGAGGAAAAATGTATATACTTTTTATGTTTCTCCTGTCAAACTGAAGTACTGGCTTCTGAAGGACACAGAGAACCTAAACTGCAATGGAGGCAGCTGGTGCCTGAATAGCTCCCCTGAATATTTTGCACAAGAATCACAGAATCATTTAGATTGGAAAACACCTCCAAGACCATGGAGTCCAACCTTTGACTGATCACCGTCAACTAGACCAAGCACTGAGTGCCACATCCAGGCATTTCTTGAACACCTCCAGGGATGGTGACTCCACCACTTCCCTGGACAGTCCATTCCAATGCTTAACCACCCTTTCAGTATAGAAATTCTTCCTGATGTTCAGCCTGAGTCTTTCCTGGCACAGCTTGAGGCTGTGTGCTCTTGTCCTGTCATTGGTTGCCTGGGACAAGAGCCTGAACCCCACCTGGCTACAACCTCTTTTCAGTGCAGCTTTAGGGAGTAATAAGATCTCCCCTCGAGCCTCTTCTTCTCCAGGCTGAACATCACCAGCTCCCTCAGCCACTCCTCATGTGGCTTACTTTCTACAGCCTTCATCAGCTTCATTGCCCTTCCCTGGACATGCTCCAGCACCCCGATGTCTTCCTTGTCACTAAGGTCCCAAAACTGAACAGAGAATTCAAGGTGTGACCTCATTAGTCCCCAGTACAGGGGGACTATCACTGCCTTACTAATCCTGCTGGCCACACTGTTTCTGATCCAAGCCAGGATCCCCTTGGCCTTCTTGGCCACATGGGCACACTCTGGCTCATCGTCAGCCACTGTTGACCAGCACCCTCAAGGCCTTTTCCCCAGCACTTTCCAGCCATTCTGCCCCCAACCTTTAGTTCTGCAGGGGGTTGTTGTGCCCCAAAGGCAGGACCTGACAATGGGCTTTGTTGAACCCCATAAAATTGTATTTAGTCTCTCAATGCAGCCTGTCCAGATCCCTTTGCAGAGCTTTCCTACCTTCCAGCAGGTCAGCACTCCCACTCAGCTTAGTGTCATCTGCAAACTTGCTGAGGGGCCACTTGATGGCCTTGTCCAGATCATGATAAAGATGCCAAACAGGACTAACCCAAATAGTGAGCCCTGAGGAGCACCACTGGTGACAGCCAACTAGATGTGGCAACATTCATCTCTGCTTTGCGGGCCTGGCCATCCATCCAGCTGTGGGCTTTTCCAGGACAGCGCCATGGGAGATGGTTGCTAAGAAGTTGTATTCAGCGACTTTTCCTGCCTTGAGCAAGTTCTTTGGAGTGTCTACTAGATGATATTGCAGAGATCTCAGCGTAGTTAAATCTGTGCCTGAAGTAAAGCCTGGCTTAGATGCTTTACTCTGTGCCTGGGTCTACAGGGATAGTTTAATCCAAATTTTCACTTGAGTGTCTGAAACCAATGTTCAGTCACATGTGAAAAATCTGTATATTGCTTGCATTTTTTCCTTACAACACTTCAGTTAGATCCTATAAACTCTTCAGGATTTCCATGTGTCTATTGATCCTCTACAGTTGTCCAACTTGTAGATATGGGTATAAGACTGTGAAAGTTAGTTTCCATTCTTGTTCTGCTGGGATTTTTTTGTTGTTTTGTTGGGTTTCTTTTTCCATATGAAACAGGAAGTCTCAGTGAATAACCCTGTTTGTAGCTCTCAATACTTGAATTAAATCCTCTTTGTCTGGACAAGGAAATCATCGCACTTTTGCCTTCAAAGATCTACCTTGGTAATTACTGGAAATAAGAGGACCCACAAATAGCTGTATATTATGCAACATGTAAATACTTCATATTTAAAATGCTCTAACACATGGGGTGAAGAACAAAGGTAGTCAAGAAGCCCTTAGATTCAATCCTTGAGAGGTTCAGGAAGCTGCCAAATTATTCTACAGACATTTCTCTGTTGGTCAGATTAATTGGGTACATTACTGCAAAATTAAGCTGGGTGTGGAGTTCAGCCTTAGGAGACCACCTGCCATGTCGACAGGCTTAAAAACAAAGTAGAGCCTTGGTATATACATGTAGTATGTGAGGGAAAAAAAAGTGAAAACTTGAGGGCTACAGGGCATGGCCCACTAGTTCTTATTTCAAGCAGAGACTTAAACAGTAAATGTGAGCCACAATAAGCCTAAACTTTCATATAACACAGGTTACATGTGTGCAGCCTGACACTACTGTGTGGTCATGAGTAAATATAGGAGAGAGTCAGTGAAGGAAACTCAGACCTGCCACCGTGTCTGGTCTTGTTGTGCACCCTTGTCTGCACTAACTAGCACACACTTGAAGTATTCTTAGTCCCTGCTGTGCAGCTGATGCAGCCTTCACAGAAGGATCCTTGTGCCCCCTATTGTAGGGACAATTAGCACATGTAGGCCACCTGAGTGCAACGTGCGTGATAAACCACGCTACGGGTCTGTTTTATGGTTACCAGATAGATACAGATTTGGGTCACTGCTGTGCTTGGTTATCAACCCAGAAAAATTTTAAATTGCCATGTGTGGGACCTTATCAGATGCTGTTTCTCCCAGACTTTCAGCCATCACATCTCTGACAAATTTTTTGGAAAGTATGTTGCCCAAAATTTAAGTGACCTCTGGCACCATCTGAAAATCGGGTAATAAAATGCATGTCCTGAAGTCAGTGATATATTTAGGTACTGGATCAAGATCTGATAAATAAGAACTTTCTTAGTTTTAAAATCAATGCATTGGCACTGATTTAGCTCTTTTAAATTAGTCAAATCTTTTGTCTTCTATCCTAGCCCATTTGAAACGTAATCTTTACAGGTTTTGAAAGTGCCAGAGACAGCTTTTCAAAAAAATCTTGTTTTAATTTCCACAAAGACTGTGCCTGAATTATTCTGTCAGGTTTTACTTTGAGGTCTGGCCAAATCCTGAAGTCTTTATTTAAACAAAATCCCCGTTCATAGTTTTAGCTGGGAAGAGGCTATTGAGTTGGCACTGGTTATATACTACAGAAAGTGGAAATTTGAGGAGTCTATAATAAGGAAGCCCTACCTTGTGACACTTAGTATGAAACCAAGGAAAAAACCAATGCTTTAGTAAACCATTCAGCAGTGTTTTCTCTCACTGTAGGGGTGTATGTTGTCAGCATGAGTGATGAGTGCTTTCATACTGGCCATTATTTTCCCTGTTTGCCTTATTAAGACAAATTACAAAGTTTATTGGGTTACCTACAGCGAAGTGTGGCTTCACCTGATTCTTTGAACAGTCCATTTCATGATGTTTTCATGTAAATTCCATGTACAATGTCAAGAGAATTTTCTCAATAAAATATTTTTTTAATTAAACAAACCAGTTAAAAAAAAACAACCAGCCAATCAACTAAAACAAATGCAAACCAAACAGAGATGCTCAATTAATCCAAAGAGTAACATAACTCCAGGATCCCCTGGTCACTGTACAGATGTGACCCACAGCAGTTCAGGACTAGTTTTTTAGAAGAAACTACAGAAGCAGATGAAAATTAGGCCTATGTCTGATGTCATACATACCTGTTCCAACCATAGAAGAGCATCGCCATCATCAAGGTCATGTAAAGTGTCCTTCTTTAACTGACACCTTTCATTCTCCTCTTTATTCGACAGCATTATTCCATGAAATAACTATTACAGTGCTGATTCTGGGTGAAACCTAAGTTCTGTTCTTGGCCTTTTATGGTTTTCCCACATACCAGTCAGAAAATTATCTTTAGAAGATGACTGAAGATTCTGCTACTCTAAACACATTCCCATGGTGGCTCAGAGCCAGAAAAGCATGCACAGAAAATTCAGGACAGGTTTGAGATGTCCAATCTGATTGCTGCAGTCAGTGTAATTCAGATCAGCTTTTAGTTTCCAGGGAAACTAAAAAAAAGGTATCTTTAAGTCACTTCCTTTTCATGATCTTCTTCACACCTGCACTAATCCTTGGAAGTATTTAAAAGTCCTGTGAATGTGACACTTGAGGACATGGTTTAGTGGTGAACATGGTAGTGCTGGGTTCATGGATTGACTTGATTATCTCGGACGTCTTTTCCAAACTTAATGATACTATAATTCTATAAATGTGACCTCGATATAAACTAAGACTTTGCATATTATAACTCTATATTGTTTCAGGTTTTCTACATAGACCTTGAATATCTTACAGCAATAAAGTCTTTGATATAAGAACAAACAGAAGAGTTAACTGATGGAATAATTGACTCAATCACCAACTCTAAACTGATGAAAAAGATTTGTCTTTCAGGGAAAAAAGTTTATTCAAACAAATGTTTTCTTGTCCAGCATGTTTCTGCTTTGTTAAGGAAAAAAAAAGAAAGAAAAACAGAACTCAACTGCTGCTGTCCTTTGGTCAGTCGTCCTTACAGAGATATGCCAAAAATCATTCTGATGCTGATTGTTTCCCTTTAAAGAAAATCTGGCAGTAGTACATTTGCAGAAATGTCACCATTTTGTTGTTGCTCTTTGAACAGACCTTCTGTTCATGCTTTCCTGCTTTCTCCTCTGTTCTGCAGAGCTTTCAAAGCAGCATTGTGCTTAAACTTTAAATGGTATTTCAACTTCCTGCAAACCCCCGAGGTGTTGGCACACTTCCAAGGCATTTAGGACTTCTCCCACTTTAAAAAGAGAGAGGAAAGAGAGTGTGCAAGAGAGAGGTACAGGGGAGGGGAACAACTTGTAATGAATTGCACACCTGTACAGCTGAAAGGCATTTTATGTATTAGAGGTCTCTGGAGTTTTTCAGGTCTGGAGATTATAATGTAGCAATTAAAGTAGGCATTGTAGTAGTACTCATTATCTTAGCAGATCTCTATCATCTATAATTGGGAGAGAATGTTTAATTTGAGACATTTAGTAAAATAATGTCTGTAACAGTTACATTAAAGAGAGGGAAGAGGAACCACAGCTGGGGTCATATTGCATTTTCAAAGATGAAATCAGCAATAATTCTGTGGAAACTTGCATTTTCAAGGAAAAAAACCCAATAACACAGATGCAGTTCTTTCAGTACGAATTAATCTCAGAGGTTGATGAATTAATAAAAGTATTGCTTGCCAGGTATTTTGGTTTTGACTTCTAATAAGCCATTTGTGATTTTTCTTCATCCACTAACCAGGGCTGCTTTCACTTCATGTTTTGAGTAACTGCTTTAAAAAAACCCATAAAAACTCCAACAAAACAAAACAAAACAAAACAGTCCTGGAAATACTGAAGGGAGGAGGTAAGAGAAAGATTTCCTGAAGTAATGTTTAAAAAGTGAATATTAGTCTTATCAAAGCATCAGCAAACATTCTAAAGTATTCCAGCTGAGGTCACTTTACAGCAGTGGAGGTGTTTGAGGTCAGTTCCACCACGACAAGGGGAAACATATTCTTTTCTGTAAAACTATTCTTTTTCCAAAAGATGTATCCAAATGAAAATACATGTAATTTTCCTGCGGCTACATCATACCTTACTACAATTTACATTTTTTATGTTTCTCTCAAATCTAAAAAGAAGCAAGTCCTATTATAACATTTCTGTTAGTGTAGATAGACCACAAACCTGCATCTGTGCTATTAGAGTTGTGCCTATAAAACAAATCACAGACTTGACGACTTGACTAAGTTAAGGTTTGTCTTTTTTTTTGTTTGTTTGTTTGTGTGGTTGGGGTTTTTTTGGTTTTTTGTTTGTTTGTTTGTTTGTTTTTTTCAGCTATATTACTCTTGTCCAGTGTGTGAGGAAAGGTAGGGACATCAGCACAGCTACTACTGAACACCAGGTCACAGGGAGTGAGAGAGTCCACAGATTCCAGTCACTCCTGAATGGATAAACAGGAAAGACTTGTGGAATGTGAAATGGAACAAAGACATAATTCAGGCTGAAAGACTAGGCTTTACAAATTAGAAATGTTATTTAAAAATTTAAAGGCAGACAGTCAAAGAAATAAAAAAACTCTAATACTTTCTCTACTCCAACATGCTACCTTATGAAGTTTGGTAAGCTGCCACATGAAACGGATATTACTATCTATGTGTGATTCTTCTAACAATTCTTACAAATTATCTCACAATCTCATTTTGTCAGAGTGTACTGGATATAACAAAACCTCTCACATGTACAGCAACAAAAAACACTTCTTAGTTGTTACATGGCATTAGGAGAATAAGGATAATGTGGAATTTGTAGTCTAAATTTTGAAGTGCCTGAAGTAGTTTGCTATTTGTATGCTTTCACAAATATATTTCTCAATGGGAGCATAATGAGACTAATTCACAGGTCATAAATTATAGTTATGCTTCTCAGAAAAGTACACACAGTGCATGCTCCAGTGGAGAGTGAATCCTTCATTGAGATGACTTAATCATTTAGAAGGTGCTAAGGAAAACAAATCTGTACCCTATCTTCCACAGATGCAATGGAATAAAGTGCTGCTTTAGTTCACATACTCCATCTAACTCAAGTGACTGCAAGAACCTGGAAATTCTCCTATGTATGAAAGAGCCACTCTGTTTTCGCCTTTTCCTTTATGTACCTCTAATTCATGGAATTGAGAAATCATTAAGAAAAAAGCATGTACCAATCTTTTATTAAATCAAGAAGTGACCATTAAACTCACTGATGTGATACTGAAAAGCCCTGTTTTATGTATCTATTTTAAGGAAAATTATGGCAGAAAATAATAAAAAACAACCTGAAAGAGGGTCTCAGGAGCAATAGCCTGTGGACTGACACATAAAACATGGATAGAAAAAGGATGTCTTTTTCACTCTTTGATACTGTAAGGTACTTGCAGAACTTTAAAAGCATGTGGAGATTGGTTTTCCGTAAAGTACTTGTTGTCCATTTTCAGACTGACTCCTTTGTGTTCTTGAATAACTCAGAAAACATCATTTGGAGGGAGAGGTGAGGTGAAATTCATGGGGCAAGGGAAAATTCATTCACACAAGATCCCTGCTGACCGTGGGAGCTGGTGCCAGAGCTCCTGGCCTCAGAAGGCAGGCCTGATCCATGCAGGCAGCCATTGCCAGGATGGATTATCCCAGGCACAGTTGCTTGATTCAGCAGCTGTTTGAGGTCCAGATGACCTCCTTAGCCATATGAGCTTTGCCAGGATTTGCCTCATTTAGTGCTCAGTAATCAGTTCTGATGACTTTGTCCAGTGTTCCCTGTGGTGAGGGACTCTGAATTCAGACGAGAGTTTTAGGAATACTGAAACTTTCATGATTATCAACATTTTGTTCTCCAAAGAAAAGAACTCCTGAAGCCTATACACCTTCCTTTTGTGACTTTTTAGTCCACAAGTGCTGCTTTCGTTGGTAGAAATCTGCAGACACAATGGTCAATTATAATAATAAAAACAAAAAAATGAAACCCAAAACCCAAACCAAACCAAATGCCAGTTTGGCTCTAGAATAAGTAAAAGAGATGAGATGCAGCAGATGATAGTATAAAAATGCTTTGTTAATATTCAACAGAAACACATGCTTAGATTTTTTTTTTTTTCAAATAATTTCGTGGGGCAAAGGAATCTGAGCCTGCATCTGCTCTGATCCTTTCATATTTATCATGAAAAAAAAATCACATTTTTGGTTTTCTTTGAAAAATTGCAGGAAAGAGCATGTACCCCAAATCCAGATAAACAAACTTAAAGCCCAAATGAGTACATATATCCATGCCAGCAGCAGTATTTTCAATTACATGAATCAGATTTAGGCAGCTGGCTGCATCTTTATAGGTAATAGCATTAAAATGTTTAGTTTTCTGAACAATTAACAACTTATTGAACAGCATTAACAGTTCACTACTCCACTTTAGGCCTCTAACTTTGAAAATGACCTTTCAAGCTCAATGGGATTGAGTTCAACAGTATTATTGCATTAATACTGAGTGTGTCACATTCTGGAAGTTTCTATAGTGACAGATCTGTGGGCTGTGAAGCATGTTCCAGTGGAACACTGAGAACTTAATGTATGCAACAGTAGAGTCTTTTAATATATTGGTAACAACTTGACTAAAAAGAGACTTCAAGAGCAGAAAAAAAATAAGAATTGTCCTCTCTTACATAGCACTGAAGGACATAATATAGAAACAGGAACTCCTTCTTAAAAAAGAAAAAAAAAATAAAATAAATCCAGACCTCAATGTTCCTGTTTACGCTTTTAAGTAAATTCATTAACTGAGGAGTGTCTGTGCCTGGGCCTGATAAGTAACCACTATAACTTATAAGATTAAATATAATCAGTTTTATCTACTGAAACAATGTATTCCAAATTACAATTCCTTTCTCAGCATTGTAGCCTGGCAATTTTTCTTTTCCTGTTGTGTGAGACTTATTTCTATTTAGCCAGTGAGAAATATTATATGCTAGTACTTTTCCCACCCTGATAGCTTTGAGATGTAACAAGAGAAAGCGACCCAGGACTTAGAAACCTGTTATTGGTAACTCCTTGAGTGTGGGAATATCAAGCTACACTGATGTTCACAGTGCCAGCTTTCTATTCTGAGTTCTGTTATTTTCCCCTAACTTATTTGTAAATGGAAATATTTTCTCATGGTTTATGCCAAATCATTCATTATCAGAAAGTAGATTATTTCACCACTGGCTAAATCCTACAATTTTAGGGTTGTGCCACTTAGTTTAATTGGGTTTTATATTAACTTCCTGTTATTTGCATAGTAAACGCTTGGCTCAATTGCTTCTGGACACTATTGTTTAAAAGAGTGACTTTATGCAAAGAATAGAAAAACACTGTAGCTCACAAAACTTTCTCATAACACTCCCTTCTGCAAGGAGAGAGGAAGATGATGACACACATCTGTACAAACAAACAGTCAAGGGTGAAAGAAAAGTTCTTTGACAAAAGCTTCTACTAGATTTAGTTGCAAGAGAAATGTCACACCTCTTGATTTCTGAAAAAAACTAATGGTCTTATTCTACAGCAAATTGCAAAATGATAGTGATTATTTCCAAAGTTTTCACATGTCCCTAACTTTTCAAGAAGAGAGATGGAGTGTTTCTTTTGATGAGTGTGAAATTTGAAGTGGGGGAAGAGGGATGTCTGCAATAGTGATAATCTGCTCCTACAGAAGTGGCTGCAAGTAGCAAATACTTTTATATAGTCCAGAAACTTCATCCTTGTTTGTACAATACCTGAATGGAGCAGGATCCTGATTCTGAGAATTGCCCCTAGTTAAAAGTTAGTAAGAGCAACACCAGGCTAATTTTCTTGTACCTCATTACATAGAATTGTGGAGCTTTAAACTGTACTTATTACATTGGAGAACTCAGACATTTAAAGTGTGTTTTCTGATATTGAATGCTCTTGGCTCAGCTGCCTTTTTACCCTGGGCACATTTGTACTTAAATGTCCCAGGCAACTAGATTGCATTTATTCCTCCTATACTGGGACAGTACAGTGCAGGGTAAGTTGATACTTAACAGGCTTTATCTGGATCCCCAAACTGGATATTCCAGCTGGGCAGATTCTCTTAAGAAACCTATCAAAAACTAATGCAAACGAACAGGATAGAGCACTGACCAAAATGGATTTGTGGCTACTCTTTTTTTGGAAGCCTATCCTCAGAGAGAAGAGAAGTTCCGATTTTCTTTCCCTTCAGTGATTAACTGTGTACCTTGCATGGGCTTAAACTATTATACTCTAGGAATTTCACTTGTTCCTGATTGCCTGTGTTTTAGTTACTTTGCATTATCTGGGACGAGTGACTATACAGAGAGAGGGAGATATTCCTCAAATGCCCCAGTGCAGTAGTGCCACAAATGAAAAGGAAAAATTTTATGGTTTGTAATAATTTAGAAAGCTTCTGGATAAGTGCATGGATATCTTTAAGTGTTTGGATTTTAGCAATTCAGCAAAAAACAAACAAAGGAAAAGATGGATTTTCTTATCTAGGAGTAGGTACATAGTAATGTGGCATTGCAGTTTCTGTATTTTAGAAATAAGAGGCATAGAGCTATGCAGATAGACATACTCAGATGATGCTAATATCTCAGTAAAATCACTATAACTTTGTGCTTTTGAATTTTGTTCCAGTCTATCCTCTTTTTTAATATATATTTTCATCTAGCTGATGTGGCTTAAAATACCAGTAGGAGATCTGCTTTATTAATAATAAATTATAGCTTCTGAGAAAATGCCTTTTCTATACATTAAGCTCAATGCTTCATGAGTTCAGTCCAGGAACACCAATTATTTTGGCAGGCACAAATCTAAAATCAAATTGATCATACAAAGTAGGTCTGAAGTTAACAGTTTGAAATTTAACACAGGCAGGAGTACAATACCTGATAAGAAACAGGGGAGAGGGGGAAATCAGCCATGAAAATATAGTTTTGTAGAAATCTTCCCTTAGTTGAACTTAACAGAGGTATTTTATGCAAAATATTCAGAA
>JAWMRC010000089.1:16366543-16380161 GCA_035584755.1 Thripadectes ignobilis
AGGGTGTAAAGAACAAATACTTCACTGAAAGGAAGTTTTCAGATGCGAGTCCTCCCAGCCCAGTGGGAAGAGTGGCTACGTTTGGCTGAGACACAGTAGACCCAGAAACAGAAAACTGAACAACTCAGCAGTGCTGAGGATTAAGTGCTAAGTGTAATGCAGCATTCTTTGAGTGTCTGGGTTGAAATTCAGATTTATCCTCTCCTTAAGCACTTAATTTGAAAAATACCACAATTCTGTGGAGTATAAATTTCAACAGTCTACTAGTTTTGCTTAGGAGAGACAATATAACAAAAAAGATGTAATACTTTTAAAAGGGAGTTTTTAGAGGGACTTCTGTCAAACAGAAGTGAGAAACAAGAAAATATGACTTTTTAAAAAAAATTTGAAACGATAATTTGCCTTTCAAATAGGTAGACATTATAAGGTAAAGCAAAACATTAAAAACTTCACAAAGGTTGGTATTTAAATAAATTTTATTTTTGTGGAGTCTTAGTTTAATTCTTATTTTAAAAGATGTTTTTAGTTCTCTCATACTGAAAATAAAATTTCAGCCAGAGTTGTATTGCCAATACGCAGTGTTTATGCCAACCTTGAAAAAACCCCATAAACATTTCTCCTAAATGACAGTATGACTCAATATTTGTTTGTCTGTTCATAGTACAAGTACCAAGAATAAATATGTAATTTCAGTTGGTTTACTAATAACACTTTTCCATGTTAAAAGGGTATATAAGAATAAAACAAACACTATATTTTTAACATTTGCATATGTTATTAAGTCATCTGGAGATTAAAAAAGCTCTGAAGTGTCTGAATTTGGTTTTTCAGACATTGCTGGTATACCAATTTGAGTAAAACAGAGTTTGGTGTTAGGAAAATAATCCTTGTATTCCTCATTGAAAATAATCCCTGTATTCCTCATTAAATTTTGCTATTTCTAGTGACCTTATTCATGTTTACTGCAAAGACACATCCACAACGTGTACATTTTAAAGGTCATGAACAACAAATGTGCATGGCTTCAAGTCTTGTAAAAGTAGCTTCTGCTTTTGTTTGCCCTATGGAAGATAAAATTGAAAGAGAAAATGTCTGTTTCCTGCTTTATTTAAAGCGATGAACTGCCTCATGTTAGGCTATCTAGCAAGATGTAGAGAGCATGCAGCAGAAACACCAAAAGCCCTTCTCCAGTCCCACAGGTGTGGCCAATCTCGCATTGCAGAGGGAGGGCCTATGTTTTGTTACATGTGTGCATTGCAGCCAGACTAGTGGTCCTTAGATTTGCAGCCACACTTGCAGTTTTGTTAAGAGTTGCTGGTTATCTGACCAGGGGAAAAGACTCACCAATAGGGAGGGTTAAAATCTGGGTTCTGTAGGATCAAAAATCTGTTATCATGATCATAAAAGGGGCACTGTATCATTAAGTCTGAGATGGCAGGGACTACTTGAGACTGGCTGTGACATTACAGAGAGTTTATAAAATTCCAGTCATTGGGAACTTAGACACCATCTTCTCTTCTTTGAGTACCTTCCGAACTGTGAGCTCAGGGAGCCCTGTTCAGAGAACACCTTAGATGAAAGAAGAGGTCAATTAAAGCCCTCCAAAGCTGGAATAACCTTACACATATGGTAGATAAATAATAATGGTAAAAATGGTCCTTTATTCTGTTTCTGAAAGCAATGCCCATGAATAAAAGTCATATAAATAGACTCACATTTCACTAAAACTAATGCTAAAGCCACTAACATTTTTAATAATTTAATGTAAATTTGTGCAGAGGAAGATAACTATGAATCCATATTACATTTCTGTGAACAGTACTGTCTTACATCAAAGAAGGAATTATATGACAAATATATTTTTATAAGGAAGAGGAGGTGGGAAATGTACAAGATTTTTTAATTATCTGATCTCCAAATTGCAATTTTACAATTTTTCAATCCTCGATAAGAAATCTAGAGCAAAAGATTCAGACTGAAGGAAATGAAGAAATAAAAGTCCTTAACAATATAGTAGAAACTTGCCAAGCAAAGGAGACTGATTCCTCATGAAAGCTTATGGGATATCAAAAATCATCTAAACATTTGAGAGAGTATAAAAAACAATGGAAAAGAGATTTGAGGCAGAAACATTCTCTAATTAAAACGAGAATTAATAAAACAGGAAAATATAAAACTTCTAATGCTCTTATAAACATTACAATATCTGATTATTTTTTCATGGGGGATGGGTATTGGTGCACGAGGGGAATATCAGCAGTCACTTTTCATGAGCTTCCATGTGACATTAAACTGACTTTGCAGAGTGCTCAGAGGGTTTCTTCTTATGATAACAGTGTGGCAAAGTGTGAAGCCATCTCAGAAATCCCAACAAAGATGAAGCATTTTTTAAATTAAATTTTATCTATGTGCATGAAAGAATATGATGTTGGAATAACTGATGTTACAAATGAAAGATCGCTGCTCAAAAGAAGTAGATTGAAAACTAAGCAATATTTAGTATGCAGGGTTGAACTCATAGCATGTAAAACACCATGAATAAAAAAAGCAAGAAAATTACATACTCAAGTTTTATTGCTATGGTTTTATGGAGAGAAAATTACTGGGCTATATATATCAAATCTTAGGTCCAATACTTTCCTGAAAGGACAGGGGACTAAGAGACATAGAAAAACTTTAGAAAAATTAAAGAAACTTTCAACTTAATAAAAATATGAATATATTTGCGCTTTTGTTTTTTAAGCACTGGCCTTGGAATTCCAACCCTTCAAACAGAGACTTGCTGAAAGAAGACAGGGTGTTTTGTTCTTTTTCTTTTTTTTTCCTTTGGAATTCACTGGATGAATAGTAGAGTTGAGTTCCAATGAAGTTGTTCTTCATTGTTAAAGAAAACGCATGAAAAATATTATTTAACTGCAAACATCATGTATCTACATAAATGCATAAAGCTGAAACATTTGCTGCTAACTGTAATGGGGACATTATTGGTGCAATGGCAGCTGCCAGCTATTTCTCTTTGCTACGCTGTCTATCAGCAGGGTTCTGAAAAGTGTCATTACAAAACACTGTATATATTCCATAACTCATTGACAGGCTTAATTTCTTTGTGCAGCTGTTTGTGTTGTTTTAGGCTACTGAGCTGTTTCATGGGAAGAAAACAAGAACATATTTTTAATTGTCTAGAAAATGAAGGAATTTGTGTGTAATATGAATATAGGTGAAATTCAGAGAAGCTTGGTGGTACCAGTCCTGTAGCAAAGCTAAACAAGTGACTTTATTATGTACTGTACACTACAAAGAGAGTATTTCTCTTTAATATTAATCTAGTAACTTATGTTTTAAGGTCAAATAGGACTGAGGTCATCAATTTTGCCTCAAAGGATGAGCGCAGTCAGGAGGATTATTTTGCAGGATAAAAGTTAACAAAAAATTATGCCAATCTACCATAATATACAACTGTGACGTACACATTACATATTAGGGGTTAGTGACTAAATACTGAGGTATAAAGATTCTTTTCAAATGCTTTTTGGAAGAAAATGAATATTAGTTACATAAGCAAGGCTCTCACTTCTCCTGACAGCCTTATAGACAATAGCATAACTAACAACAGCGATTTACATGAAGCTAGATGAACTTATATGCAAGCTGTGCTAAAATAAAGGACTTTTATTACCTCAAAAGCAGAGAAAGAAAGGACAGTGGAGTACTATGTGCCCAAAGATGTCTCACTAAGACTACAGAAGCAAAAACCATCTCTCAAAGTGAAGATGATATGCTATGAAAGACTGCAAGGCATGAAGTTTGACTTCTTGAAAGTGTTTAGAATTCTGTGCTATGTTATTTTTAGATAGAAATTGATATTATTATCTTTGAGGCAGAAAACTAAGAGTTTAAGAGCATCCATAAGTGGTGTTGCAACATTTTTTTGTAATACTGAAGAATTAGAATTCAGACTTTAAATGAGGCATATCAAAGATATTGAAAGTCACAGACATTGGGCACTTAATTCACCCTGAAATCAGAGGAACTTAGATATTTAAATATCTACCAGGATGTGAGTTGAAATTCCTACATTAATGTAAAAAGCCAGAACATCCACAATCTTCTGATTTCATTATCTTATAGAGAAACACATAACAAAGAAAAAAAAAATTCTCTGGAGTGACATAGAGCAAACAACTTCAGTTAAAATTTTCTCATAATAAGAAAAATATTGTCCTATAGTAAAAAATATTGGCCTGTGTCATGAACTCAGCCTGTGACTTTATTAATTGAAAAATTCCTATAAAGCTTACTACTAAGCCATGAAGGAGGGTAAATAGTGTTTAAATGTATTATTCTCCACATTAATTTTTATATCACTGACAAATGTGCTGTGAACTATCCCTGTCATCCTTTAAACTCAAGGTGATCCCAAACCCTATTGTCATTTTGTAACAAATCTTGTTATATTCTTCCCCCTATTCATTATATTCTGTCTACTGGTTTACTCACAATTGGCTTACTTGTAAGCTGATTCTCTTCTATTTCTGTTGCTGTTAGTTTTATTTGAAAAAACTCTTGTGTGTGTTGGTCTTAAAACTTACACAGCCTGGCTGACAACTGTTCTGGTAGGTTTTCTGTTGCAGAAGGTGGTTAATCTTTAACAGAAGATGTAGGTGATGAAGGAATGAAATTTCCCCAGGACATTCCAGGACAGAAGCTGAGATCAGATCTGAGACATGGATAAACATATTGAATTGGCTGTAACATCAATGAAAGTTCTTACTGATCAGAATTGAAGTCCCAGCTGACAGCAGTATTACAGAGCAACTACAGATGTGATATTTGCATTTTGTTATTAACCCTTCTTTTGCTGCCATATCTATATTTGCATGCAACACTGACATTTTCAACAGGAAATAGAACATTTTTTTCCTCTTGTCATTGTTATTTTTATTGTTCTTTCTCTTCAATCTGGCATAAAAGCTCTCTGTCTATTCCATGTTTGACAGTAGACACCTTAGGAGAGCAGGCTTTTAGCAGCACTTAGAAAACTGCCAAATTTCATATCCATTGCTTGCTTTCCATTTAGTTACAAGCTATTTAGATACTCATTGTAATAAAATTTAATTTTTCAATTTGCACGTCTCCAGTGATTCCAAAAATCTTTGCTTGATTTATGAAGCTCTTTTTTCTTTTTTTTCAGTTCTGCTAGAACATCTATTCCAAAATATAGAAGGTGAGAATAATATCGAATTTTAAATTATCAGGATAAAAAAATCCTATTGTTTTCATTTCTGGATCAATTGTTATATGTAAATAAGTACTCAGATAGTATGTAGGCATAATTTTGGATCTTGGAAATAATTTTTTAACATGATTATTTTTTTAAATATTTAATATTTTAGATCCTGAGGAAGAACTGCTGCAGTGTTCACTCAAGAAAGGTTCTTATTTTTCTGGAGGATTATGAAAAACAGGATTTCAGATTAATTTCAAGGTGTACTGAACTCTTAGGGTGGATTCCTACTGAAGGTCTCTATGGATCCCATTTCCCTCTAATGAAATCTAGATCGTATACTGTGTAATTATGACTCAGAGTGCACTGACTAGATCTACTAAAACAACGTTGTATCTTGAAATCAGTAAGTTCTTGTATAGGTCCACTTAGACAGTCTTACTATGACCTTTTCTATTATTGTACTATACTTTTTAAAGCATACCGTGAGGTTTGATACAATGTCCAGACTTCACAAAAATTGATTAATTTTGTTTCAATTTTCATTTTCTCAACAATCTTTGTCTTATGAATGGATGAATATAATTTTACCCTGACTTCTCTTTGCAGTCTTAAGGTTGTCACAAGAATGGATTAGGTGTCGTTTTTTCTTCTTGTTACAGTCTTTGTCATGAGTTCTTGCAGACCTTTAATGCCTGATATGTTCTCATTTTCATTACATATTCTCATTCCCATAACAAAGATTATAATGAGAGAAGAAAATGTCATAAAATTAATCCATTCTCATAACAGACTGTAACGAGGACAGAAAATGGAACAAAATTAATCCATTCTCATTACAATGTGAAGACTGTAATAAGAACAGAAAATGGCATGAAATTTATCCTTCTTGTGACAATCTCAGAATTGTACCAGGGCAGGAAAGGATTGAAGAATAACTGGCCCTCAAGACAAATGCTCTAACTAAAACTGAACTTTGGTACCAAAGTAATCTATAAAAAAACCCCAAAAAGTGTGATTCTATGTTTGTGTAGAGGTGCCATACATAAAAAAAACCCCACAAACTTATAATTCTAAAGATCCCTAAAATAGTTTAAGTTTTACATCAGGGGACTGAATTTACCACAGTGGACTGAATAAAAGTACATACAGTTTTTAACATTTAGACCTTGAGATCAAAATTTCATCTCATGATTGGTAAAAAGTCATGTAAGTTACACCTTTAAAATTTATTTCAGAGTGCCTAACAGAAAACTCATTATTTGCATTCAAAAAAATCTGACCAAATACTTAAGGAGGTATTTTTGACTTTGAGACTTTTCATCCAGAAAACATGAAGACTTTTAACATCTCTCATTCCTCACATGTCTGGGACTTTCTTCACAAAAGGCTTCAGGTATTAAACTCCTCCTAAGCATGATTTAAACAAGATGAAGGAAATTTTTTCTTTTATGCTAAATTATACCACATTAAGATGAAAGTACTCCCTGTCTCTTTGAAAGATTTTGTAATTTATACTGACTTAAAAAATGCCACATCAAATACTTTACCAAACTAAACCAAACAAAAAATAAACAAGCAAAACACCACTAAAAACTCAACCTGTTTTTTTTTTGAAGATTCTGACTCCAGTAATTCTGAAAGATATACCCAAGATATAATCTTCTATTATTTTCTTGAAAGCAATTTTCTTTTTGTGACCTCATCACAAAAATTACTTACTGACTCCTATCTACTCTGTTTGATAAGGTGCACTCTTTAAGCAAGCTGTTAATATTTTTGTCTCTTGTTCACTGAGTATTGATTTGTCCAAGAGAAATAGGCACACTTTTATTTTTACCACTATAAACATGCACCATTACAGCTGGGAATTTTGCTCATTGATGTTCTTATACTGCCTTCTGAAAATTGCAACCACAGAAGTTCTCATATCATGTAATTCCCAGGAATTTTCATGCTGTACAGTATTGCTTGCATAGTTACATAGCATGACGAAAATATAACTATTCTTGTTCAGAACTACATCTCACGTTATAAATAGGTCTCCATTAACTATGTAAAGGACAGGGGAAATATGTAAAGAGAGCAACAGAAAATTTTTAATAATTTTTCATTCGTTTCATCCTTTTCTCCAGAGTCAGACTTGCTTAAATTTACAAAGCCTGATTATGACCATTCACAGTGCCTGCTGAATTTTGGAAAATAACCCTGTGGTTTTTTCCCCAGAGTTTTTAATTGAATAGTCTCAATGAATGACTCAGCCTTTCTTGTCTACTCAGGTAAAAATCCACTGTCCTATTAGGACAGTGAAAATCCTTCTTTATGTCTTGCCTTTCCTTATCTTAAATGTGAGCTTACTGAATTAGACACTCCTTGTTTTATCTTATTTTTAAGTACTATGAATACATGAAAAGCTGTGGGCTTATTTTTTCAGAACCTCTTGCTTTTTAGCAGGTCTCAAACAGTAATATTCGTTAGCTGCTCTTTCACCTACAACTTCTAAAACCTTGAAGTCCCTCAAAGACTTTGTTGCTGAACCATAATTTCCAGTGAACTGCCTTCCTACCATTTGGTCAAGAAGGTGAAAAATTATAAAATGGCTGAAGCTCAGTTCAAGAACATGTTGTTGTAAGAGTATAAAACGGTATGTTATCTAAAAGTGGCATAGAATTATTACATCTGGCATTATTTTCAGACAGTGTTCTCCACTGTCAAAGCAAATTTCCATGGTGGGGGACTTTTCTGCTGAAAAAGTCCTATAAATCATCTGATGATCAGTGTTAAATATTTTATACACAATTCACTAACAAGTTGTATTGGTCCATATGTTATGTGTATCTTAGACACTCCTTTCATGTCTGATAGATATGCCAATAAAAGGAAAACACACATGGAATTAGAAGTTTTATCTAACTGGGAATTCAGTGGACCTGTTGCTAAGCAAAGTACATTGGTATGAGTGCGTTATACATAAATATGTATGTTTCATAAATTAAATGGGTATACTTTGAAATGTAGTTTACAACTTCACTTTACAGTCTTACAAACCTTTTTACAAGAACTGGTAACCCACAAGTACCACTCTTGGATTTATTCTCATGTTTCACAATAAGCCCTTCACAAGCAGTTGGTCTAGATATATTCTTACAAGTGGAGAAAAGGCCATTTTTGAATTTTGAAGACTGTAGAATTTTTCTCTCTGCCAGTAAACTAGAACTGACTCAATATAAGTCACACTTAAAAAGTAAAATATTCATTTGACTGCAGACAGTTCATGACTTATTTATGAATGGATAAGTTTTTACAGGATGCAGAATTAACTCTTCTCCCTGTAGCAGATAGAGGTTAAAAACAAGAGGAAGGGTAAACAGAGACTGCCATTACCAATGCAGTTGCCAGGCAGTGCATACAAATGCCTTTTGTTTTTTATTGCTGTCAGTAATCAAGCATTTAACATTTGGTTGCACTCTATTCCATAACCAAAATGCTATGGGAGTGCTTGGAAATAAAATGAAACTCAATGTTCTCAATCATGGTGTATATATGAGTTTTCTTTAATTATCTGAAGAAATGATCTTGGCATCTTTCCTCAGAAAAATATGGCTTTTTTTTTTTTTTTTAGTTTGTATTGTTGTCTTATCTTTTTCTTTTTTCCTTTTTTTTCCCACCATTTTGAATCTGTCCCTCTGACACTGAGAATACATTGAGAACCCGAAAACTCTATTGCACAACCAAGACCTTCAAATATTGGGACAGCTGACCAATGATGAACAATATAAGTACACAAAATAAACAAATTACATTTATTCCTTGGCTAGATCTCTTGTTATCCAACTAAGCAAGAATTTCTTTCAAAGTTATCAATAATATATGGAAAGTTTTATTTCCTAAAGAAGAAGGCAAACACAGTGGGTTCAGCACCAGCAAAAAAACAAAAGAAAAAGAAGTCCTAGGAGCCTTGATTGCTTCTGAATACTCTCGATTTATATTGCAGTTCTGTATTATCCAAGAACACATGCAGACAATACAGCTTATTCACAATGCATCTTGATGTGCAGACATGGAATAAATCTGAGATAAGCAGAATTTATGCACAGAAATAGTTACACAGTACAGGCCCAGTATTTTTTATGGGTTTGAGATGCACTGCCTCTCAGCCTTGCAGCTGGTATGTCCCCAGTTACAGAACTATTTAGATTAGAAAAGATGTCTTTAGACCAGCAGGTCCCACTGCTTTGCTCGAGCAGAGTCAGCAAGACCGGGTTGCTCAGGACTGTGTCCAGCTGCATTTTGCATATATCTGTAGGAGACTTCACAGCTTCTCTGGGCAACTGAGTCCTGTGTTTGACCAACTTAAAAAGCATGTCCTGATGTTCATGGGAAACCTGCCAAATTTCAGTGTGTGTTCATTTCCTCTTGTACTGTTATTTGGCACCACTGAGAAGAGCCTGGCTTCATCCTCTTCCTTCCCTCCCATCAGGTGTTTGCACATGTTGGGAAGATCCCCTTGAGCCTCCTCTTACACAGTCTGAGAAAACAATCAGCTCTCTCTCAGTCTCCTCTCCTATGAAGAATGTCTTAAAATACAGGACAGTGACCACTGATCTCTTCAGCTGAGCTGCTTGAAAATGACTTAAACGCTAAGATATACTGCTGCAAGTGACAAAGTCACATAAAAGTGGTAGTTTTCTGTCACAACCATATCTGCATTATAAAAATAGGTAGGGGATAGCACAAATTGTTTGTGAAAATTTTCAGAGGATAGCTCAGTTTTGGGTAATTTAATGTTTTCCATGCACTTCTGATTTGGAAGTTTGTAAGTCTTTTCAAGGATGTGAAAATTCTTATCCAGTTCTATGTTTTTATATTCAGGGACTGACAATATCCATACGGGGGTTTTATCTGTCTTGGTAGCAGTGTAAAGTCATGCTAAACCTGAGGGAAATGAAAAATCCCTCCTTTGAAGTCACAGCTTGTTTTGTCTTGCTAGGAAGCACATGCTTCCTGGACTGTGGATTAGGAAAGAGTAGCATCTTGATCTGTCCACACCTGGTCTGTGAGGGGGAGTAAAAGAAGAGTAAGGTTTCCAAACTTCTTTTTCCTCCTTTAACTGGGGCTGCTACACAGTATTTCACTGTGCAGTGCCAAGTTACTTTCTCTGTGTCCCAAGTGAGAAGAAACCGGTCTTTTGGTCCAGTGTTATTAAATTTCTTTATCAGTGACCTGGACAAAGGGATAGAATGCACCCACAGCAAGTTTGCTGATGATGTGAAACTGTGGGTAGTGGCTGTCCCATGGGACCACTTGATGAGCTCGTCCAGGTCCCTCTGGATGGCATCCCATCCTTCAGGTTTGTGTCAGCTGCACTCAGTGGGTGTCATATGCAAAATTGCTGACGGTGCACTCGATCCCTTGATGTGTGTCATTAATGAAGACACTAAATAATGCTTCTCCCAGTACTGACTCCCAAAGGACACCATTTATCACTGATGTCCATTGGCACACTGAAATGTTAACCTTTACCCTCTGGGTACAACTGACCAACCATTTCCCCATCCACTGAATAGCCTGCTCATCAAATCCATATCTTGCCCATTCCTTCTCATTCCTTCTGTCTAAATTGGAGCATTTAGTTCACCTTTATCTATTACTGGTTAAAATTCTCTGTTTTGAAAGTGGACTTTTGGGTTTAATATAACAATTAACCCCAATCACTACATATATTGATTATTGCATAACCATATTTAAAGTGAGATCTGAAAACCTATAATGAAGACACCAAAATTATGGTCTAGAACACACTATTTTTGGAGGAATGAACATTAAATAAAATAAAATTATTCTTATGAAACAGGTTAAAACACCAGTTAATCAAAATCCACCAATTATTAGCAAGCAATCTGCATCAAATATGTTCAAGTTAGTATGCTCTACTGATATAAACATTTTATTAATGAACCTCATACTCTGAAATATAAATTCTAATAATTCCATAAGGAAAGAGAGATGCATAGTTTTTCAGCAGGTTACTACAAGTAGAAAAATCATCCTCAAATATATGAAACAAATCTGATTTTATTCTTACTCCACTCAATTATTTAATCTTGCTGAGTGTCTAAAATTGAGCCTGAAGAGTTTTAAGAATGGGATGCTGTATTTTTTACATGTTAAAATTAGATAACTAAATGAAACTTTCCTTTTAAGAAGAGAGGTGAACAAAACAGTAATTGAACAAATCCTTCAATCAAGCAACAGAAAATAAGGGTAAATGCTATTTGCACTCATAAATTTTAGCACAAATGGATCTGCTACAACACTACTTAAAACAAAGAGTAAATAAAATGTAACTGCCCATAATCTGTTAAGAACTCTTGATGTCTTCAAATACATAACTTTGACATTGTGCTATATTGTTTTCACAAGAATGTTCCTCAAACAGTTTTCAAGGTTATTTTTGCTGATCTCCATCTTGCAGGGTAAGAAGATATAATTCTGTCTCTGTGATGATTTCCTTTCCATCTTGTTTGATATCAATAACTTGTACCAATTCTAAATGAAGTTTTTATCTTTTGTCAAGTCCACTGTTTGAATTTGTAAATCTGTTGTATTTCTAAAAGAAATAGGGATACTTCAAAGAATGTAGGAACAACATAATCTGGTTCTAGTTAGTGAGATTGCTGAGGATGTTGTATACCTTCAATAACATTGTAGAGCAAGCTGCTGTGTTTCTCCATTTCTATTCCTGAGTAATTAAAATTGAAGGGGATTTGCTTAAACCTGATCAAAACTGTTTGCCCCTGTGGCTGTGTAGCAGAATGGGGAGAAAATTAAATCTGTTAGTCACAATGTCAAACATTAAGATATAAATTAACTGTATGAACCTTAAAGTTTAACTTTTCAGATAATATCCATGAAAAAGTGTTTTATTTCTTGTATCACTCACATAAGTAATTCTAGTGAAAAAACCCCTATTCTTCTAAGCATTTCTTTAATTAGAGGGGTGTGATGCTTTTGGACACAGGCAGATAGTTGTTGAGGAAAATAATAGATTCAGTCTTGAACTAAAGACTAGATATAACAGCAGTGCTATATGTCCACAAATTCCTTTTATTAATGTACATTTTTCTAGTTTAATCTGAATTTCTGTCCACTGAAGAGCACAAAAACTTTAGGTCTTGGTGCTGTGAATTGCAGCCCACAAATGTTTACACATTCACATCGGCTGAGGATCTGGTGTGTTACTTTGCATTTGAGGCTACAGATTTTTCACTGTGCTACTGCCATTTACTAATTACTAAGGAAAGTATTTGAACTACTTGAAATCTTGTAAGCTGATCGACATATTTACAATTGAAAGAAATACTCAGATTTTATTAATGTGTAGGTATTTTCCACATGCAACCTTTTTAAAGAAATTAATCCTATTACAATAATAATTTTTAATTCGTATGAAATGCCTTACCTGTAATAAGAACTCAAGAAAACATGACAGAGCTCACAACAAATGAAGCTGACCCACACTTGCCAATATTTTGTAGTAAAAAAATGGCTTCATATGATAGACTGACATAGAATTACAGCAGCAATAGAAAAAGAAATGACAACAAAGGTTTTGATTTCACTATGCTGTTTAGCATTCATTGCCTTTTCCATTTCCAAATGCAACAGAGAAAAAAACCCAGAAAACAAAAAATAACAGTCTGTGGGGTTTGCACTCAGTTACCAGTTACACCATTTTTGGATAACAAACAGAAAAATTAGTTATTCTCACTATTTACACTTTGGAGATGTAGTTCTCAGTCAAGCCTGCTGACCTTGCTTTTATCAAAATGAGGAGTTGTTACCTCCCTTTTTCTTTCCATATAGCTTGCTAATCTGTTTGAAAGCTGCATTTTTAATTGAATTTTTTTAATTAATTAATCTTTCATTGAAAAGTTAGTTGAGTTGGGTTATGAAGAGGTCCACCAAGAGCCAGAGCCAGAATGAAGGCATGTGACCGGGATTCAGAGAGAAAGCAGAGTGCTCTGTTAAGGTTGTCTCAGATGATGTCAAGAAACTGAATCTTCAGAAAGACTCAGTGTCTTAGTTTGAGGGGAAAACTAAGATATCTTATTGGCCAAGAAATAAAATAATTCCTCTCCTTAAATTTAGAAAAAACCACTTTTATTAGGGAAAAATATAAATATGAATATGAAAGGATAACAGTTCTTAATCACAATACACAGATATACAGATATATCTATATATATCCACAAAAGAACCAAACAAAAATAATTGAAATAAAAAAAAGTAAGTGTCCTTCCGGCTGTGTTCCAAAGGGAGAAGATGCAATTATATCTGCAGACAGCAGGTGGCGCTGTTGCACCTCAAGCGCTGGCTGCTCCCGCTCCCAGG
>JAWMRC010000089.1:16384900-16414374 GCA_035584755.1 Thripadectes ignobilis
TAGGGGCCTCTGCAGCCAGGGAGGAGAGCTGGAGTGGGGCAGAGATGATAAAGCCGGGTCAAGAACAGGGGGTGTGTCTTTCTCAGGCCCAGGGCTTTCTTTTTTAATGTGTGGGGTTTTTTGTGTTTTTTTGGTTTTTTTGGGGATTTTTGGTTGTTTTTTCTTATTAGTTTTATTTTTTTTCCCCTGGGGGGTGTGGGTGTGGGTGTAGGTGTGGGTGTGCCTGGGTTTTTTATTTGTTTTTTCAAGACATTTTGATTTCTCTTTCCTTGTCACAGTTCAAATATTTGAGCTTGGTAGAGGAGCTGGATATTGAGTGGACAGAATTCACATACATAGAATGCATGAACCAGATGTCCCATTATCCACTGTCCTAGATTATAGAACTAGTCCTATCATATCAATTGTTCAGTGTAAAAGCAAATTTTTTCAAGGTGTCTTCTGGCTGGTCCATGCCATGTATCCAGCCATTTTACTTAAAAAATCAGCATGAAGGAAATTTCCATCAGACATTTTCTTCAACCCTTGTGTGTTCAGCTGAGATTTTATGTGGTAAATAGTCATGCCAATCCTCAGCTTTAACAAGGCATTTTATCTCCAAATAGTCATATCAGGAACTATGAATGGCCATAATACTACAATGTTTCCATATTTTAGGGGTTATAAGCAGCAACTTAAAGCACTCCTGCAGGCTTAGTCAACATAAAATTTTTGCTTTGGAGAAAACAAAAGCAAGAACAAGAAAACCAAGATCCATCAATGTCTGATAAAAGTTTGCAGCCAAAATCCATCTTCCCAACTCCAAACTTTTTTTATTCTTCGAGGAAGCATTCATGTGGTGAAATGAGGTTTCTTCTAATACACTTCAACCTCTCCCAGAAGTGGCATGCTTTAGTTTGTTCAGGCGTGAGTTGGACGAATGGTTGGACTAGATGATCACTGTAGGTCCCTGCTATGGGCAGAATGGGAACTTCAGACAAAGTTTATTAGAGAAGCTCTCCCACTGAATTACAAGAAACAGAATGGACTCTATTGTGTTTTAAACTCCTTCTAAGAGATGAGAAATAAAGAAAGTGTTTGACTGTCAGATGTCCCTGCGCCAGCCTTGTCAGCTCATCTTTAGATAAGTTATCAGCACTATCACGTGTTGGTTCCTTCAACAGGAATTTCTCCAGATCTGCCATAGTATGTTTAACTTTGGGATGATGAGTCTGGCTGGTTTTGGCATTATTCAACAGCTTCTCCATTCACAACTCATGGCTTTGCAAATAGGGTATTATTCGAGTTATTTTATGCCCACTCCAGGCACAGCATCTTCCACAGTCCCTTTCACTTGACATAGTTTATTCTATTTTGAATTTCTCACAAAGCCAGAAATATTGAAAAATGAAAAATCCATACAAATTTTTACATGTCATAATAATAGAAATAATAAAAAAATTCCCATTCATTTGACAGGGGGTTTTTGTTTGCCTTTTTTTTTTTTTTTGTTTCTGGTTTTTTTTTTTAAACAACAGCCAACAGACATGATCCACCAGTCTACATATATGCATGAAATGACATTTGCATGAGTCTTTTCAGAGGAAGAGGTTGTTAAATAGTTATGACACAAAATTACACATACAACACAAAATATTGGTGACATCAATCCTTGTGTACATTAAAATTTTAGGCCATTTATTTTACATTAGCTACCAACTTTATGTGGCTTTCAGAGAAATGTATGAATGCAGTATGTTTCAGGAAACATATTGTGAGGTTAAAAAGGATTAGATCACCTTTTCGAATTCAACATCAAATTCAAAAGATTGATTAGTGTGTTCATTAATTTTTTTCTTAATATTTCAAAGTTGTCTGCCTATTTATTTTTGCATAAAACACATATGTTAATAAAGATTTAATTCTACAATCCAAAAAAAAAAAAAGATCTTTGATTGTGTTCTTAAGATAGATTTATAATTCAAAAATCAGCTGTACCAACTATTTTTCCTATCTACAAAGATACCAGTCATAAACCACAAAAATCAAAAGACTGCTCCTTCACACATGAGTAAGCAACCTTATCTGAAATATGAGAGCACTTATCCAAAGAGTCACTACTGTTCATAAAGAAGGAAGCCTCAGATCCCACTCCAGATTTCATTAGTCTTCTGTGGATGTAGCCCTTAACCGAAGCTTCACACACAATCTGATGTCAAAATGCAGCATCCTGAACTTGTTGATGCTTTCATCCTGCATTAGGTGACCTAACTGGAATGGAAGACTCAAGCATTAACAATTCCTGTATTCCAGCTACTAATCCAGCACTTTAATGTTCAATCTGCTAGAGAAAAAACAGAACCAAACAAAAACCAAACCAATCCAAACCAACCCCCAACTGCCTCTCTATCAGAATACCACACAGCAAACCCAAAACTTACAATTCTTCTATCATGTCCTTTATATGAGAAGCTGTTCAGCATTGCTCTGACCACTTTTTGGCTTTATGCAGTATAGGTTTTCTCTTTCCAGGTGATATAATCTGACGGAAGGCAGAAAGTCCAGCAGAGTTGAAGCAAGTGTTGCATAATATATATCACTAACATGAAATACTTGCTTCAGGTCACAACTAGGATAGCTTGAGGCCAGAAGCACAGAATCTCTCTGAAGAACAATTGCATCTTTTGTAAAAACCTGAGGAAAGATTCAACCTAAACTGAAAACAGAAATGTGTGTTGATTTTTTTTGTTGTTTTTGTTTGTTTTTTAAGGCACAGTACAGAAATCAGAATGCAATGGCAGTTTGTTGTGACAGAATGGAAAAAAATGAAACTGAGTTTACACGATGAAGATTAGAAAATTAAGGAATGTATGAATCCATGTGACTCTCAGGTTCTCTTAATTATTTTGAGACAATTCCAAGCAATCTTAGCCAATCACTTCAGACTCATAATACATAAACTAGATCACCTTTACACAGGATATCAAGGACAATAAAAGTCCTAAAAGAAGGACAGTAACTTGAAAGCAATTTATTAAAGAATTTGTTGCAAATATAATTAAATACAGTGTGATATTTTTCCCGGCCTTGGCATTCAGCATAGAGTATCACTGGTGCCTGGACAAGCAGAGGAAAGCCTTATATACAGTGCTCGTTATCCCCCCAGAAAAGTCATATTTGCAAGTGGAGGACATTGACAGAGATTTCCAAAAAAAGGTATTCTGAGGGAAGTGGGAGTGGGCTAGAGAGAAAACATAGCACAGGCTTTGAAAACAAAAACCCCACTCCCAGATTTGCATTTTCCAAACACCACATATGTGGAAGTAAACACATTATAAATTCTCATTCTCAGCTCACATTTCAAGACATCACTTTAATTATTCATATCAGTCCTGTTGCTCATTGTGCTCCCACTTCTGTTCCGCCCCCAACATATGAATAATACTTTCCACATTTCCAGCAGTTTTACAAAGCAATACTTTTTGTGCATGCAGTCTGCAGGTGTAGCAAAGACCTTGGTAAGGGGCAAAACAATTATCACTTAGGAAAACAGTACTGCTCACACTGATATGTCAACAGAGATAATTAACATTATGTCCAGAGTGGCAACTTGCAGCCAGTGAAACATGACTCTTTTCTTTGCTAAAATGTATAATTTGTGTAAACTTTTGAGAATCTGTGAGATATCTTTGTGGATTTACCATCTAGCAACCATCTCTGGACAACTATGAAATAAACAAATACCTTGGTTCTATGTGTGAGATTGGCTTACTGCACACCAGGTGATGAAACCCACTTTTAGGGACAATAGTACTTCTTCAAAGTCTTCAATAAAGCATTAAGTTCTCATGAGAATTGCATTAATGCAGTTCAAACATCAGACAGCCAATCAGGTTTTTTGTTGCTTGTGGATATGATTTTACTATAAGTTTATATATTTATAAGCTTTTTGCTCCCTCATGCATTTGTTTGGTAATTCAAATAAGTATTTTCATAAGTCTTACACAAAAACCCCTCAAATAAATTTCAATAATGCAATATACTGAGTATAAGATAACACTACTAACATGCAATTCTTCAGGTCAATGCTACTGACCTGACTCTTCATTTTCACTAAGAACTCTGAAGTTTGTTGTATGCACTAAAAGAAATGCACTGCCTGATTTTTAACATGCCAAATACTTATGCCTGTAGTGAATCTGAGGCACTGGTGTTACTTGTTTTATGCACTCACCTTTGCTCTAGCCTGCACCAGTTTTTAATGGCCTAGTAGTTCAAATAAAAGGGTGTTATATAAAGAATATAATATGCTTTTATTTTTCCTGATCTATACATTTATATTCCAGGTTTATTCTTGACAAAAGTGGAGTTGATCTTGATCTGCCTTGTTGTTACCTTTTCCTGCACATGCGCCTCTTTGAAAATTGGTTCTAAAGAGGTATGGGACATAAGGAAATGGGGTAACTGGCTTACTTCACCATTCATTTCACTGGCATTGTCACATGAATGTAGAAATGTATAGAGAAAAGAGACTTATGAAAAAATAAAATTTTATGAAACTCTCAAGCATCAAAACCTGCATAAAAATATTGGCATTATTTACTCTGATATAATGGTTAAATATTGGTTTCATCCTAAAATAAGATCAATATTTTAATTATTTATCCAACTACAGTATTTAATATATTCCTTGATTTAATGTTCTGTCTAAAACATGTACATCGCTAAGTCACTTCTTTAGTACTGATTCCTACAAACATCCAATTCAAAATAGTGGAACTGTAGTCACATGAACTGCAAAAATGCAACTCTTTGGATCTACCTCACAGTTGCTGGGAGTCAGTTTTCACTGAATTCAGTTAGTGCTAACTCAAGTGTGTAAAGCCCAATTATGCAAATGTTGCTTGAATTGTTTGTCTGCAAGGTAGGATTTATTCCTAGGACTTGATCCTTTAAGAACCCATGTACCTTTGACATGATTCCTGCACGTGTGGAATTACAAATTCTTCTTTTGTAAAACTCGGATAGTGAATGGTAAATCAAATAATAAATATACAACTTTTTTTTCTCTTTTTTTCACCTGCTGGTATTTAGGAAGTATAGAAGCTGTCTTGGCTTTTTTCATTTAGTAGAAAAAAAATCATTAAGTATGTTTTTTATGTTTTCCTCCAATTACTTTTATTTATTCTGCATAGTGATGTATCATATCGATTCTGAGGGAAAATATTACTATTATGAAACAATGTAACTGTACATATTGCATGTCAAATAAAAATCTAAGGTTTCTGTCATAGATCAAAAGTTTGCATTACCAGGCATCACAATTTCTAACTAATCCTGTAAATCTATGTGCTCAGAGGTTATTACTATGCTACACTATTAAAACCTAAATTAATATTTTAGAACGTATTTGTCATCTTCCTTTAAAATAATAGTGTAAGGGGACTATTGTGCTTACATGTCACCTTTTTTCTTTAAAATAAATGACAATAAAAAAATTATATCCACAACTGTATGTTTATTCTCTGATTTTATATCAGACTTTGTGGTAAAGAGGAACTTGTGAAAGAAGAAATTTTTTTAATACAAAAATATTAAATCTATTAACAGCCATTAAAATCAAGAGGAATCTCTAGAATCAGTGCACATAAGGGTGGAAAAAAGGTGTAAAAAACAAACAAAATATAACCAGATAACAGGTAATTCCGCCCCCCCCCCCAACTTATAGTTTCTGGAATTCCACAGAGGTTTCATGTTAATAAGTAATCTTTAAAATGTAATTTTATGAGAAAAGGACATATTTTACCTTTGTTGTGAATTAAGGCCAGCTGGCAATTAAACTGCTTTCTCGCTCCCTCCCTCCTCCCCAAAGGAAACGGGGAGGAAAATCAAAGATAAAAATTGTAAGTTGAGACAAGACCAGTTTAATAAAGTAACAAAGTAAAATACAATTATCATCATCATCTGTACAACCCAAGGGAAAACAAGAGATGCACACCACAATTGCTCACCACTTGCTGAGCAATGTCAGACTCCATCCTTGAACCCTGCTCAGCCTCCCCCACCCATTCTGGGTAAGTAAGTAAATAAAAAATTAATAAATAAATAATAATCTGGATAACGGCCCCAGTTCATATGCTGGGCAGGATGTTCTCTGGTGTGGAATATTCCTCTGGCCAATTTGGGTCACCTGTCCTGGTCATGTCCCCTCCCAGCAATTTTTGCCTGTCTTGTCACTGGCAGCACATGAGAGGCTAAAAAGTCCTTGACTGAAGATAAACACAACTTAGAAACAACCAGAACCTCTCTGTGTTATCATTATCCTCATACTGAATCCAAAACAGAGTATTAGACCATGTACTGAAAAGAAATTAACTCTATTTCAGCCAAACCCAAGAAAACATTTAATATTTCTCTTGTATAACTTAACCTATAACAAATCCCAGATGCTTATGCAACAAGACAACTGACACAATTCTCCCCAACCCTATATTTTAAATTTTTTTAATGACACAGAGTTTAAATTAAAGGTTAGTAGGAATAATGGTGCCATCTTACTGTGGTTTAACACTACCGTGCTGATACAGAATCTCAGCTCTTCATAAATCTGCCAGTTTCCAATGACTCAAAGATAATTAAGAGTTTCATCAAAAAGAAAAGAAAAAAAACAATGTAATCTTTCTTTCTCATTATTCGTCCTGGTAACAGAAGATTTGCAACTGATGGAAAAGTGTCTGGTTAATCCTGTGCTACTAGTTTCTGGGTGAAGCTGTTGGATGGTTTCAGGCAGTGTTTTCTTATAGGCTACTGTTTTCTGATGGTTCCGGGACTGTGAAAACAGAGATTTTACAGGGTTACTCCTCTGGGGAAACAAAACCCCACCAAAACCAGAGTAACCTTCCAAAAAGCAAAATGACTGGTACAAGTTTTTAACTGAGTGATTTAACTGGCAGAGAAACACACAACCAGAAAGTACCTGTTTACACCCATAAGCACCAAATCACCCTCAGTGAGTCATGTGCACCTCCTGAAATGCTATGGAACTGTATTTTCCTGTTTTCAAATGCTGTTAAAATATTGTGCTCTTTAATCTGGTAGGTACATTTCTTCTCTTTTCCCAGAATATTTAGAAAGTTGCAGAATCTTTTGATAGGTAGAGGTTTGTCTCTTTTCCAAGGATGTATTATTTTAGAAAATGTTTATCACATTTTCTCTTCCTTTTCATCTGAGGAGGTTAATTTGGATGTAATTCAAGCATGTCTGAGCATCTCTCTCTCTCCATTCACCTTGTTTTGGATGCAAATTGGGCACTTAGAAATGTTTTGCCTTTGGCTCAGTTTATGTGAGAGCAAACTAAGTAAAAATTAGATCCTCAGATCTTTGTAAATTTATTTGTTGATCATAGTAAGGTTTAATTAAATAGTTTTAATTAGTATCTTTACCCCGATCTCAAATATTTGTTTTCTGTTTTACCTAAGCATTTCAGTTGCACAAATAAGACACCAGATGTTTGTAAATTGAAATATCAGTAAATGGTCAAGAATTTCCTGGAGTCTCAGTCTTAGTCTAAGTAATTGATTACACAGTCTTTAGGTTTTTTAGATAAAATTAAGGAAATCGTCTTTCTATGGTTATATTCTAACAGTCAATTACAATAGTGGGACTGGGATTAGTGATCAGATTCAGCCTTTAACACCAGCTTTTAACACAATGCTATCTGAAATGTCCACCTATCCACAAATCATCTGCCTCCTGTAGCTAACCCTCTGCTAAGATTTCTGCATTTTGTGTGACAGTCTGAGGTAATTGCTGTTAGGATTTGATTTTTAATGGCCGTGCATTTAATTATGTTCCCTGCAAAACCCTTACAAGTAAAGACAAAAATTAGTACTGCCATAAGAATTTTTCTCCTGATGGTCATAATAAGCCTTCTTTCTGGATGTTAAAACTGAAGATTTTATCCAGGTTCCTTGTTGCAACAGTAGCTAACAGTATTGTAGAGTTTAGAATCACTACAATAAGATGCTTGAAAACTTGCTTTAAACCATATTGTTTTGGAGAGAATGCTAAATCGGGAAATACCATTTCTAAGCCACAGCAGACTGCTACAGAGTAAAAGAGAAAACTGATAGGGTACAGGTAAATAAAGACTAATATTTAATGCAGATGTTAACTAGAGGAGTGCTTGTCAGCCTTTCCCTGAATACTGACAACTAACTGAATTAATATATTTTCAGATACATAGTACAAGGGAAACTTTAATCTATTTCAATTACCGGGACCTGGTGAGAAAAGAATTTTATTTTTTCTGTCATAATATACACAGAGAGCATTCCCTTCAAATCATTTAAAGCTAAAAAAGAATCACCCAGTTATACACAGGCAAAAAAGCAAGTTGGATGGGCCTTGGAGGGGTGAGTGATGTGACAACAGTATTAATAGAGAAATAATACAAAAAGAACTACTGTGTTAAATAAATGTAAAATGGAAATTTGTATGTACCTTGAATCTCCTTTGATTTAGTTATTCCAATTGATTATTTACAGAATCCTATTAAGAGAAGCATATAAATGAGAAGTAAATTTTAACAGTTTATTCAAAGTTAAGTCTGTCGGAAACTAAAGGGAACGAATACAGAAAAAATAGAAACTTATTAAACACTTTAGCCTTAGTCAAATGATGGAAACCAAGTCTAAGTTTACCGCACCTTAATTTTTGCCTTTTTGCTGTAAAGCACTAAAATGCTTGCACTTGAAAATGAGTTACGTATTTTATTGTATTTAAAAATACAGCTCCTTTAATTCAACTTGTCTTACCTAGTTTTCTTTCTAGTAATACAGTTACAAGAATGAACAAAATAGTGTTAGTGTTTCAAAAGGAACACATTTCTCTGTCCTCTTTATGGAATGTTTGGTCCAAACTATGTTCCTTCTTCTCTGTGGTTCATAACCATCCTGTCCCTTTGTGGCTCACGATCATCATCTCCCAGGGCCACAACTCTTTACTCAGCTGGACTTTGTCTTTAACTTCATAGTCAGGCTGACTTTTTTAGAGCACACTGCATGGAGTGGCATAAGCATCTTCACAGTATGTGGAGCCCCATTTCCCTACAAAGTATTTTAAAGATGGAGCTGAGGCATGAACATGACATTCAAATCTTGAATGGCAGCAGCAGCATAACATTGTGATCAGGCAGCAACAACTCCCTAAGTGTGCTGCCCTAAAATTTTGGCAAGGTGCCTGCCTACATAATGCCCTGCACAGAGCTTTGCTCTGAGCAAAGCTGATTCACAGAATTTTATGCAATGAGAAGAATACACACCTCTCAGCCATTCAGAAAATTACTTAAACATGTTTTCTCAGACCCTCCTCCATTGCATCTCATCTCAGAATATTGAGACTTTCATTTTACTTCTGCTGCAAACTGGATATTGCAAGCCATTTTTATGTCATATGTAAATAAAATATGTTTTTCTGAGTCACTATATGTCAAATTTGTCATAATCTGACAAATTCTTATGTGCCAGTGACAGACTGCTTCAAATAACAATCATTAACACAGCAGACATGCAATAAATGAATATTGCTGAAAGTTTTTTTAAACTTCTAGAGAAGAAAAGCAGAAATCATCAATTGAAAAGCAGGTTTTTGTTAATTTAGATGCTTGTGGTTAGTATAACTTTCAGGGTGGCTGTCATTTTGTACTGCAGGGTGAGGAATTAATATTACATCATTTGTTCCAAATCGAGGAATGTTACACTGTAAAACTCAGAAATAACTGTGGATGTGAAGAATAGAGACAATGAGCTACTTTTCAAATTATGGCCATCAGTGAAACTTATGTTACATGGAGTGAAAGAAATGCTGTGTGAAGGAAATTATTAAGCTTTAGAACCTCATATATTAAAGTCATTCTGTTGCAGCATAAAGGATATGGTATTAGGTGAGCCCCATATAGTGTAATTGAATGTGTTCAAAGAAGAGGTAAAAATGTTGATAAAAAGACTGCAGTGGGAATAACGACAGAATGTAAAAACTTTCTGTAAAATTGAACTGTATGAAAAAATTTTAACTTTAAAAAAGGAGAAAAATGAGAAAAATTAATTATAAAATAGTTCAATAAAAAAATAAATCAAACAGGCATTTCTGAGAGGAATACATGAAAATCAATAATTATACACTGTGTTCACTCAAAGATGGGAGAAATTCAATTAGTGTTTAGTCTCATTAAGGTTTAAAATCAGGTTTTGCTTCTTTTTGTATGAAAGACTTTTTATGTAATTCTATGGGAGAAGATTTAATAAATATCCTCTGCATGGGTATTAGAGGAACTTAGTGGTTGCTAAGCTACTGCGAAAACATTTTTTTTTACTTTTTCTGTAAGTATTTGCTGGAATATGGTGCAATGGGAAGTTACATTTGCTATAAATGTGCAGACACGGAGAGTATTTATGAAATCTATGCAAGACTGTCCAAATTTTTGAGCCTAAGAACAGTAATTCATTCAGGCTACATGTGGGATAAGGGTCCCAACAAATCATACTTCTCAAGAGTGAAGCAGATGCTGGCCTTAAGCAAATTAATATAACAGCTGAAACATTCAGAATGGATTTTAATCTCATAAATCTGTTCTCAAGTCTTTTTTTGAATTGTGGCAAACAGGGTGAGGAAATAACCTAGTGTAATAGTGGACAACTAATAGTAAAAATGTTCTATTGTCACTTAATCAGCTCTAAGCATATGTGACAACACTAAAATCAAGGCCTATTGCAGTTAAATTTTAAAAAGTGTTAAGAGCTTCAGACAAACAAACAAAATAAACACCTCAAAATCCAACTGAATCAAACTCACAGTTAATGTTTCTGGCTATGTATTAAGTTTATAGTTTCTTCAAACACATTAGTGAAGGCAGGTCTATTATTTACGTATATTTTTTTCACTTCCAGTGAAAAGCAGGAGATCATTCCTCATAATCAAAGTATCTGGGAACTTCTTAAAATCCACTCATTCTCAGAATACCTGTTCAAGACCATTGCCATCACCCACTTTAACACAAAACAGTGCTTATCAACTTAGTTGGGACTTAGCTTGAATGGTTGACTGTAGCAATGAGTCTCTGAAGAAGATGGAGAAAACTAGCCATAATGCTTTGAAAACAGGCTTTTACTGTGTAGTAAAATAGATTCTACACTGTGTGTTACCTTTCTTCTTCACAGGACCCCCTGAGAAAACCCTTATTAGCGTGCAAAAATGTACCTGGGCAGGTCTATGTGAAAAGCCCTCTTATTGGTCCCTTGTTAACCCTTTCTCCATTTGCTGTTAACCCTCGGTTTTCATTGGTGTGACTCACTTCCTCTAAAATCCCTTAAATACCCTGACCGTGGGAATAAACTCTCTCTGTTTCCTCTCCTGCGGCCTCTTTTCTGGGACATCTTGGAGACCATGTGGCAAGGAGGGATAGGGGAAGGGGGAGTGGTCCAACTACGCTGTCACAGTTGACCTTTTTATTTTAATAGGAATGAAAATCAGATGTGAGGGGAACTTTCCACTTTCCTTTTTTTTTCTTACCCCCTCCCCCTCACCTTCCATCCCTCCAGTTATCCTAGACAGTTTTAAAAACAGTGGCATGCATATAAGTATTCTGACATGTATGAGGGAATGGCATGGTCTTTGGCACTTCATTGCTGCTGGGCTTAGGCTGCCTATGCAGATCAGTATTTGCTGCAGTGTGTGACCTGGTAGTATCAGGATTTAGATACACCATGTGTCTCTCTGCTGGCAACAGGTCTGGAGAGGGGCCAGAAGCTTAACTTCTCCACCAATTCTGCTTCAATGTGACTCTAAGAAGGAAAGCAAGGACATCCCATTCTCCTCATCTTTGTTCACATACATGTATACATGGGTGGGCAGCTGTCTTATTTCCACCAAGAATTAAACTTTATGCTGTGTTCTGTTCTCAGGGCTGTAAAGAGAGTTCTAATCTGTCCAGGCCCCAGGATTTACTTCAAACTATTCTACATTTTCATGAAAGAGAAATAAGATATTGTTGTTGTCATTGTTTAGAATGTATATCATGCAACTTCTTGTCTTGTTTTGCAGTACACCTTCTGAAAACACTTTTTTCTTATGAAGCACATATTTTATTGTCCTTGTAAGTTTATAGCTCCTCAGTGCAACATTTTACAAGAACAGAAAATGTCTGAGACCAAGCAAAGCAAGAACAGAATTTCTGGAAGAAAAAATTACATCCACAGCTTTTGCAAACATTGAGATCCAAGTGTCTGCACCTTTCTAAAGGATCACTTTGTTCAATTATACACATATATTTGCTGTATTTGTTAAATCACTGTTATTCTTGAATCTTATTTTATGTCTGTTTAGGACAAGCTGAAGCATTCATTTTCTGTGTTCAGTGAACAATGTGTTTTACAACATTAGTATATCAAAGTTACTGATTCTTTCAAATCCAAGTCACATAAATGTTTTCATTCACAATGCCTTAATACATTATAAAGCTTTTCAGATTAGACCATAAATAAGTGTAAATTCTTAAGACTGTTTTTACTTAAACCTTTTAGCAACTGTATGTTTACATTTAGACTTAGCGTAGGTAAATGTGAATGTGCCCTATTTTCTGGTAAATTTATACACAAGAACAAAGGCAACCTCTCCTGTTGTACAAGGTACAGAGAGATACATTAAAACTAACAAAGCAGAAAGGGGACTCAAACTGAAGCAATTTTTTAAATGACAGTTTAATGAAAGCAGTGTGAAAATACTATCAGTTGGATGGAAAACATCTGTCCTCAACTAGTCTTGAATGATGGAATGTTATGAGATACTCAAACAATTTTTTAGGAGTCCATGGCTATATCAACAGTGGTTCAGGCATGACCTGTCCACTTTAATGTCATGGCAGTGACACTCCACAAAACCTTCAGATGATCTGTAGCTTCTGCAGTGGTCCTTCTGCACTAAAGGCATCCTTCAGAAGTATTGCATGTCATCATTCATGGATTTATAATTAGGTTACTTGCATTTTTATTTTAAATAAAAATCTGAGAGTGTAAAATAACTATAGTGAAATATGACACATTGTAGTAATGTTATGCAGGAGATAGGAAAATTAGGGCCTTAATAAATGGCACTATATAAATCTAATACATTACCTATTCTTGTATATGAATCCATAAGTAGTAACTATAAACTGTGATGAAAGTGATTTGTCATTTTACCCTTACAGATTTCCTCAGTTTGCTGATGGTTTCAGGCAATGTCTCTAATTGATCACTTTCCACTTCTGCCTAGTATTTTATCCTCCATGTTGCATTTTCAGAGCAGAATTATACATCTAAATTCCGCCCTTTTTGTAACCCACAAACAACCTTGATTGACAGTAGCAGTGAGTTCGTCACTACTTTCTGTTCATTTTTTTTTTACTGTGTGATATCAATGGTGTCTTACTGCCAACACACATAAAATCATTTGCAATTCTAGCAGAGCCATTCATGCTGCTGTGGTCAAGGGTATGCCATTACTTCAAGTTTAAAATCCTCTGATATAACTCAACAGTGCAAATTTGCTTCAGGCAGGTGGCACAGAGGTCCTCAGATTTTATTTTTTTTTCTTCAGAATATGAAAATAATTGGTCATTTTTGAGTGTTCCAAAAGAGAAAGAAAAAAAAATCAAGGAAGAAGTTTGGAACAATTTGAAAGTGACTCAGACAAGTATTCTGACAAAATAAATCTGTGCAGGTGATTAGCCTGTGATTTATAGACAAAACACTGAGGAGAGGATACTAATTAAATAAGAACAGACACTGGGGACATTTTCCTGCAAAAGTGCTTAAATTCTCAATATTTATTAGATAATGTCACTTTGTTTATAACGTACCAAACCTTATACATTGTCACATACATGTTTCTGAATTTCTTCCCTGGGACTGGTGTTAATTGGAGCTGTGCTTCTGAGAAGACTTGGTACCTGAATCCTAACCCTGTTGAGGACATTCTTAAGAGGTTGATTTCTCTGTCTCTTATTTGTTTTTTTTTTTTTTTGTTTTTGTTTTAATTAGGGTTTTGATGTTCTTTTCAATGTATTATATTTTATTTTGTCATGTTAGTCTTGCCTGTTTCATTCCCCCTATACCCTCCCCTAACCCTGTCTTGCAGAAGCAGCAGTAACAAGGAGTTTTTTTGGGTGCTTGGCTACCAGTTGGGGTCAGACCACCCCACTTACAGTCAAGCAGATTTACATATGGCTGTGCTTGACTAGATAAAATATGCACATATATCAAAATCAGATTATTTCTGCAAACTCTTAGCCAGAAATTTAAACCCCACTGCTAAACTATGTTATGAGTTCTGGTCTGTTGGTCATTTTTGCCAATGAAAAGTTCTGGTTCACAGAAGGGTAGGCTCCTCTTTTGAATATGGTGTAGAATTTATATTCCCCCAGCCAAATGGAAAATTGTAAGATCCACTGAGAGCATTTCTGAAGCCATAAAATGTTGTTATCTCAGTACTTCATTTTCAACCCATTGTACAAATATAAATGTTTACAATTGAGGTGTGATTTCAAGCTCTAGCATTAAAAATACTGGGTGAAATCCTAAGGTCACTGAAATCAGTGATCAACTGGCTCCACAGAGGCATCATATTATGTCTGATTTGCTATTTGATTAATATAGATGAATGACATCAACATTGCAGTGTCCAAGGCAGATGGTCACGCTTTCAGTTCAGTTACAGATTAGTTCAAGAGCCAGTGCTAATGCTGCTGATGCTAGTGGGGCAAAACTTTCACCATAAACAAGTGAATCCATTGTAAAATCCAGAAAAATCATAAAAAAAATTAGAACATTTCCTTATACAATTTTTGTACAGAAACCATACAGAGAAAATTTCACACAGGGTTGGGTCAATCCATCATTATGACGGAGGATGAATATAATTGCAGAGAAATAGATAAAAAAAATGTTTCTTTAAAGGCACATGTGAAGGAATGAAGGCAGAAAAGTACACAGATGCATATTATAGAAATACACACACAGAACTGAGACATAAAAATAAAATAAATTTCTAATGAACATTTCTTGGAAAGGCATAGTTATTTGCATATGTTTGTAGAAATATCCTTCTTTTACATTAGCAGTAAACTATATCCACCATGGAAAGAAGGAAAGGGGAAAATAATAATAAAAAAAGCAGACAGTTTTGATTTGAAGAAAGGCCTGTAAATATGCTGCACATTCAGCACTCTGGAACAATCCTCCCCTGATGCCCATCCAGATGAAAATAAATTCATAGTCGCAGTGTCCTTTCTTGTTGTACCAACAGGAATTGTAATTATCCAGCAATCAAGTAAATTTGAGCCTCATCATGAAAATATAACTGCCTTTTTTTTTTTTTGGTAGAGTGATGTTGGTCTAAATATATGTCTTTAGAGCTGAATTTAACCCTGTTTTAGGGAATCATTGCTGGTGTTTACCCGCTGCAGTTAAAGACTGAAAATATCTTGTAAATGTACATCTTTCTGTACGTTTTCTAATTGTTTGCAAGTGGTTCTGTTGAAAGGTTATATTTGTTGTAATAGCTTTCTTCAGAAATCTCCATTTACAAACATAATGATTTAAGACACTATGCTATATGTTTGGAGAAAGTGGTGCAGCATGTACCATGTCTGAGAGCTCTTGCACTCTGAATGCTCATTTCTGAGAGCTCCAGCTGATTAAAACAAGACTGTTGTCCCTTCCAGGTCTAGGGTGAGTCCTAGATCAGTCAGTGATCTAATGCATAAATACAAGGATCAGCATGGGTCTTTCATTAAGAAGCTGTCTGAGATGCTAGCTACTGCCCTAGCTACCTGGTAATATGCTGACAGCTACAGCAATTGCCTTGCAACAGGCAGCAAAAAAAAAAAAAAAAAACCAAAAAAAAAAAAAAACCACCAACAAAAAAACCCCTTGGCTTAGGCAAAGTCCCAGAGCTACAAGCAGATATCAGAATTTAAAGTTCCTATAATGTAGAAACAAAGTTTGTAAGCAAAGTTCTCAGACTAAAAATTAGAAAGATGAGTAAGTAGGGATATATGTCATTTAAAATCTTTGCTGAAATTTGCTCCTTAGCACTGGAACAAGTTTCCATACAGTCTACAGTTCATACAGAGAAAATTATGATTAAGAAAAGTAAATAAAGAGAAGTAATTCATATTTAAGCTGATCACAAAGATAGCCTAAACCTATCCTTAACAGAGAACTTGAAGAGAAACCTAATCCCCACTGAGTGTGAGAAAACCCAAATCTGACTATCATTTCAAGTGCTAGAGGCACTTTTCTGAAGGTTGCATGAAATAACTTTGTAAACCACTGGGTATAAGGATGTGCCATACTTAATCTAAACCTTTGGTTGTTTCAAGCTTTCTAGCCTCCAGGCAATGGCAAATCTTTCTGTAACAACTTATGCAGGGTGAAACTGAGATCATACACAAGAGATAGTGGCTTACACAAGGGAATGGCTTACATACCATCATTGCAATGCTATTTCCTGCCTGTTTAAGCACACCTATGATGTCCAGTTAGAATGGAGAATGGTCATAGCAACAGAAGCTTCCCGCAGTATTATATGTACAGTCACTCTGCCTTAATTTTCTCAAGCACACTACGCAGCCCTCAGCAGTGTTTGACTTCTAGGCCTCTCTTAGCAAGCTGACCTCTTTACATTTAAATAAGTTAATTTTGCTTAGAAGTAGGATGCTTCTTCTATCCAAAGTTCAGCTAGCTCTTGCATCTGACTGCAAAAGAAAAAAAAAAATAAAAAATTCAGTAAATCCAAACCCTTGCATAAATATGATTTCTAATAGAAGCCAAGAACACATAAAAAGAGACAAGCATTAAAAAATTAGTTTTGACTGAATCTTAAAAGGTGGGTTTTTTTTTCACTCTATGAAAACTTACCTTGAAAAATCAATACTCAGTACTCTTCTTTCAAACATGTTTAATATAGATAAGAAAAAGCTGGGGAAGAGGAGGAAAATAATCTGCGAAATCGGAGGATGACTATTTGATTGGTAGGGGTTAACTAATTTTTGACTATTGCCTTTGACTGCTGGTAGCTGGATTTTTTTGGAGTACCCAGCTAGTGATAGGAAGGAATGACGCAAGAACCAGGAGGTAAAAAAAAAAAAACAAGCAACTAAAACCATGTCTTCCAGTCAAAACAAACACCTACAGCAAATTCAGTAGTGTATTTTCAGGAGGAATAATTTCCCCACACCTCTCCTCCCCACTGTATGCTAAGCTGCAGTTTACAAAGGGCTGCTGAAGTAATTGAACTGCTTCTGTTACAATATCAGTGAAAATCCAACTGATTTTATTGGAAGTACAGTAAGAGTTGTAATAAAGACCGATGAGAGGAAAAGTAGCATGTTAGGAAACCTAATCCTTTCACCATCTTATGTAGAATTATTTATGATGGGAAAGGCAAAGGTGGCTACTCTGATCAAAAATATAAGCCTAGTTTTATTTGCGCCCAGGTCTGCAGAAGGAATCTTGAAGTGTGACTAAAACTGCATGTGGAATTTGACAACTTGTGTAAGTTTAGCTATAGGAATTCTGTAATCTTAATGATCACATCGCACTAAGATGAGATATTAAATCAAATGTCTTGTATAGTTTGCAGTTGTAATGAGTTGCCCAGAGGGTCTTTGCATGTGGTAATTGCATACCATCCTTTCACAGTGGAAACAACGTGTTTGAGAATGAATACTTGAGACCTCCAGAATGTTTACTGAAAGAACAGAGGTAATTGCAGAATCAATATCTCCTTTGAAACTAGTATTTCTGTTGCTTAATATTTTATACAGAGAAATTGTTATGCTGCATAAAAGAGCTGGTGAGAAGGACATTCCTCTTGTAAATTTAATGAATCAACCCAAACACCTTGTACTGTCTGAAAATAACATAAAGGATTTTAAAGAGTTTTTGAGCAAATGAAGTTGGTGTATAATATTTCAAGCTGAAAATAAAAGGAATAACGGCATTTTTGGAACAGTCTTTTGGAGTCAATGGTTATTTGAGAGAGATGAGATCCACCTGATTATGTGGGACAAATCTATCTTTATCAACAGCCTGGTATGCTTGGTAAGACACCTGTCAGGGAGAGATTTAAATTAGGAATGACTGGGGAGGGAGAGATATCTTAGCAAATAAAGAAGCAGTGGGTGGGGTAGGCAAACCAAAGGCTTGATGGGATCCAAAGGGTGATGGAAGCAGAACTGGACAGTAATTGATAAAACAGAAGTAAAATGCAATCTGTCTGAGAACAGGCAGGTTAAGAAGGAAATGTCTGAAGAACAGCCTTGGGAAAGCTCTCAAGCCTGGGTGCCTCTTTGTGAAGGTGCTGGCAGGATGCCAAGTGCCCACCAAAGCTGCTCTGTCACTCCTCTCCTCAAATGGACAGAGTGAGAAAGAATATCAAGAATAGTCAAGGCAAGGGCAGGAAGAGATCAGTCACCAATTACTCTGATGAACAGAACTGATTTGAGTCACGAAATTATTCTTTTTTTACAATCAAGTCAGATTGAAATAATAAGAAATAAAAATAAATCTTAATACACTTTTGGCCTACCTTTCCCTTCTTCCTGGACTTAACTTTACTCCCAAATTCTCTATCTCCTCCCACTAAGCAGTGGAGGGGAACAGGAGTGAGACACTGACATGAGTGGAGTTCTGTGATGGTTGGATACCAGCTCCTTAGGAATGACAGAGTAGCAGAGTGAAGAGAATGATTTGCCACTTATGGAAGACAGCAGCTGGAGTGGATGGAGCTCTGCCCAGGGATGGGTGAGGAGCCAGCTGAGAGCTTGTGGAAGATCAGTATGTGGAGCAATGTGGTTGATATTGCAGTGGGTATCTGCTACAGATCTCCTGAGCAGGAAGAAGTGGTAGCTGAGGCCTTTTCCAGATGACTGGAAGAAAGATCACATTCCTGATCCCCAGTCCTTGTGGGAGACTTCAGCTACTCTGGTAACTGTTAGAGGGATAGCACAGAAGGGTTCAAGCAGTCTTGGAGATTTTCCAGAGCATGTGGATGACGGGTGATTGAGGAACCAGGAAGGCAGGGTGTTCTGGTGGACCTGCTGTTTACAAGCAAAGAAGAAGTGGACATGGACGTTAAAATCAAAGACAGCCTTGCCTGCAGTGACCATAAAATTGCAGATCTAGGATCCTACAAGAAGGGTGAATCAGAACCACAGCACTGAGTTTCAGGAGACCAAACTTTGGCCTCTTCAGAGATTTGATTTCCCAGTAACATATTACAGAATTTCAGGCTTTCTGATATACCATTGTAAACATTACATTTTTATTTATTTTTTTTTTAAAATGTATGTTTCCATGGGTAACACACTCTGTGAGAGGAAAGCATTTTCTGGATTTTTGAGATAAACACTGACTTTGTAAGCAGTTTTGTTTTCATTTATACTTTACAGTCAGAGGTTGTACTAATATGAATAAATATCAGGATATTCAAATGACTACATCTGTAATTCTCCACCCCAGCAGTCCCCATTGTGGTAGAAGTCTTTGAATAACTTTGTAATGTCTGCATTATTTGCTTTAAACCCCTTCCTTAAAACCTTTTCTTTAGAACACTGCCTAAAAAGACATGACATGTCTAAAATACTCATCTGTGGTCTCTGCTGCTTATCACTAGGATCAGTACAGGCTAATTTTTTCCTCAAATTCTTCAGTGCATCTCCCTTCATCTTTTACTTTTTCCTTATGCTTATATTGTAGATTTTTCTAAGCAGGAAAAGTGTTCATTCTGGCCAGTTATTTCATTCTCTATTTCTATTCTGTGCTGTGTGGAAGATCCCTCTTTTTTTGGTAATTCTAACGATAGTCTTGTTAGGATACAGTGACAGTACAAGTGCTACTGTCACTGCTTTTGTTATTATTCCTGTTTATATCATCTGAGGTACTGGTCTGTTTGCATAAACATAACTCTGTTTTTTCCTGGAACTACTCTCCCTAAAAATATATGACCTGTCAGGAACTTTTAATACTTGGCATCCCACACTCTCCTTAGCTGCTTGGCAGAATTCAAAACTAAAGTATCACATCTTTGAATTCATTTTGTCACAACTGGGTAGGATTTTTGTGTAATTCGCTGGTTCAGTGCTTCATTTTTCTCTCATAAGTTAAGTCTGATGAGAAGAAAATCTCTAACTATCCAAATCTTTATGCTGAATTTAGTATTAATTAATGTGACTACTCAAGGAAACTAAGTAAAATCTGACCTAACTAGTTTTAATATCCCTATCAGTAAGCTATATATTTCACTGACAGAGTGACAATTAGCTTAAAGTCACAGAACAGATTTTATCAACTTCCATTTTTCTTGGTTTTGCTCCTTGCTTTCCCTCAAATGAAATATCATCTAGTCATAAAATCTGCATTCAGCAGTCTCTAATCAAGCAATTGCAAATATATAATCTCTGCCACTCTCCTTCTACTACGCCCTGAAACTAAACTATAGCTCTTGACTGTCCCATAGAATCTTCATCTAGGCCTTTCTGAAGATGAGAGAAAACAACTGGATAGAGGACAAAGGAAATAGAGGAAAATAAAATAAACTCTGGATTTGGATACTTATATTCGCAATATATTACAAAATTAATCTTTACTGAAAAATAAAGCAGAAACCTCATATTTTGTTCCCATTCTATTTCCTCTACTTTTTTTTTTTTTTTTTTTGGGTGGGCTCTTGAAATAATGGAACTCTACTTAGGGTTGTGCAGTTGTGTCAGTAATGATTTCATACTGCTCTCTAAAAGCATATTAATGGATGTCAGCTTTAGCAATCACAGGTGTTGTTAATCTCTACCGAGGGACATATTTTGATAATAGATCAGTTAAACCAAGCAGTCTGTCTTTCCTTAAAGGAAATATTGTAGTTTTCATAAAATTGTAATGATGCAATGTTTTTGGGTTTGATTTTTGAATTTGGAAAGGTTATGAATTTCAGTAGGAACAAAACAAAAAACCAAAGAAACAAAGAAAAGTATATTCCACAAAATATATTTAAAGTAAACCAAAAATTGCTTTGAAAATTAGTCCCCTGACTCAACAGCTTTAGTAAGCTAGCATTAATTTAGTAGTTTGTATGTCCTACTTGTTAAATGTACTAGAATAACTGCCTGTTTCCCCTTTGTTTCATGTCTTTTCTCATTATTATAGTATATACCATTAAATATCCAATCTTATTATTAAACTAATTTACATCAGGCTTAATGTGATTTGGAACTAAGGATTATGGTTATATTTTGTTTCTCATTAATTTCTGACAATCAAAAAGTGTAAAGAAAAGGATTGTTATTCCTACATATGTAGTTGCTTTCCTTCTAACACTGTCCTTATTTTAAGGGGAAAATGGGAAGTACTTCATCAAATAAATTATAACCTACTCCACACTTGGATTTTTCTAAGGAAAAGTTAACAGGAAAAAAAGGAAAAAACAACAACAACAACCACAACAAAAAAATCCATTCTGGTAATTTTTTAAGCCTTATTATGGCATTTTTGGAAGACCTATTGAACACCTCTGGGCCAAGACCAGAGATGTTGTCTCCAAGAGTTTTCTTAGAGTAGGGCTCTACTACTGACCTCCAAACAAAGACAATAAGACCAATGAAGCATTATCTGTGTCTCTCAAATGTGCCTGGAATGCATAGAGGACCCTTTCCTCATACAAAATTTAGATGTTCCAAACAGGAACGAGGCACTTCTGGACTTGATACTCACAGACCAAGAAAATCTACATTGTAATATCTTGGTTAGTGATAACCTTGGCTACAGAGATCATAATTTTATGCAGTTTGGGATCTGCCTGAGCATGTGGAAGGTTAGTAATAAGGCAAAGGTTTTAGAATTAAGAAGAGCAAACATCAGCTTATTCAGAGCTCTACTGGAAGAAATTCCATGAGAAGCTTCCATGGAGAATGACAAATCTAGTGAGTGCTGGGATTTTTTTGAGAACACTCTCCAGGAAGCACAGAAACAACTCATGCTCTTTAAAGGTAATGGAATGAAGCAGAACAATAGAATCCCCTGGCTTGATTTTGAACTTTTGAAACTTCTTGAAACTGGGAAAGAAGGATACCAGCGATGGCAAAGTGGACAAATACTTGTTGAGAACTACAGGGGCATTGCCAGGGTGTGCAGAGATGCACTAAAAATGCAAAATATCAGAAACTGGCCAGAGACATAAAAAACTCAAAAGAAACAGCTCTTAAGGTATGTAAAGAACAGATAGAAACAGAAGAAAAATAACAGAAGGAAAATACTGGCCCACTCTTAAACAGCAGAAGGGAATTAGTCACCAACAATGCTGAAAAGGCAGAGATTCTCCACACTTCCTTCACCTCCATCTCTACCAGTGCTGTTTGACCCCAAGCCTTGGGAACAAAAATCCAGGTTCATACAAGCATGGACCCATCATCAGTGGAAAAAGAGTTGGTGTATGAACTATTATAGCTTGACTCCTACACAAATCACTGGACCCTGACAATATCCACTTGAGTGTGTTAAGAGAACTGGCTGATGTCATTGCGAGGCTGTTGCCTACAGTCTTTGAGAAGTCATGGAAATTAGGGGACATCCCAGAAGCCTGGAGGAAGGCTAATGGAACCTCAGACTAGTAAGAAGGGTTTAAGGACTATTCAGGATATTACAGACCCAGAAATCTTCAGTGCCTGGGAATAAATGCTTCAGGAGGCCATCGCAAGTCAGATGAAACTCATGATTGGGAAAAGCCAGTACTGATTCACCAAGAGCAAGTCGTGCTTGACAAACTTGATCACCTTCTATAACAAGAAGCCTGCTTGATTGATGTTGGCACAAGCAGTGGACACTGTCTTCTTGGATTTTTCCAAGGCTTTCCATAGGTTTTTCCACAGCCACCTTCCAGAAAAAAAATGACATTACAGTTTGGACAAGTGGTCTGTGTTCGTAAGTGACCTTGAAGATGAGATCAAGGAGTTTGCCACTGATCTCAAATCGAGTCGGGAAGTCAGCACTTTGGAAGGGAGTCACCCTTCAGATAGACCAGGATAGGCTGGAAGAGTGGGCTAATGAGAATTTGTTGATGTTCAGCAAGGACAAGTGTGAGCTATTGCACCTGAGAAAATGTAACCCAGGAGTGCAGGGCTGGTGAGGATTGACCCAGCTAGGGAGCAGCTCTGTGGAAAGGACCTGGGGGTCCTGATGGGCAACAAGCTCAGTATGAGAGAACTCTGTGCTGCTGAAGCATCTATAAGAGCATCATCAGCAGAGATAAAGAAGCCATTACTCAATCACTCTTCCTCTGAACAGTTAGTGGGTTACGAAACGATCTTGCTTTCACTTATGCCAGAACAGTGTGCAATGGGATTCAAGACCAAAACCATGACTAAATGTCAAAATGAGTGATTCTAAGGTGCTGTTTGTCCTCCAGGGAAAAGATTTCACACCACACTTTCTCCTGGGTGAAAGAGATTAAGAGAGTTCCATTTTTATATATCATGTCATTACACCAACATGAACTGCACTGGCTCAGTCCTTTTCTACTTTACAAAGTGAGACCCTTTGAGGAGTTTTTTCTATTAATAACAAAGTTTGCATGATTCAAATAAAATGAGAGATTAAATGTCTCCAGGAGGACTATAACTTTCTAGAACAATTCTTATAGAGCATAAGATGACAGAATTATTTTTCCCCTTCAGTATTTGAAGCAACTTGGATACCTTGAGGTATACTTAAACTTTAAAGCTCGATATAATGGAATGTATTTTACTTTTGTAAAATGAGTCAGTTCATACAGAATATCTTTCTCTAAATGCTAGCAAACCTGATAAAAACTAAGTTGTTCTAATCAGGTAATTGTTAAAGTAATATCCTAGCTGTTTTCTTTAAATCAGTTTCATTACTCGGACCTATGATCTATGAAGTCTGTACCAGCTAGTAAAGTACAATTCGTCTTAAATTAAAATGATGCTTTTCTTTGACAAGACAATACAATGTTCTTTGTCATGCAAGGAATTATGTGGGAATACTTGTCAGTATAAATTTTCTAGCAACAGTAATAAACTATTCTATCATTCATTTTATTGCTGGAGAAAATAATCTTTTCTTATTCGTACAGACATAGCATTTCCATTACTCCTTAAGAAAGACTTGGCAATACTTCAATCTGAGTGTTATTAGAAAACATTCCATTACTGCTTGGTAAATACATTACTTTCTTTTCCATTATACTTACCACTCTCCAAAGAAGGACATGCTTTTATTATCCTGGTCTGCTCTGGCATAGGAACAGCCTACTTCAGAAATCTGTCCATCCACAAAAATAAGTGGCTTTCCACAGAAACGCCTCTCACATGCACAATGACATTGCAGTGGCAGAGTTCATACTATTTCTTTCATCATCCAGTCCTATAACCCCTAAAAATGGTCAAAATAACACAGATGTATAACTTTATTTCTAATTAGATATTATTTAAGTTGCTATAATTGTAAAACTCCCCTAATTTATATGATATGAATGAATATTCCATGTTGACTGACTGTAGTCTCTTATCAGTTCTGATTAGACAACAAAGCTTGCAGAAAATTTGTTCAATGTTCAGTTTGCAAATATTTTGCTTATAATAAAAGTTATGTAGCATTAGAGAGTGTGAGAAGGTGTTGGACAGATTATGGTTCCAAGTGCACTCTGCAGTGTACCCACAGCCCGCAGCCAAACAGCAAGCTACTTTCTCAATGACACACAAAGAAGGGAGGGGGATGAGTAGATCACACATGGCACTGTTTTGCCAACTTGATGTGCTCTCTGGAGAGATGTGCTAATTATCATGGGCTCATATCAGAAATGTCACTGAGATACTGCCAGGCCTTTACACACTCTTCCGTCTTGCCACGCTTTAACTCCAGGCAGTAAATAAGTACCAGGTAGTTGCTTGCTCAGTCCCTCCAAAACCTCTAGGTGGAGTGGGGAGGAGAATAAATAAAGCAAATTAAACTCAGGGGTTGAGATAAGAACAGTTGAAAAATAAAATAATCAAGTAAAATTGTGATAAAATTAAGCACGATGACAAAATAATAATTAAAAACTTCTCAACACACTGTAATGAAGAGGAGACACACATAGGAATAAAACTTAAAGGAAGGAAGTGATGCACAATACTGTTGCTCACAACCCACTGACTGATGCCCAGCAAATCTCCCAGCAGTGTTCAGCCTCTCCCAGGCAACTGCCCCCACATTATATGCTAAGCATGATGTTCCGTGATGTGGAATACCCCTTTGACCCATTTGGGTCACCTGTCTTGTCTGTGCTTCCCCCCAGCTTCTTGTGCAGTTCTTCACTGGCAGAGCAAGAGACACCGAAAAGTCCTTGATTTAGGGGAAACACTGCTTGACGAAAGCCAAACTGTCAGCATGTTATTGACATAATTCTCATTCTGAGCACAAAACACATCACTGGACCAGCTACTAAGGAAACCAACCCTATCTCAGCTGAAACCAGGATACATATAGGTTTGGCTTTTTTTCTACTTTCGTATAAAGCACAGCTTTGACTGCTGTGCTTTTTTCTATATCTATCACTTTTGCTAAGTAGTTGTAAAGCTACAAAAAAAAAAGTACAGAAGAATCTCATCCTCCCTTGTACATGCATCTATGATCCTAGACAGATCCAGCACTACAGACAGGGAAGGATAGGAGCCAATTTCCAATTAATACTGTCTGTGGTGTCAGCAACCTTCTCTTGTTCTTTCCTGATATCTATCACAGCTCCTATCCCTTCGACCTCTTTGTAGGTGTCCCATTTCTCTGTCTTTAGACATGCCTTCCAAGTGAATCTTTCTTAACTACAATGTGCTTCAAAACAGAACTGTTTCTTCAGAAACAGTTCAGAATTCTATGTATATTGATTCTGCTTTCAGGACCACAATTCACGCCAGATATATCACCTTAGAATTTATCATTCTCCAGAAGATGATAATAAGCAAGGCATTGAGATCAATATCAATTAGCATCTATCCATAAATGAATACCAAATCAACAAGCCTTGTAGTGTAAACAAAAATGGAGAATCCATGAAGGACTTCAAAAGGAGTAAAAAGATTAGCAGTGAAAGTAATACTAATTGAATAATTTTTTTCTCTTTCCCCAACCCCTCTAGTTATTGCCTGTTTTGTAATGTGTATCAATATTTGTGTCCCTGTTTTGTTGCCTCACAGAACCGGACCTTACCTAAACAAGACTGCAGAAAGGACTGGTGCTCAGACAATACTAATTATATCTTACTATTATCTATATATCTATATTAAGATAATGTATACAATACAACAATTCTATTCAATTAAGATATCTCACAGAACTGCAGGTTCTTTAGATCTTTTAGATTTTAAATTTCTCATCATTTGAAAGCAATTGTTATTCAGAAAATACACTGTACTTTCTGTTTATTTCTGTGTTAGGAAAATGTTTAGCATGTTTGGGATTCCTTAAAGAATGAATATGATCACACAAGTACAGTGCTCTCTTAGTATGTTTTTGCTAGGTCATACATTTCAAGAGAACAGAGTTCTCTTAGTCCAGTATAAAGAAACTTTCCATTGGTTGCATGAGAAATGCAGGTAGCTGTTTGTCACTACGCAAGTGCTTTGGCTGAAAATACCTGCCGTAGGACCAAAGAAATCTTAGTTACTACTGGAGGCACCAGAAAAGAAATCTCTTTAATTCCTGTAAAAGGGAGGATCCAAAGAGGTACCATTATTTGGTAACATGAGCCAGATTTCATAAATCTTAAGCACACTTCCTTATGGAATGCATTAACTGTTAGAGACAAGGGTAAATGCTTAGGATGTGAAGCTCCAGGTGTTCTTACAGTGTCACAGCAGTAAACTAATGCCACAGAGAACAGAAACCGATATAATCACATATAACTTTCTACTTCAAGTACCGTGCCAATTACCTGTGTGGTGGCTTATGATTAAGTTTAAAAAGCAGAGATGATTCTTCAAGATTGTGTGTAAAATTTGAGAATTTATGAATATAGGAAGAAGGAAGGTGCTAAAAACCAGTCATGCTAAACTGTGGTAACATTACTACAATTTGTTTTTCAGAGAAAACGTCTCGCATGTCTCTTGGATAAAGAGTAAAATGAATTAGAGCAAATGTATGGAAGAATGAGAGTGACAAACATAAATAAAAAGCTGCAGGATTCAGATAAGAAATGCATGAAAGAACAGCATAATATAATTACGTATCTGAATAAATCTAAAACAGGAAGTGGAATAGATTTAAATTCTTTCTTATTTAGCTGTGTCAACATTTATAAAAGAAAAAAAACAAACAACAGAGAAAAACGAATGTCATTCAAGCAAACAAGAGCAACATGGACCAAATAAACATTCATATCAAGGATGTCATCTGAAAACATGGACTTTCTCTATTTCTTTGGTTTTCTTTATATTCCAAAGTAAAAATAAGTTATTTGCTAGCAGTCAAAAGAAAAATTGGAGTAAATACTTTCAAAACCCTAATGACTATATTATCATTCATATTCTTTTACATGCAGCAAAACAAACAAACAACAAAACCAACAAAAAAAACCTCAACCCAAACCAAACCAACATCATAAAATGCATATAGAATTATTTCAGGAGTGAATGTGCTATTGCAGCTAAAATGAATTAAATCAAAATTCATTACAGGTGTTTATTTTCTACAGATGTTTAAGTACAGGATAAGTAAAATTTTGTTTCAAATTTCTTGTATTATTTTGCTTTCTAGTCAATTACAATCTGCACTTATGGCAAAAAAAAAAAAAAAAAAAATGGTCCAAATCTTAGTTACTTACTTATCACTGAATCTGGTCAGGATGCTCTCATTCTTATTATTGATGGTGAAAAAAATTTAAAATATTTTCTAAAATGAAAACAGATGAGAAATCTTATACTGTTTTCTGAGTGAATTCTTGCTTTTTCTCATAGGTTGAGATAAACATAATCCAGAACATTGTCCACTTGAACTGGGTGCAACACAGGAGACAAAACATAAGAGACTACTCCCAGCTGGTGAAGAGTGGTGTGCATCAGCATCTATCCTCAAATAATTCAGGAGGTTTTCAATGACACCTCACCATACACTTGCTGGACACAGGAATTGGTTGCTGTATTACCTACCATCAGGATTAAAAATTATAAAATTATATTGAAGATGATAATACTTAGAAAGAAATACATAAGGATTAGTTTTCTACTTTGAATTTAGATTTGGTTAATTTTTTTTATTTTTTTTTAGGCTTTTCTGGTTTTATCCAAATAGAATAATAGATTCATAGAATGGCCTGGGTTGGAAGGGATCTTAAAGATCATCCAGCTCCAAACACCACACCATGGGCAGAGACAGCTTCCACTAGACCAGGTTGCTTGGAGTTCCATCCAGCCTGGCTTTGAACACTTCCAGGGATGGGGTATCCACAACCTCTCTTGACAATAGTTAAGTATCTCAACACCTCTGCAATAAAAAATATGTTCATAATATCTAACCTAAACCTGCTGTCTTTTAGTTTTAAGTCATTTCCCCTGTCCTGTCACCACATGCCCTTGTAATTAGTCTCTACCCATCTCGTGGTCTCCCTTCAGGTACTGGAAGGCCACAATTACATCACACTGAAGCCACCTCTTCTCCAGACTGAACAATACCAACTGTCTCAGCCTTTTCTATAGGAGAGGTACTCCACCCCACTGCTCATCTTCATGGCCCTCCTCTGGACTTGCTCTAACAGGTCCCTGTCCCTCCTGTGCTGGGACCCCAGAGCTGGAGGCAGCCCTGCAGGTGGGTCTCACCAGAGCAGAGCAGAGGGGCAGAATCCCCTCCCTGCACCTGCTGCCCACCCTGCTTGGGATGCAGCCCAGGACATCCTTGGCTCTGTGGGCTGTGAGTGAACATGGAGGGCTCATGTCCAGCCTCTCACCCACCAGCTCCCCCAAGTCCTTCCTATGTATATTTTACTTACCTCCAGGGATGGTGACCTGACCAGGACAACCTATTCCACGAAGACCATGGAACTTTGACAACCCTTTTCATGAAGAACACAACCTGAGGTCACTTCCTCTAGTTCTATTACTTGTTGCTTGGGAGAAGAGGCGGACACCTACCTGGCTACAACCTCTTCTCAGGTCGTTGTAGAGAGGAATAAGGTCAACTCTGAGCCTTCTCCGGGTTAAACAATCCCAACTCCCTCAGCCACTCCTCATAGGATTTGTGCTCCAGACTCTTCCTCAACTTTTTAGCCCTCCTCTGGACATGCTCCAGCACCTCAATGTCTTTCTTGTTACAACACCCAAAACTGAACACAGAATTCAAGGTGTGGCCTCACCAGTACTGACTGCAGTGGAACAATCACTGTCCTGGTTGGTCCTGCTGGCCACACTATTTTGATCCAAG
>JAWMRC010000089.1:16416176-16464332 GCA_035584755.1 Thripadectes ignobilis
TGGCCTCACCAGTACTGACTGCAGTGGAACAATCACTGTCCTGGTTGGTCCTGCTGGCCACACTATTTTGATCCAAGCCACGATGCCACTGGCCTTCTTGGCCACCTGGGCACACTGCTGGCTCATGTTCAGCCAGCTGTCAACCAGCACCCCCAGAACCTTTTCTGCCAAGCAGTTTTTCAGGGGTTCTGGAGTGATACTGAGACATGGGCAGTCATAGTGCTTTTTACTTCACCACTGCCCACCAGGGTGATAATTTCATTATATTAATTTCCTGCCTTGTGATGTTGCATTTCCGTACATAGGGGTGTATTGGAAAGAGCAAAATCATACTGTTAAAGGACCACAGGGAGCTGAAGGAGCTAATGCGGTGTAATTTCATATTCACTGCCTATTGGGACAATCTGTTGTACTTCCCTAAACTGTACTTCACAGAATCACACTGTTCAGAGCAGACCTTATAAGGTGTTATCTAGTCCAACTACCCTGCTCAAGCTTGGTCAGCAAGAGCAGATTAACCAGGACTGTGTCTAGTCATGTTTTGAATAACTCCAAGAACTGAGACTCTAAAATCGATCTGGTCAACTTGTCTCAGAATTTATTCATGCCTGCAACAAAAACAGAAAAGAAAATTTTTTTTCTTTTCAGATGGAAATTCATGGTGGTTTTATTTGTACAGTCTTCTTTATACCCTCTGAGTATTAATAAGATTTTCTCCCAAGCCTTCTTTTATCCAGGCCAAAAGTGCCAGCTCTCTCAGGCTTTCTTCATGAGACATGGTCCTATTCATTAATCAGCTTCATGGCCCTTTGCTGAAATTGCTCCCTTGTCTTGGGGACCCCAGAAATGGATGCAGCGTTCCAGATATACTGTGTTTTCTCTCCTGAGGGGAAGGATGACCTCCCTCACACTGCTGGTGGCGCTCTGACAGCGCACAACCGGCCATCTTTGGCACAAAAACACTTTGCTGGCTCATAGACATCTTTTTGCCCATGAGGACTCCCAATGTTTCTTTGCAACCCTGCAAGGAAGAGGTCAGCCTCCAGTGTTTTCTGGTGCCTGGGATTATTCCTCCCCAGGAGCAAGACTTGTCACTTCCCCTTGTTCAACTTCATGGTCTCCAACCTCTTATGGTCCCTCTGAATTACAGCACAAACATCTTGTCTGACAGCCACTCCCCGCCCTGTTTGGTAGTTTGCCTTTCAAAAATACTAGCTGATGTGGACCAAAACAATGTGAAGAAATAAACTGATAATGAAACAGTATGAATGGACTGATGCTTATGGCTTCAATTCATTCTTAATCATCTCTGTCTAATGTATGAGTCATCTAAAACAAGAAGGCACAGATTTAATTTTTCTTGTTAAGAAATTGGCACAGTATTTAATCTATATTTTGTTAAAGCTGAAGAGGTGTACTTGGTGTATAAATATTTTTCTTTTACTAGTCAAAGGAACACTGAAAGTTTCAACTTCTGCTCCCTCACTCCCTGAGACCTCAACCACTTCAATTCTTTTTTCTCGTATTTATAACTGGAACACTAGAGTGCTATTTAAACTGTGTGTTAAACAGTCAGTCTCCACCATGTTGAACACCAGAAATTCTAATCAAACCCCAGAGATTTTAGTAAAACCCGCTGGGAAATAGGACTGATTTGTAGCAGTAGTCCATCTTAAAAAAATAAGGATGTAGAACAAATGCTTGTAAATGCAAACATGACAATGAAAGATTGATCAGAAGCAAATGCAAAATGAGCTTAGAGATACTGGTGACAAATTATGCAAACTACCTCTTTCTTTTAAGTTTAAACTCATCAGCTCAAACCACTGACACACATTTTCTTATTTGACATCCAGATAGATGTTTTTCCAAATTAATAGGATACTTTTATGTCAAATTATCTAAATTATGCCTAGAACTATTTGCATCAGCAAACAGGGTATCTTATGATGGCCAGACTAAAATACACTCTACAAATTTAATATCACAATCAGTATCTAGCATTGCAATATTTTGGCTAGATAGAAGTCTGTGATACATGCAAAGCTTCAAGGAACTCACAAAATTTGATTTCCACTGACAACTCAGTACTTCTCTACTTCTGTATGCATAATGAAGATGAATATAAAATTTAAACCCTCTCCACAAAATTAAACGGTAGACACAAAATTAAACACCAGAAGGAAAGTCCTCTTTTGGCTGAGATTAGTAATAGACCATAAGCATTACAATAAGTCAGGAAATGAGTTTGTGTGACACTTTAAGTGCAGTAAGTTGGATTTCTCCACTTGTGTGAGTTCAAAAGCCAGGAAGGTACTGATTTATTTTTCCCTATTAAGAAATAGTCACAGCATATAGTCTAGCTGATTTTCCATTGTACAGATAAATAGGAAAAAATATCTAATATGACAGGTTAAGGGAAGAAGGAAGATTACACTGAAGTGCAAGACTGGAGAGCACATGAGAAATGACTAGCCGAAGCCTTTGAAGCAAATGATATGAAATAGTCTGCATAAGGTAGTGTCATCCTGTTGTGGAAGTAAGCCTGATTCTGATTCATAAAACATGCTTCAGTTTTATGCTACTATTGCTTGATTAAGTTCAATTTATTTACAATAAAGGGAGGAAGATCAGAATCCCAATGACGTTATAAAAGTACTTTGTCCTGTACTTTGACCAGACACTGATAAGGTACACATGCCATGAAGCTGTGCCAGCTGGATGTGTTGAAAGCAGTTATTTATGTTGCACAGTTGTGGAAATCTGATTCATATTCTGAGCAAGATTCTGATACAATAAAGCTTTTGCTTTGTGGTTAATATTGAACTAGTGGTTTTAAGCACTCATGTACATAAAATTTTGCTGAACCAATGCATCATAATAAAATCAAAGCTTTGTTAAAATATGTTAAAATCAGAAGATGCTTGTAGTAGTTGAAAGGCTGAAATTTCACCAGCAGAACATAATGTGAACAGTATTCCTTTTTATGAAATTTAAATTGCACAATATGAAAGGTTTGCGTAGTTTTTAAAAGAAGCTACTTATGAGAGTTTTCTGCATAAATTAGCACTAGTAGCATGAGGGAAACTACAGTGATTTGGATAAAACTGTCAAACATGGGGCTGCAGAGTACCAAAGAAAACACTGAAAATGTGCCCAGCCCAAAAGATAAGATCAAAGGTAGTTGAATCCTTCACTATGATAGATAAACCTTCTCAGAATGTGTAGGATTTTATAAATATGCAGAAAAGTACAAAATGTAGCTTAGCTACCTTAACTGGACAAACAGAAAAAAGCATATCAAACCCAAGTGAATACCAACAATGAAAGGAAGGTAAAAAGCATGATCAGAAAAGTATTTTAAATAATCTTCAAAATCTGGTTTTATTTCCTTTTAAGACCAGTACATGCTCTCTGACAAAAGCAACAAAGAACTTATTGTGTTGGTTTTTTGACTTGAAGTGCCATGTTGCAGAAAGGTTTGCTTTTTACTTATGACAGTGTAGCAGCCATTCTGCGTGCTGCTTATTGACAAGCACTCAGCATGCTCTGCCTCTGACACGGCCTTCTGTATCACCCAGACAAAAACTGAAAATAAATATTTCTGAACAATCTGTATGTCTATTTTATCTTTTTTCTCCACTTTTTTTTTTTCTTTTGATTTCTTTTGTTTTGATGACAGCTGTGTTGTAAAATTCTGGAAAGTGTTATTGAAATTTTTCTACAATTTCCTAAATCAAGTTCTTACACATTCTGCAGTATTATAGTTTTGCTACATACTTTGGGTTCTCAAGATCTATTTTATATGCTGTGATCTTGGTTCAGCAAAAACACTTAAAATACTTCAGCATGTGCAAGATTCCACTCTGACCAGAGGGTTTGTATTTGGAGTTACGATTGCCTCTAATAAATACTCTGAATGTTAAGAGAAGGAGTACTAAATAAAGAAATAACATTATGTTTTATACTCAATAAGCAAAGAGGACATGTGCATTTGTATGTATCCAGCAGTTTTAAATAATCTTAGCAATAGTACTGTTTTAGTGATGATCTAAAGATTGTTGTATAAAGACAGAATGGAGACTGCATATATTTTATTAAGTAAGCAAGTTATATGGAGAAACAGAGGTAAGATTTCAGGTGACTTTTATAGCCTTTTCAGATCATCACTCCAGTTACTTTTCAAGAAAACACTGATTCTGTGGTAGCCATTCTGATAGTGACAATTCTTTTGAGACTTAGCTGTTATTCAGAGTCATATGCCTTTATTTGCTCATGTCCAGTAAAGATACAGTACATTTCAACTACTCTACTTCTTTGAACAATAAACTGGGAAATGTTTAGTCAGATGTTTTATGACTTTTTAATTCTAAGAACAGACTATCCAAAAATCTTACATTTCTGCCACAGAGTAGGAAAAGAAACTACAGTATTTTAATAAGTTTCAGGGGGACAATCAGTTTTTCCTTTCCAGACTGAATCTCCAGTGCACCTGACATGTACCTGACAAAAATGAATAGGTGTAATTGCCAGCACTGCTTCTTCTTAAGCAGAATCTTTTTATGTGAGGATGTTGGGGCTATACCACATTATATCTTTCCTTCAATTATGAAAGCAGATGATTTTATATTCTCTGCTTCTACTTAAATTGTGCTTAAATTAGTCCTGAAATGCTTTCATGATCAAGAAAAGATTGTCCTTCTTAGCTTGACACCTGTATGGATAGTTAATGGTGATGAAAAAGGACTTACAGCTGGAAATATCTTCAAACATGTCTATGGGAGGCTAGTAACACTGATGCTTTCAGAATTTTTATATACTTGTAGATTTTAATATAGCTGTATAATTTGTTACACTTAAGGTAGCAGATGACAGTTTCTAAACCTCTTTCGCATGGTTTGTGTCATATTTTTGAAATTCTGTTTAATAGTCTTTCCAAGGAAAGAGTTTTTAGCAAGGACATCTTGTTTGGGACACATGCACCTGGATCAGAATAATGCGACACATTACAGTAAAAAAAAGACATAGGGCCCAGAACCCTTGGAGGGTCTCCAACAGGGAGGTACCAAGGGCAAATGGTGTTTGGATTGGATGTATCTTCTAGATATGGTAATTAGTTAAAGGTATAAAACTGTAAGAACTCTTTTCTGGGGTGTGCATGTATGTATTATATATATTATATATATATTTAATGAAAGCACCTGAAAAAACTGTCATTAAAGACCAGCTCTCTATTTTATTTACACTGTCTTGAAAATTATTTTCTTCCATTTTAGGCAACGCCATGCTGCCCTACAACAGAGCAGTGTTCTTCAGTTGGCTGTATTCTATTTTCAATTGCATTGGAGGTAGTTAAGGGATGTGTAGATGTGATGCTCAGATACATGTTTTGTGGTGGATTTGGCAGTGCTGGGTTAATGGCTGGACTTGATGATCTTAGAGGCCTTTTCCAATGTAAATGATTGTGCAATTCTCTGATTATGTTCTACAATTTAAAAGTCACCAGAAATTGTTGAAAGTAGCAGGCTTTATAGTTTTTATATGTTCAGTAATTGCAGTTATTTAGAAAATACTGTACCTCTGTGGCCTTGCCATATTATGTTCTTGAATGGAGAGCAAGAGGACAAAGCCTCAACCTTTTATACTTAGTGAGTTAACTTTTCTGCTTTCTCTGCTGTGTCTGACTGAAGTCAATTCAAAGATGCAGAGGTGAACCGCCAAGTGAAAATGGAGAACATCAGTCTAGGTCAAAATACTACTCTATGCAATTCAGTTTCAAAGGACATTTATCAGCAGCCATTAAAATTCTAATATCAGAGTCTTAGACAAAATTTAAAGAAAGGAGCAAATGACCAAACATTAATCAGGTCTCTTGACAAAGGTTAAAGGAATAGAAAGTGATAATAACTCATCCTTGCTACAGTTTTCACATAATCACCTCATGGCCTAGTGAGGTTACTGAGCTGTATGTCATCCTAAAGTGCATGGGAAGGGACTGAACCTTTTTTCTCACTGCTAAGAGCTCTTTAAGTTTTAAAAGTGTTAACTATGTCTTTGTTTTCACACTTTATGCCTTGTTGTCTTGAGGCTTCCAATGCAAATTACCAAAAAGAATTCTGGTTTTCATATTGTCTGATGTTCTTAAACTAAACCTCACTTTTTTTCATGTGCTTTTTAATTGACTGGATTTATTGTTGCATCAGCTTACACTAGGCAAGCCTATTATTATAATAGCTCTTCAATAGCTCGTAGAGAAAGATCTTTCAGACAGTGTAGAGGAACTATAGCACCACACATACAATTATTTATGTTTACTTGTCTTAAGGGGGCAGCAGCAGCACACTGTGCACCTCGAGAGCTACATTTGTCTGCTCTGCCTGTGGACAAGATTAAGTGCAACTCTTTATTTGATAGTGGCGCTTAATGGGATCTTGGTGATGTTTGTCGTATCAGGTCTTTACAAAAACAAAGTCCGGTGTTTCAGCCTGATAGTGTTCATTTTTTGACATTTGTTAGAGACATAAACAATTTAATATCATGTTGAAGTACTTGGTATGTGTCACTGTAGTTTAGCTGGACAGGTATAAGGCTGTTGCTGCCAGCAGCAGCCACATATGCGTGTTTTCACAAGCATTACTCATCTGGAATTGCTTTCTGTAGTCATTACTAAGGCCTAGAGGACATAATATGGAAATAATAGAATGTAAATTTACTGCAGCACCACTCTTTAAAAGCCACAAGGTTTCTGTACTTTGACGTTCTGAATTCTAAATCGCTTACACACAACACAGTTGATCTAATACGTTCTGAATCACTCTCACGTTCTCCTAAAGTGTGATAGCTAGTAGTCCTTTGCCTGCTTTCTGAAACCAGTATCTGAGCAAGTTAATAGTTGTCCCTCAGGCTTCCTTTATTGTTGTACCTTCTCTGTATCTCATCTACTGTATTAAATCACAAATACCTGTTTCCACCCAGGTAAAAGGCTATGAACCAATGGAATTCAAATCAAATACTGGAATGAATCTATGTGAGAAGAATCAGTGTTTTACCAAGTGTCTTCTGAAAGCAAATGTGTTTTTCTTAAGGTGGTTCATCTGCAAAATCTTCATATGTACTGCATAGAACTGTGTATACAGAACACCCAGATCAGTATGTCTCTCCCTGTGATGCTGAAAAAAGAAATAGCTGATAGTACAGCTTGTTTTTCTTCTTCAGACAATTTACCTCTACTCATCAACTATGAATTGTATGCAAATAGTAAAGCTGAAGGTAACAGCTGTGGTGTCTAAAATTTACTGAGTAATCACTCAGTGATAATGTGACGTAATGATCAACAGCAGTTACATTAGAATGGCCACTTTTAGAAAAAAACTGTTGGAAGACAGGCATTATTTCCTCTAAAGAGGCAGCTACCAAATTACTGTGACAAGCAGATAAACCATTCACTGTAGATATAGCTGACCCAGAAGGGGGCAATTTTGCTGTCTGTAAAGTTGATTTGGTGTTGTGTTGGTTTTTTTTTTTTGTTTGTTTTTTGTTGTTGTTGTTGTTGTTTTGGTTTGGTTTGGTTTTTTTAATTTTATTTTTTTATGTATAAAGTTATGGTATGCATCTGCATGTTGCATGTTATTTTGTGCTTCTTGCATGGAAACAATCTTAATCCACTTACTGTGCCCTGAATAATTTTGATTTTCAGAACTATCAGAACTTGAAGGCAAGGGAGAACAAAGTGTATATGATATAAATACTTTGGTTATCTCCTTTGTCAAATGATGCATCAATTCTGTCTCTGGAAATGGTAGCTGAACCTGCAGGCTCACAGACATGAGCAGGAAAAAAAAAAAAAAAAAGAGCAAGAAAGAAAAAAAACTACTCTGCTTTCTCACAAAGAATAAAAATATTAGTTCACTTATAATAAAAGACTGCGATGACACAAGACAAAGAAAGCAATGGTAGGGAAAATATTTTCCCACACAAGATATCCTGGATCCCATCTTTGTTGTGCCAACCTACTGCAGCTCTGCAACACAATAGACAGTTTTTCTTTTTTCTTTAATTTTAGAGAAGCATTGACAAAGACTGTGTACCTTAGAGGTATGGTATGCCACCTATGCAGTAAAGAGGTTTTTTTTTCTGTCTGAAACAAGTTTTCAGTGTGTTCTTATCTTAGAAAACTGAACATTAAGCTATAGGAAAATACATTCAAATCAGACTGCTAGCCCACATGCTGATAGTAGGCATATAGCATCCTTTGTTACAAGAAGCTCTGTAAGGTGAATAAAAAGTAGAAAGATACGTGGGTCAAAAAATTGTAAAAGAAGAACACCTACTGGAGATATCTTGCCATTTTGATCATAATGGGGGGAAAATTTCAATGCTGTTCCTCTACACATACATATATTTTCCTGCCTATTCTGTCTCTATATATAGGAAAGGTGAGAACAAATAAAGACATTTAAAAGTTGACCAGAATCCTGTTTTGCTATACAAGATCACAATATGTTGCACTCTCTGGGCTAGGTGAAACAGTAAATGACAGGATGCTTTGGTTTTATCCCATCTTTTTCTCTTTGTTCCCCTATTTGCATTGTGCCTGAACCTATCTGTGCAACCTTCCACACAGATTAATATGTTTCATATCATCATGTTACACAGCAGTTTGTCAAACCATAATTGTGTGGCAATATTGGATAAGAAACATTAAATGGCATTTGACTATGACTATCATTCTAATGTTCTGTAATTCCAAGACTTCTTCTTTTCAAAGACTAGTTTTCTTGTAAAAAAATAGAGCTTAGAGTTAAGACTATTTGTGTTCCTTCTTTTGTATTTTCTCATCATTGAGAATTCAGTTTCTTTGTTGTTACATATAATTCTGATGCACCAGGATTTGTGCTGTGAATATTAATCAGACTTCTGTTCTTTGCGAACAGTTTCACATGCTTGGCTAAAGTTACTCTTTGTTTGATAAAGTACCTTGCTTGCTCTGTAGTGATCCAGGCAATGTGAAGAATATCACAGCTAACACCCAGCAGTGGAGGCTGCAGCACTTCCCTACTGTAGACGTGCAGCAACAGGTGTTAAAGGACAACTACTGGGATTCCTCTGCTTCTGGAGGATCAGTGCAAGCGTGTGAAAGCTTCTGTGCTTTCTGTTCTGGGGGTTTTCATCTGCGTGATGGAGCACTCAAAAGCTGAGAAAGAGATGCAGTTATGGATGGGATATACTAAAATGCAATTGATGTCACAGAATTTTGAACTCTCTTCACATTGGGAGTATTGATTGGTGAGTACCTGTTAGGTGCACATACAGTAATTCCTGTGCACACAGACAAACGTGTATGCCTTCATATGACACAAGATCAGTGGCAGAAGTGTTTGACCATTGGTCATAGTTTAAGACAGATTAAAAGGGTATTTGTTATTTATAGGACTGGTGTATAAATGGTATGCACTTTATAACATATGTACTTTCCAGTGCACAGATAGGCACAGTATATGCATAAATGAAAACACGGATACGCTGCAGTCAGATCACTAGTCCTGTATTTGGCATATTACTCTGCTACAAATAAAAATGTTCTTGAATCATGACAAGGCATTGATGCTTGTCATTTTCCTTCAGTGAAATCAAACTTGGTTATATTGTGAGTTCAAAAGACAATATCTGTGTTGAGATTGATTTTATAGTTTTGAATGTTGATGAGTTTCTTTATGGATTTCAGAAATCGTTTTCTTGGCACATGGTCTTCACAGCATTGGGGTGATAACACTTTGGCTAACATTGTACATTAAACTACCCTGTGTATAGGAACATGCGGTGAAAAGTTGGGTTTTTACCACCTTTCTTCTGATATTCTCTGCTAGTGTTAATTGTCATCTTGTTGTTTTCAAAATAAATAATTTGAGAAAGTTTTGAAAAATTTATAGATTAGTTCCCTCCATCCTTGTGCTAGGAAAGAAAAATCATGACATAATGTCTAGTGGATGAAGACTACCAAGACAAAAATATGTCTGGGATATGTTAAGTGATTAATTAATTTAAAATGCAATAAATGACTGTGTACTGTCAGGGAAAAGTCAGGGGAAGAGCAGAAGGGGAAGCAAAGGTACTTGTTAATTTTACCAGTTGACATACAGATTATGAGATTATGCACTTGCAATGAATACAGAAGAAAGTTTTTGGTGTTTAGTCCATGTAAGCACAGAGGTCCTGAACAATGCTCTGTGGAAAACATCTATTGCCTGAAGATGTTGGACACAGGATAGTTTCTAGTATAGCTATTTTACCAGGTCTATTTATAACTCTTATGTCTTTTAATAAATTTGATTCGATGTTCTCTGATATGGGACAAAGAACTCCAAAATCAGTACATGAAAAGGTGGGGGTTTTTTGTGTAAACATACTTTCATTTATCTTGAAAAGGATTTTCTGTATTTAGTAATGAGATAACAAAAATATAAGGGTATGTTCCCTTTTAATGGCAGCTCTGGTGGTTTCAGCCTGATCATCCACTGCTTCAGATACTGACAGTGATCAGAACACACTGCTTCAAGCCTTTTTTTTTTTTTTTTTATAATGTTCTCAGCTCAGATGATTTCAGTGCACTGTTTGATTTGTCACTCTCCTCTCTCCAAACCGTGGCTGACTGTGGGAAACAGGATGTCTCAGGGCTGGCCTTAGGCACTAGAAAGTGGGCAGCTACTTGAGTCAGAAGGCTGCTGAGAGCCTGTTCTGCCAATGCCCATGGAAACACAGAGCAATAGTTAGTGTAAAAATGCTTACCCTGAATACCCCATCTGCTGTTGCTAGTGAGAAAGGATTCAGAATGCATTAGGGACCCATATGAGAGGGATAAAAAAGACACTTAAATAACCACAGCCTTCTGTAAACCTCTGACTCAAGAAAATGGCATGTTATTCTTGGGATTGCTGTCCTCAATCTCAAGTGAGGATTTGGTTATACCTGCCCTTTCAGAGATAGCTTTCAAGCCTAGAAACCTACACATGGGAATTTAAATCACCCTAATAGTAGCTCTTAAAATTTGTGTCTGCAGCAGTACAAGAAAGCTGGTTTTACTTTTTTTTTAAGGGTTGGGGGGCTTAGATTTGGTGGGATTTTTAATCTCCCTCAAATACAGATAGATGGATTTTACTTTTGTTTTTTAAGGTGACTTTAATTTAAATTTTTAACTTTTCTGAAAACAATTCCCCAAAACAAAAGCTGCAGTATCTCCAAATATAGAATCTCTAACAGTTGCAATGTTCAAACTGCAGGAGGCTGAAAAATTGTTCTGAATTTTCCCTAGACACTAGGCCCAGATACTCAAGGCACGTGTGACATGTCAGGGTGACAGAATGGGGTTGTGCAAAGAATGCACTGCCTTGATCAAAAGAAACCCTGTACACAGCTGATGGAAACAATAATGCATATGAAATTGTCCAGGAGAATGCCAAGGCACCTGAGATCTGCACAGAGGAAGGATGACTCAACAATAAAATAATTATTGCTCTCTTTTACTTTAGTAGTTTTGACAGTCTATGTTATAGGCTGTGACAAAGAGAGTCTATGGGGGAAGCCATCAACTTCAAGAAGGTCACAAAGTTAAACTGCCCGCCATGCTGGTTTGGCACAGTGGCTTTTATCAAAGCATACAGCATTCTCCTACAGCAGACAAAGCTTTCCTGGGCATCAGGAAAAACATGGCATTTTTTTGTTTTCTGCAAGCTCCTCGGTTTTGATGTTAGGAAGGGCACCTGCAGAAGCTGGCTAACCAGGATGGTAAACCATGGGAAGTGCCAAGGAGAGTGATTTATTTCCTCTAACCTATTTGTAGGAGATTGGTGCTCAAACATTTATAGTAAAAATGTCAAGGTACTGAAATGCTTAATATAATAATGAAGGTGTTTTTCTGAGCCTTTCCTAAAATAAAAAAATTAAAAGAGAAAAACAAAAGGAAAAAAAAAGAGAAAAAAGAAAAAACAAAAAGAAGAAAAATTGCAGACCCAGAGACATGTAAAACTAAATTGAATCTTACTTTTTTTTTAATTTTTGTTTCCAACAAAGACAGTATTTAAATAATTATTTTTTTTTTAAATTCACACTACATAGGCTGCATTTTAGAGGGTTTTTTTTCACTCATAGAGAATAATGGTAGTAGTATGAGAAATTTTCTATTTTCCTATAATTACTTTCCCTTTAAAGTAATAACCAATAAAATCACAGAAAGGGTGATTTAATTTGGGATAGTCTGACTTCCTATTTGTTAGTGGCTTTGCAGGAAAGCTCAATTTATGAGGTATGGCTGTTTCATAATTTATCATTCTGGAAGTTTTAGCTTTACGTATTAGGAATAAATCTATGACAAAACTTTGAAGGCAAGAGCTTTTATTATATTAACAGGATGCCAGCAATATACACAAGCTTTCAGGATCTTAGTTATATTACTCCTCCCCCAATTTTCACCACGTTGGATTTGAGACACTTTCAGTAAATTGAGGAGAACATTCTGCAGACAACAGAGAAAAATTGTAAATCTTAGAAAAATAGTCTGAAAATTGACATATTCATGGAGCAAAAGCAAGCCCCGGGGTTTTAAGACACACAAACATCAGTGTATTAAGACTCTGCTTTTCACTCCAATAAAATCCATAACGCAGTGGAGTAGTTCCTATTTCTGAGCTGTTCACAAAGGCACTGTGATGCCCTCCTCTACTTCCACGCAAACCCTGTGCAAACGAGCATAGTCTTTGCTCCTTGTGGAATGTGAATTTATCCAGTGGACTTCCACAGAAGGAAAATGTTGAAATGTATCTTAGAAGGTCAAAAGGGTTGGCATTTGCAGTTTCACTAATGGCAGACACACATTCTTTTTATTTTTGCATTTTGAGCAGATGGAAGTAAAACTATGCATGCTTAGAGAGAAGTGAACTTCTGTTTTCCTCCCTACAATCTCAGAAAGTGTGAAAATGAATTCTGTATGTCTGACAGTAAAATCATGTTGGACTAATAACACAGAGCGTGGTCTCCAGGACATGTATGGTTTATATTTCAACTCACAAAACATGCAAAATTTACTGTAATTTTTGCCGGCAAACTTCAAAACCATTAGTAGTCAGGGACAGAGAACACAGCTGAGCATCTGGCCCATCAGGTGGACATTTTAGAAACACTGGTTTAATGACTCAATAATTTAATTTCATTCATTCCAATGTTTTTTTCCTACTGACAGTAATTTTGGTAACATGCTGCATATAATGCATATAATTCAAGACAAAGTTACTATTTTTAATTTCAAAATACATAATCTTCATAATGTAGTGCATAGGATAATAGAAACAGAAGGAAATTAATGCAAAAAGCAAAATAATGTAATTAGGTAAACTAACATTAGGCGTTCAAATTATATACTCGTAAGCAAAATTAAAATCAAAACAAAAGTTCTAGTGAAAGTTTGCCTTTTGGAAAGCTGTGCAATGTATCACAAAAAAATTCATCCCTAGGTGCAGAATTCTTGGGGGAGATTGTATATCCAGTGTAACACAAGTATCAGTTTTGGGTCATTGCCATAGCAAGACAAAATAGTATACTTAAGTACATATTTAAGTACTTCATTATCAGAAGTATCATGCTAGAGGGTGGGGGTCAGGAGATTGCATACTCTGAAAGGACAGTTGTTCATGATGAAGCTATGGCTACCAGACCCATTTTCTCAAGAGACACACCAGATCTGCTGTCCATGTGCTTCACAGGTGGTTCTCACATGTGCAGCAGAGTTGATCTATTTGGAACATGATAAACTACTGTGTACGTGCAGAAATAATTCTGCATAGTCTGTGTAGGTGTGTGATAACACTTCCAAGAAACTTGGAACCTGTGGAGCTTATGATACACACCATCTGTTTAGCAGATATAGATCCAATATATATCTCCTCAATAAATCCACAGCTTACCAATCTCACTTCACTCATACTACTTACTGCAAGTGCAAATATTTCCTCTAAAAATTGCAGATGAAAACAGCGCTTTACAAAACTGGCATGTGAAGACACCTTAAATGAGAAGTGTGAGAAATAATAAAGATCTTTTCCTAGTTCATCATATCTTGGGAGTTTGGCCTCCTGATATGATCTATCCTTTTCTCTTTTTCTCTCATACTCTCATAGTCAATAGTGAAGTAGATGTCTCGACATTAAACTGGAAAAAGGAAAAAGAAAAAAGAAAGGCTTAAAATAGTTTATGTGACTCTCTGCATTGTTTCTGTTTCTGCAGCTTTCCGAACCTTATTAAGATTCTACTGGAACAGTTCACTGTTAAGGAGTATACATTCAGCCATGACTTAGATATGTTAAGGAAGCTGTAAAAGTTATGTACCCAAGACTCTCTAATTTAGACTGATATGTCTGCTGCTCACTGAAGTGCTTGTTGAGGTTTTGAGTAGGTATTTTTGATAGAAAACTATCTCCCAAAAACAGTAGTTGACCTCACCTTAAAACATTTTAATTCATGCCTTTGTCAAAACTTGAAGGCATTCAATGAGGTTGGAATTACAGAAAACGCAAGGAGTTACACTGAGACATGAGATAAGTACTCTGGGTACTTTCCCCCCTTAGTCTGGAGTCCTCTTTGTGAAATTTGACATTTCATTTGAGTTCAGCTTCTTCTCAGGTGGCCAGAACTTGTACATCTTTCATTTTGTGGGCTTATTTAAGCTCTGGGTATGTAAATTGCAAGAGTGTCTGAGTGCTTGTAGCAGCTGATGCCAGCAGTAAAATGCTCTGATAATATAATATAATGATAATATGAGGATACTATGAGGTGTCCAGAGGTTACCCTTTGTGCTTAGCCAAGTTATGCCCCAGCTGTCTAGATGTACCACTATGATCATAGGTCTACTTGCCACTGAGCCTGGTCCTGTATATCCCAGAATATCTTGCAGCAATGTTTCATGGAAAACAGGCAACTCACTGGAGACTTTTTTACAGAAAGACTTAACAAGACAAAGCACTATGGGATATGGATATATCCCAGATGCAGGCTTCCCACACTGAGCAGTGTAGCAGTGTCATATTTCAGCCTGTGATTGCTCCTAGGCTAAACCATGTAAATGTAGTCAGCATGTAGAAGAGGAAGTATGCCAGGAGTTGTGAAGATAAATTAATTGATATTTCTCATATATTTTTTCTAATTTATAATACATGCATTCACATACTTTAGCAATGAATTTTAAGTAAAAACTTGTTAGGAAATCAATAATTCAATGTATAACACAGTAGTGCAGGTAATATGCCCCAGGCCATACTGAATGAAGATGATTAAACAAATCATTGCAATAGGGCTTCATTAAGTGAGCATTGAATGCTGAAAGAGACAAGGAAAAATGGTATGTAATTATGAAATTAAAGATTGTATTGTTGTGTATTTACACAAGGATGCTATTAGTCTTTCTGCAACCGCTGCCAGCTGTTGTCCACCATGACCACATTTTAAGAGGGTTATTTTTAGTTCTTTGGAGGGCAAAGTTTTGCAATGTTCCTGGAAAATTATTTTTCATGGAATAAAAATATAATTACAATGCAAAATTCCTCCTATGCTCTTCCCATTTTATAATAATATGCTATTTGTAGATTTAAAGAGCAAGTGCCTACCAATGGCAGTGGGAAAGCTCCTGGAGGTGATCACAGGATTTGACAGCCAGGGATCACTGAAAACTTTGGCAAACTAAAATGATTTTTGCTTTCCCTCTTTCTGTACAATTCTGCCCTACAGTTGTGCAAGGCAAAAGCTTGATAACCTTAAAAATCTTGCCCGCCTCTAAAAGCTCCTCACAGGTTTTTACTGCAGCCAAACTTGATGTCAGGAAATACCATATCACCTATGCAGATTGACTTTTGTCAGCTCCTAGCAGCTGAAACTTCTGAAAACCAGGTCAACTACACATTAGAAATTCTTGTTCAGACAAGATGAATTCTCATTAATTCCCTGAACCAAAAATTCAAGGACTACCAGTCAATTAAACCAAGGGTGGGATTGAGAAAGATTGTTCCCTCTTAAGAATATCCGTGCCTTTAAGAGTGGCAGCAAGAAGTACAAAATTTCTTTGACCTCCATCTTCTGTCAAGCTGATTATGCAAATTTTTTCTTCTGAAAACAAGCCCATACTCTAACCAGATAGTGATATATGATTGACCCATAAATTTATTAAACTAAGTGTCACTCAGGATTATCTGGAGGTTAAGGAGAAACTTACAGCAAGAGATACTTTTTTTTTTTTTGGTAATGAAAAATCATCTTTAAAGGGTTAAGTGCATTAGATATTATATTCAAGATCACTTTTTCAGTTTACTCTGGAAATAGCGCTGACTTTTCGCACTCTGGATATAACTATTTTTTATTCAGGACTGTAAACAAATAAATGAGGTTATAAATAAAAACTTATTGCCTGACTGATCCAGATTTTCATTTGTATGGTTTGGTATAGCCAATTTCAGAACAATTTGATTTAAACAGTCACTGGTGATCAGTGCTTTCTGAGTCATGGTTTTATCTTCTGTCACTGATAAAGATACTTAGCCAAAGGAAATATACAGTGGACATATTTTACTGATTGGAGAGTTTATTTATATTTTGGAAAAATTACAACAAGCAGCATTTTACTTGAATGAACTAGAGAAAAGAATCTTACTTATCCTGCCTTTCTGTCAACCAGTATTTATTATGAAGAGCTAATTTTATTATTTCAGTTACACCAACACACAACCCAACTAAAGTCAGAGCAGATTCTCCAAATTTTTTGCCATGTATCTGGGTGACAAATTATTTCAGACAGATGGCACAGACAGAAACTTTTAAGATTTTAGGATGAGCGTATCAGTACTACTATTACTCCTTTTGCTTGTGAGCATTCCAGGAGTTTCAACTTTGAATTCAGAATTGTTTTACCATTGGTTGGAATATTTACAGAGCCTGCCCCTGCTTTTATTTTTTTTTCCCCTGCCCCTGATGTCTTGATTTATTTAGTTCTTCCTTTGGGCTCTTAATTATAAAGAGACAATCCCAATCAGATTGGTGTGCCTGAAATGGCACATATTTGGAGATATATATATACATATTCCCCCTCAGAGCAAAAATGTTTCCTGATGTTCAGAGAGGGCCTTCTGTGTTTCAGTGAGTGCCCATCCCTTCTGGTTCTGTCACTGAGCACCACTGAAAAAAGCCTGGCTCCCTCCTTTACACTTAGGTTCACCCTGAGCATGCTCTTCTCCAGGCTGGCAGTCCCAGCTCTCAGTCTTTTCAGAGACATGCTCCAGTCTCTTAATCATATTTGTACCCCTTCATTGGACTCTCTCCAGTATGTCCATGTCTCTCTTGTGCTGGGGAACCACACTGGACACAGCACACCAGATGCAGACTCACCAGAACTGAGTAGAGTGGATGGATCCCCTCCCTCAACTTGTTGGCAAAATTCCTCCTTTTTCAGCCCAGGGCACCATTAATATTCTTTACTTCAAGGGCACATTGTTGACTCATGTGACCAGTTGCTTTTTTCATAATGAAAAACTTGTTAGAGAGATAAAAAGAAAATTAGAGATATTTCTGAAGGATTAACTGTTAGAAAATATAAAACCAGCATGAAAACAATTTAGAAACTCTCATTACTTGTGAACTTTCATGGCAAATAAAAATCACTCTTGCATTTTGCAATTTGCAGTTTGTGAAAAAGAAAAATAACCTACTGAATAGAATTTTGAAATTTTCAGAAAAAACACTCACTTTTGTGAATAATAATACTTGCAAATAGTTATTTAGGACCTTCTTTCAACCCCTCCATCAAAATCTTCCTTCTGTGGATAGCCATCAGTTCTCTGAAAAGAAAACTTCTTCTTTCATATAGTGAATGAATTGAAAGGAAAAATATTCAAGTCCACATTACACATGACAGCTTAATGGGTGCATTGGAACTGGAAACCCTGACATCACTTGAGAGGAAAAAAAATATTAGCTACAACTTTTCATTTCCTTCCTTTACTTTACACTTACTGACAAGACTGAAATCTCACTGGAGATGTGGGCAAATCTGAGCCATGCATCCTGCTTCTCAGCTCCACCTGTTCCTGTCCAATTCCTGGAGCAGCAAGTGGGTTTGTGTCCAAATTTTCTGCTGTCTATTGAGTCAAGGATCAATTTGACAGCGCCTCATCCGTGCCAAATTAAAAAAAAAAAAAAAAAAAAAAAGTTGTTGAATTGTGCTCCAAACCTTAAAGGTGGTCCTTCTGATAGAAGGCAGACACCACTTTCCTTCTCTCCTGGGATCCCGAAATTGCAGGCACAGAAAGGTGCAAGGTGGAGGGCCTGCAGGTCCTGGTCTCTCAGCTCCTGCCCTCCTCTGGAAGTTTTGCTTCCACCCTCCCTGCCTCCACCAGTCCCTGCCACACCATACATCAATTCTTTAGCACTCAAAGGGTAAAAAAGCTTTTGCAGCAAGGGAAAAATCTCTTTGGCTTTTTACCTATGAGTTTGTGTTCAGGTGGGCCAAGTAGTGGCATTCAAGCCCAAAGGAGGTTAAAATTTCAAGGAGTCAGGGACTGAAACTTAGATAAATGTCATACAGCAAAGCTGGGCTGTTATGTTTTAGAATTTGCCATTCAGAATTTAAACAGAACATTATATTAAAAAAAAAAAAGAAATTGCATAGACTATATTTTAAAAAGCTCAACACTAGTGATACAAATTATATCTTTTATTATCACTAGAAACCAAATTTTTAATAGCTTTGGCATCCATGATTTTAAAGTATGATAAATATTTATTATATAGAATTACATTATAGAGTACAGCTATATTTAATATGTTCTTGTAGTGAATTGACTATAACAATTTTTCATTTTCAGGAGTAAAACCAGAAGTAATAACATGCATTTAAAATCTCTCTTAACTAGAACTAAACTTTCTGAAAACTTCAAACCAACAAACCATGTGCATATATATGTGGAAAGTCAAACAAAGTTAAATAATAAGTAAATGCTATGACAGTGCCTCTGAGTTCAGGCTTTTAGTCTCCGTGCTAATATCCTCAACCTCCCAGATCACATTAAATTTTCCATTATGTATTGTGATGCTGTTTCATGATCAAAAGTGGATACAGAGAACTAGTGCTGTCCCAACCGCTTTGTCTCAGAGAAAATGCATTCCTACAAAGGGCTTGTGTGATATATATTTGGATGGAAAGACTTTAATTTTCATCCATATGTGTTCAGTGAACTCTTTCTTTTGTTCTTCCCTGTGAAAATCTGCCACACACATTTTCCATGGAAAGTAGAAATTTAAGAATGATTCTGTAATTAAGAACATTTAAGCACATGGAGGAATTAAAACCATACAGTCTTATTTGATAATAATTCTGACTTATGAAAAAGAAACCAGTAGCTGACTAGCTAAATTGATACATACATATATGTATGTGTGCATGTATGTATGTATGTAGGTAGGTAGGTAGGTAGGTAGGTAGGTAGGTGTTTTCACACCTTCTTGCACAGACATAATTATATAAATATATTTGTGTGTGCAGCTCTCTCTATATTTGTATATTTCTATGTATCATGAAAGAAAGGTGAGTAATTTTTTGATAGCTTTTTAATACTTTACCACTACAGTCCATTAGTTTTAGTCCTTCAATGCTGTCTCAGTAAAACTACTGCCACACAAATGGAGGGATTTGCTTTTTGGAAATGTACTTACATTGCTGCTGCAGTCATGGGCTTTAGTAGTGGCTCATGTTGCACAGCCATTCTTACCCTAGGGCAGTTCTAAGTAGGAAAATTTAGTTATCTTTATAATTTTTAAGCATAAAAGTCTTTTCACTGAAGATGAGGCTAATCTCCTAACTCATTTCTTTCAAGAGTCCTACAGGTTTTAAACACCCATTCTCTATGATGTAAGGTTGTTTCAGTTAACCCTGACTAAAATATTCACAGTTATTATTAGTTTCTCTGTGGACACTATTAAATTAGTATTTAACTGTCTCACAATATGTATTGGGCAAAAGTTTTAATGTTTTGAGCACAAATTTAAGGCATAGTTTAAGGAATTCTCAAAAAGTGATGTAGGAGAAAAGTATCAAATGGGTGCTATGCCCCCACCACCTGGTCATTATTCGGTGTCTTAATCACTATAAAGTATTCTGGTGAGTCATAGATGGCTGGGATCCAGGAATCCTGAGAATTATTCAGGTGCTTAAAATTGTGCACAAGATGAAATATGTTGCCAGATCAAAGGCTCAACGTGCATATGAATTTATGGGCAGAATATTAGGGAGGTAAAGGAGAAATGAAAACCTTCTTGAAAAGGTGTAATATGCGAGATCCTGAGTGTGATATGGTAATTGGACCTGAATCATTGAGAGTAAGAAAGTGTCACAGCTAAATTCACTCTGGTAGTAGACCTACTATTTGAGAGTTTTTTCTCCCTTCTGTTGAGCTCAATGAACTCTGTGCTACAATTTTAGACATACATATTACTCTTACACTCTAAGGGAACAATTAAATTTTATTATGCAATTTGTATTCCCCACATAAGTGGTATAAATCTCTATCTTTTTACCTTGGAAAGTAGAGGTAATTAAATTTGTAATAAAGAAAGAATTAATTCATCTTGATTGTTGCAAGTTAGTGTCAGAGATTCGTATGAATGGCATAGACACCAATGGAAATAAAAATGTTGCCAAAAGTGGAATAAATCAGTACATGTGGCTGCACTGTCCATTCCAGTGCTGCTGGGAAAGCTTCAGAATGTTAAAAATAAAAGTCCTCTAACAGTTCCAGCTCTGCCATCTTCTCTATGGCATGTATTTTTATCTCTGCTTAAAACAATGAGATATTGCCAGGATGTTTTATGTAAAATACAATAAACACTATGAAAAGAAAAGGGAAATGACAATTTCTCAACTATTTAAACTTGAATATTTGATATTTTCCAAAGGTGAATTGCACAAATATTCTTAAATGTCTTTTCTCCCTTCTGAGATAGACTATTATGTTTCTTAACTTAAAATTCAAAAAGAATGGTTTTGAAGTTCTCAGTGAAATTACTTTTAAAAGTTAATTAGACTGGTCACAGGTCCCATATTCCAAGCAAAAACATGAAGTACCTTGCCTTCAAAACAATGATGACAATGATTTTGATATAGGTAGATCTGTTGATGGAAGGATGGTTTGGTTCTGAGATTTAAAAATAAAGTAAAAAATCGTAAACAGTAATATTTGGTGGTGTTGGATTGGTGAGTATTGCTGGAAGGTGTTATTTTGCGTATTTTGCTGGTTAGCTATGAAAATTCATTGTGAAGAATAAACAGATAAAACTACTTACCAGTAACTTAGAAGCTCAAGTTGAAGTAATTTAGATTACATAGTTTACTGATAAATTGTTTTCAGGCCAAAGAGATTCAATGATAGCTAACAGATATTATTTTTCTTGATATTAATTTTCTTTTGCTGAAGTCAACCCTACTTTTTTTTTTTTTTAAATAAAAAATCAGATATATGTATTGAAGTACCATTGCCAAGATAAAAGTATATTGAAATGAGATTACAACAGCCAAAAAATATTTTTCTTATTCTGATTCTTTTATTGAAATCAAATTAACATTTCATAGCTGAAATTGACCAAGATAGACAGTGTTTGAGCATTGTTGCTGAGACTAAAGGGTCACAGCTATAAAGAAAACCTATCAGTCTACAGATTATGCTAAGAATTTATAGTGTTTTTTTCAGGTCAAATTTGACTGTGAGTTTAGGTTTAGTAAAAATTTGAAAATGTAAATAAAAATGTAGATAAAATGTTGTCAAGTATACTTTGTATATATTTTTTTTAAATTAGTTTAAAAAAACCCAAAAACAAAACCCAAAAGCCTTATCACCAATTTTCTCTTGCACTGTTTTCAACATGACAGTCAATACAAGGTGATGGATGCCATGAAAATAAAAACACCAAATGCACTATGAAACTGGGAAGTTAAGGGAATATTCTCTCAGAGATCCTAATACGGAACAGCACCTGCATGTAGGTCTCAGTTACTGTATTCTTATCTATTATATCTTACCTGTTCTTACCTTATGAATTTATACTTTAAAAAATAATATGTATGCGGAGATCTTTGCATTAAATCCTGAGATGAGATTAGATCTAGTTCTGTTGACCTGTATATGAGAAACATATTTGATTAAATTTGTATAGTACTAATGACACAGAAAGTTTAGTTCAAAACTCTTCAAATAATTTGAACCAACTACAGTGAAATTTCATTATATTAGCAATATTAACTAATATTGCCTTACTGGAAAGATTTTAAGGGATTATTCAGTTTAATTACTCTCTGTCAAACCTGATATGCTGACATAGTGCAATTTTACAGAGAGAAGGCAACATACAAATACATGATGTACTTGTCACATTCTTCAGTAGAGAAAGCCAAAAGTGTGAAAGGTTTAGAGCATAAAAACAAATTTGCAGAAAAACACTAAGCAAGAGATAGTACAAGGCATAAGACTATAGGAAAAAAGCAAAATAACAAAACCTGAGAAAGATACCCAAATATATGGAAGGATTTTTTTTTTTTGTTGGTTTGTTTGTTTGCTTTTGTTTTGTTTGGATTTTTTGGCTTATTGATGTATTTATTGCTCTTTTTAATATATCCACATAAAAAAATCAGACCCCCATATGTTAAAAAGGCCTTCTAGGAATTATTTCATCGTATGGGTTTCACTACATGCATACAAAATAATGTAAAAAATGTGCACACCTTCAAACCTGACTCTTTGCATGTATACACACAACTACAGAGGTTATGCTTCCAGAAAAGGAATTTGGTGTTTAGTGGATATACTCATCCAGGAACCCAAATAATGTGATCTCTTCACTCAGTACAGTTTCTAAAGGTAACATCATTTACATAATGAGAGCAGAACAGAGCAAATGCTATCCCATCAATAGGAAAGACTAATTTTATGCAGTATGGTATAGGTTGTACCAATTATTGTACTGAATAACATGCCTGAAAACACATACCTGAGGTGCCATCTTTTAAGCTGATGAGAGGAGTCTTCAGGCCTTTTTCTCCTATTAGATCTCTTTCTTACTTGCACTTCATGATTCACAGGATGATAATAATGCTGCAGCTCATGAACAATTCCCTAGAAGTCATAGAGTTATATTTTTCTTTTTTTTTTTTTCATTTAGCAATTGTTCTCTATTAATTTAATTCCCTTTTCTTTGAGCAGAAATACGTAAAACTGAATGTAGTTACAAAAGAGCAGGATTTTAGGAGACTTTGAATGTCTTTGTTTCTTACTGACTTCTGAAAATTACAGTACTCTTTTGAATGTATGATCCTAAACGTCTGACTCTGGAAATCTGAGCTTAAATTATCATAAATAAGATTTAGCATGTGCTATGTCTGAATTCTAAATTGGCATTCTGTGTGAAGAAAATGGTATTTCATAATGTGAATATCTGTATTTTAAGAAGTTGTATCCAACTTTTAAGATTTCATATCTCCCATTAGAATAAACACATACAAATTTTTGCACATTAGTCTGTGCACGGCTAATATAGAAGAACAAGGACTACAGTGTCATGTATAAATCATGACAGCATGTGCTTGTGCATGTAAATGGCTGGTAGGACTTCAATGACAATAAATAACATTCATTTACACCCCTCTCATTTTTCTATCTGTAATTTTAACCTATATTTTGGAAAAAAGTGGCATATAAATGTAACGCTTTTAACATACTTAATCACACAAACAATATCATCCAATATCACTAAATAATACATGAAAACCAAATTTAATTTCCTGAATACTGATGAATTTTCCTCATCTGCTACCAACACTGCCCAACTTGGTGTATCTTACCTGCTGATAAAGTCTCTCTAGGTTGGCAAAAAGCTGTCATTTTATGTCAGTGAGACTTTTAAATTGTTAAATTTTTAAGAAGTTGATGTTTAAAAAGCAATCTGTGCCAAAGTGTTGATGGAGTCAAACTTCAAATGTAACAACCAAGTTTTCAGGCACAAAAAAATGTCCGGAACAAATCAACATATTTCATGTATTCAGGACAATTGCTTCACAGTTGTCTATTGTCTTCAATATTCTCTTTCTCCATCAGCAATGGATGAAGTGAACTTTTGTGAAGTAAACTTTTGATCCAGATGTAGAAATTAATACTACTTGACAACAAACTGTCTGAAACTTCTTGAATTCACCTCACTGGGAACCTTTTTGCAGAAAAAAAGGGAAACTTCTTGGGAAAAGTTTTTGGAGTATGCAATAACACTCCTGATCAAAAAAAAGAGGAAAGGAGAGCAAGTGAGATGTTGCAGAATAGCAAATAGATTTTGTGGTCAGCAATTTTCTTTGCTATTTGATTAGTACATTCCTGAAGTTTTGTAAAGTGGGAATGACCAAGAATTACCTTATTGCACCAATTTAAAAACCCCCAGACTTCACCCAGATAGTATCAAAAATGGAGTAACCTGAAGCAAATCTGCAATCCCAACAAGCTCTGCAGAATAACAAAGAAGGCTTTAAGTGGTAACCTCTCTTCTCTCCATCATGAAAAGCTGTCTGATACAAGAGACCTGACTTATCCATCAGCATCTAATTTTTTTTTTCTTTCATACCCCTACTGGCTTATGTCAGATTTAGAAACTATGTTTCAAGCTTCAGCTCTTATTCTTTCTCCTTCTCCTTTAGTAATTTCCCTTTATTTTTCCTCTACTAAACCACGTGATCTGCTTCTTTCAAAATACCATGCAGCCACATGGCTGCCCAGTGTAGTTAGCAGGTGCTAAAATTCTCTTCAAAGTTCTTCCCCATGTGAAAAAAAATCCCTCTGTACTCTGTGTCTCTGTGCCCTACTTCATGGAACTTCCTACTCTGCAGAGATATACCATTTTAACAACTTCTTTCAAAACATTCTCCAAGTGTTGCTTCAAAAACTTGTAATATGTAAAAGCCAAGAATCCACATAACAGCCTTTCCTTGAGTTCAGTTCTCCCTCCTTTTTTCCTCTACATTTTTATGCCCTAGCATCTGCCTACTCCACTAATCACATGCATATCAATGGGGCACAGTTTTTTTCTCGTGATTTAGTATCTGTGTATCTGTTATTTTTAAGAGTCTCCCGAGGGATTAGTACCTCTGCTTCTGCCTCGTATTTTCCCTTTCCCACCCTCTTCTTAGCCTAAGAATGCTCCTCTCCTGGGAGATGATAGAGATAACTACACATGAAGCAACATTCACATATGGCTTCCATACTCAGAGGTAGATGTATTAGAGCTGACTCTTTTTTACAGAAATGATGCCCTTTTTTAAACATGCCAAAAGAAATTTACTGCTTTGCACTGTAAAACGTTTAAGATGTGAAGTGCAAGCAAACAGGCACTTGGCTAACATTCAGATTGATAAGCCAGTCTGTATATCATCACATCGTTCCAGGGACTGTCTGTTCCACTAGGATATTACAAAATCTGGGCAAAGATTTACGGACAAGCAAATCCATATGACTGTGCAAGGTTTGATTGTTTAGAGTTCAAATGTTTTGCATACAAGTGACTTCTCATTGCTGGGTCAGGTTCATTTGGGACATTTTCCTACCACTAGTGACTGAAAGGCAAGGTGGTTCTTTCTTGGGCATTCTGGAAGTTTTCCAGCATAGAGCCCATGAGTCCACACACAATTAAAATGTATCTGCAGGTCTTCTCCTGGCTTTGGGAAAGGGTTGCTTTGAGAAAAGTAGGGAATATAACATATATTTTGCTCACCTTAGAGTCAAATGAGGAACTCTGTGCCTTTTATTTATTTATTTGTTTGTTTATTTATTTATTTATTTGAATTAGTGTTCTTTTTGGACTGAAAAGACTTACATTAAACAAAAGGAAGGCACACTACTGTCTGTTGCTGCAGAGTTCCAAGACTTACATACAAACAATGAGATTTCTGCATGCAGACCTATGAAATATTAGGTTTTGGTCAAGATGGGACATCCTACCCAGTGTAAGAACATATATGATTACATATATTTGCAGAGGTGCACATATAAAACATAGATAGATAGATAGGTAGGTAGGTAGATAGATAGATAGATAGATAGATAGATAGATAGATAGATAGATAGATAGATAGATACACACATTCACACACTCACACAGACAGATAATTTTCTGGTTATTGCTGATGCACTATTTCATTATTTCAAGGAACATTATTCTGCTAGTAGAATTAATCTACTAATTTTTGGTATGTTTTGCCCCCAATAATACCTGTACAGATCTCTTTGGCACTGAGTTAGAATTTACTGTCCATGGACAATACACTTACTTAAAGAGTATAAATTCTAAGAGAAAGCATTTTTACTTTCTTTCTGCCTCTGGACCAGCAAGACCAAGGGCAAGGTCCTGCACCTAGGTCAATATCAATAGAGATGGGAGGATGAATAGACTGAGAGGAACCCTGCAGACATTTGGGATACTAGAAGTTGAAAGCCCGGGTATGATGTGAACTTGAAGCCCAGAAAGAAAGAAATGCAGCCACATGGTAGAGGCTTTTTTGAAGCCACTCAGAGTTCTGTACTTAGTTCTGGGATCCCCAGCACAGGAAGTGGAGTGGGTCCAGAGCAAGACTATTGAAATGATCAGAGAGCTGGAGCACCTCCCCTGTGAAGACAGGCTGAAGGAGTTGGGGTTCTCCAGCCTGCAGAACAGAAGTCTGTGGGAAGACTTTCCTGCAACCTACCAGTATATAATGGAGGCTTATGAGAAAAACATAGAGAGATTTTTTTGCCATGGTCTGTAGGGGAATGATTTTAAAGGGGGTAATGGTTTTAAAGAGGGAATGGCTTTAAACTAAATGAGTTTTTATTATGAGGGTGGTGAGACTCTGCTTGTGCAGAAAACTGTGGATGCCTCATCATTTGCAGTGTCCAAAGTCAGGCTGGATGGGAATTTGAGCAATTTGTTCTGGTGAAAGATGTAAGCACATGGATTACGTGATCTTTAAAGGTCTTTTCAAATCAATTTTAGAATACTGTGATTTATTTATTTTTTTTTTTTAAAATTAGACATCAAGAAGAAAGAGAGGTTTTATTAAACCTGAAACAATATGACATTTCTAATGTCTTTCATAGGTGAGTTCCATAGTTTTGACTGTTTCTGTTGGTCTGGTGGTGTACTGGGTTTTTTTTACTTTCTTTTTCTCCCCTCCCACTACTTCTATATTTCTGTTGGCAGTATGTGAAAGAAAATGCAAAAAAAAAAAAAAAACCCTTTAGACCTCACCTAATTTGTTAGTCACTGCACAAAAAAACCCCAAATAGTAATGTTTTTATAGATGTGTTTGATAAAACACTGAAGAATGTGAAAGTAGAAGTTTGCATTTGTACTATAGATTAAGCTCTTTCTCAACAGGTTAGTGAGGTAGAGTAGTGTTTTGCATAAGAGCTGGAGGATATTCTTCTTTCAAGATCATCTGATGTAGTCAGGAGAAGCCATCAGATCACAACTTGGAATCTTACCATCACAGAGAAGTTCCTGGCAGAACTATATGGATGTCCACACAGAAGCAGCTACACTTCTATTTGATAATACCTTTACCTAGCCTCTTTACAGCTTGTGTACTATCATGGGGTCACAGACTCATGGGCAAAAAGAAGATAAAGGACCTCAAAAACTAAATGAAGAAAAACCAAGACAAGAACTGAGAGACTGTGGAATTCTGTAAATATGATGGGATGTTTGAAAGCAAAAATGACTCTGAGTCTTAGCCTATGATTACAGGTGAAACTTGGTATACTTTCCATTCTGAATATTTCATGAACATTTAATTTTGTTTCCTTTCTCTTCTCCCCTCTCAGGTACTTTCAGCATTTTTTCTAGTCACCCCAACCTTTGTTTGTTCTTTTGCATTGTTATATGCTGGTCTGTCTAGACTAATGTGCTTATCATCTTGACAGATGCTTTAAAGAGGTGTTTACTGAAGCTTTTGATCTATAATAAATGAACACCGTGTATTGAATGTGTCCATATGTTTGTTCATCAAAGAAGCTGTATGTTGTTCATAATGCATTTTTAGTGTAATAGTATTAAAGCTAGTTAAAAGAAAGTATTGCTTTAACATATGTTATTACCCTGTGTCATGAGGGAGTGTTTAGGTCACCATCAAAGGTATTAGCAAAAGCAGGTTTAGCATAAATTTGCAAAACACATCTTAATAGAGCTGAATGACAAGGTTTACTTGGATGAAGCATGCAGAGGAAAATCAAGTTAGAATCACCTAAAGAATCACTGCCAAGATATCCCCAAAAGATGATCTTAATATGATGGTTTGAAGGTATCAGTTCAACAGATACAGAATTTTTACACAGCTTCTGATCTAGCAGCAGTTTATTCACACCTTTAATGTGGAAGAACTTTAAGGTGGATCACTTCATCATTGACTAACTTTAACATTTACAAAGATAACAGGTTTTACTACAATCTCCACAGTAACTTAATAATAGATCCAAGATGGCAACATTCATACTATACTTGCTAGAGGGTATCTCAATCAGTTCAAATGCTCCCACACAGACACAAAGTTATATATTATATATGTAAAGGTACAAAGGCCTATCTGTTAAAAATTCCCCTCTAGTTCAGTGAAATGCATCAAATGTCAGTGGGTGAGGGTTGAGTCTCAAAGAGTGAAGGGTGCCAGCCCAGAACTCAACCTCAGCTTTCAGGGGCATCGCTCCAAACTGCAAGACTGAGAGTTCACTGGCTCTGAGCGCGAGTGAACTCAGAGGGAGGTGCTGGGGCAGCTTGTTGTGATCCAGGAGAACTCAAAGGGCCTCACTTAGGACTGTTGTTTATAGGGTTGAGAGGAGCTTGGCTTTAGTCATCAGCAAATTTCCACGCTGGAATTCTCAAAATTCTGTTACACTCAAGCTGCAAGTAGTCCAAGGCTGTCAGGAAAAGATGGATTATTCCCTCTCAGTCCCCACCTTGATCAGGCAACAGGATTTACTGATATGGCCAGTGCTACTCTCAGTTTGGCCATGCGAGAGTTTCTGGTACAGCAGAGGGATGATTCACTGACCAATCAATGCATAAAAGTCAAGGACTGGTGGGAATTCTTGAGATCATAGTTGAGGGAGGAAGAATGCACACCTCACACACAACTCTTTGTGGTTTCTGTGTGTGTGTTATTTTTTAATTTTTTTTTAATACTCAGAATAAAATGGAAACTGGAAACAAGGCAACTAAAATATAGGTGTATATATATATATATATATATATATATATATATACAGCCCTCTAGGCTAGCTGATGTTGTTGGCTTTTGTTCTTGTGAAAAACCTCACATAACTTTCTGAGGTTGAATTTATAGAAGGAACCATCCAAATATGTTTTAAATTTTCTTGAACTCAACCCCCCTTCATTAATCTTTGCACCTTTATTTCCCTGAGAAGAACTATAAATCATTGTATTGTATTGTTGCTATTCATGAAAGATACTTTACTTTAAGGTATATAATTCATCATAGAACAGTTGTTCATGCATAACCATCTCTCCTGAACTGAAGTAATTCAGTACCATAAACAAAGGGAGAAAATCAAGGTAAAAAAAAAAAAACAAAACACAAATAACCCCCCAAAAACAAAAAAAAACCCAACAAAAACAAACAAACAAAAAAAACCCCAAACCAAAACCATAACAAAAGAACGCCCTAGATTAATTGCGAAGATTTTTAAAAACTATTATATGTGAGCTTTAACTCAAATGAGAGAAATCTTTGTTAACACAGCAATTCTTACTTATAAGGGAAAATTATTCTTTAGTCTGTTTTGGCAAATAAATTTGTTGATGATCATCCTCACTGCTCAAAGTTTAAAAAAATATCCAAAATACAGCAAGGACCTAGGCTCTGAGCCAAAAAATGTGACGTCAACTGGAAATGGTTGTTATTTTCCTTTGCAAAAGTCCTTCACTTGACATTGCTGGGAAAAAATCCCCTGACTTGCGTTACATACAAGCTACATGTGACTTGAGAAGTATTTATTGACTTCAGGAGCATTTTTTAATATCTTTCTGTGAAAAAAGTTCTATATAGATGCAAAACCTGTGTGGTACATGGAGTCTGTGAATGGTATTTTAAGGAAGGCCTACTGTGACTGAAGGACAATAGGTAGATTGTGGAAGCTTCCATTTCTCTCTGCCATTAGTGATATGCAATTCAACTCAATCAAAAAAGAATAAGCAAATATCATTGCAAATACCAGTTTATTAATAAAGTGCTTCCTGGGAAGTATTTTTCAGTCACTTAAACCTAACTAAAGACTGGACGTGACTTGATCAAAGTTTTTAGATGTAGTTACACAAGTGTCATGAAACACAGACATACTGTATATCTTAGAAAATAGTCAGTAGGGACTGCCTCTTTTAATCCTCTCTTTTGCATGCAAATATGCCCCTGGAGTTTCTGCTACTGATTTAATGATGCTAAGTGACCATTTAAGATTTGCACATACCATGCCTCTTACCTAATTGACAAACCATACTTATGTCCCCTGTAGGTCATAAACTGTATTAGAGTTTCAGCAGACTGTGGGAGTATTTTGATACACAACCGTTTTTTCACAATACAGCCTGCTCAAAAATTTCATCCTCAATGACACCAAGAAATGCCTTTGTCTTCTTGTGAACTATACAATGCTTTTGTCTTTGTTGAAGAAAAATTATACTCTCTAAATCAGTCCAATACGCTCACAGGAAGAATTCATGCTCACTGGTACTCTGGTATCAAAGCACGTGTCATGATTTCAGACTTTTGTAATGACTTCACATGTTTTTGCTAGATCTTAAAATAAAAACTGTAAAGATACTTTTGAAGAAAGCTTTTGAAAACTATAGTTTTCTATTATTTTTCATATTTAAAAGAAATTACTACAAATAACAGTGGCTTAATTTTTGATACATGAGTGTGTAATTGAAAGTTCTCCAAAAAGTTAAGACTACTTTTGTAATGATAATTAGCAAAATTCATGGTGAATTGGTAGAGATTCTAGATCTTTTGCTCAAACATGGAGAAAAAAAAAGAGTTTTAGTTGCTGACTTTATCCAGAAACTCAGCTTTGAGACAGATATTAGATCACATAAATGCCACCCTCTGTTTTCTGGATCTAATGCGTCACAAAAACTTGAAAACCAAGCAGTATTTCATTGAATGCAGAAATAATAAACCTTCAGAAAATGCTATTTACCACCCAGTTTCTATTGTTGACATGACCAATATTGTCAGGACTTTGGAGATTGTGAGTGATGTGTATTTGAAGCAGTGCACTGCTATTTAGTGTGCAAATCCCATTAATGCCAATGAATGTCATGCTGTTAAATGTCCACATACATTTTGGGAAAAGTACAGTCGATTATCTAATGCTCTGTCATGCAGGCTGAGGACCTTTGGTGCTGAAAACATCATTCAAATAATGTAGGGATCTGTACAATACCATTAAGTATCCCCAACACACCTGTCACAAGCTGGTTCTGTAAGCAAATAGGTAACAGGTATTGAGCAAGCAACAGAATAATGTTTTTATTTGCTTTGAAAGAACAAAGAAACGAACCACATTTTTGTTGCTGTTGTTGGTGGGGGGGGTGTGATTTTTTTTGGGTTTTTTTGTTTGTTTTTTTGTTTTGCCTTTTTTTTTGGGGGGGGGAGGGGTTTTCATGTCTTTATACATTTAATATAGAATTTATAGAAATATTTTCTGAAAAATGTATTTGGCACACCTCATAATGAGTAAGGACTATTATTACAGCTCTCCAGAGAGAGAAAGAAAGGCAGAAAAGTGAAATTACTTGCTGAGAATTTCCCAACAAATCTTTGAGAGAGAAAGGATCAGTAAACAGTAACTACCAGCAGTCACTTTCTGTTTATTTCTCCAAGATTGCTTGTTCCTCATTTATAATTTTTGAAAACAATACAGTTCAGCCTCATGGAGACTTGTTGGTGAGTATGATTTGTTTGTTTAGCTGCTTCAGTTTTCTTTGTGCATGAAACCTTTAATCTGGGACTGTTCCTCTGGGAATCAAACACTAAGGAATAACATGTATTAACAGGTATTGACTGTTTCTAAGACGAACCACAAGATGTGGTAGCCCAAGTGATAGTTGCTGACAGAAGTAAATATGTCCTATTCATTATATTAGCCTTTCAGGAAAAAAAAAAAAAATGTTTTTAATGATAGGCTTCAGAAAACAAAAGTAAAAAGATAAACAAGTAAAAAAAGAAACCTGCATGATATATACCTTGTAGACATGCACACAAGTAGAATAGTCTGTTAAACTTCTGTCAAACCTGTTACTGTTTTTCTGCTTGTCCTTCAGTTGATCTTAGAATTCTGTTTTGGAAAATAAATGTCCATCATGACATTTCTAATATAGTTACAAGTTCAGCTGAAACTTACAAGTCCCTTTCCTACACCCCTTGTGCCAGTTTAGAAAAATATACTTAAAATATGATATAGTTAAGGAGACTAAACCAAAAAACTTGAAAAATTAAATAAAAATTAAATTACATTAGAACAGATTCTATAAAAATACTGCACCATAGCAACTCTTTTGAAAATTATAGCATCTTTTCACATCTTTATATATGCTACTGTAGATAATTTCAGAAATTAGGGGAACATATTCATAATACATTTATATGGAAATATTTCTGTGCATATACTTGTTTATTCATATGAGTAGATAAGTGAAAGGTTGAGCTTGAAATTTGTTGCTGCTAAGTGTCATAATGCATGGAATATTAATGTATGACACCCTGTGTTTTCTTTGAATTTCCCCCAGCTGTTTATTTATCCATGGTTATTTTGACTCCTGACAGAAGGACCCATTTCCTAATGATGACAGTCTCACTGGAGAGATAATAAAGAAACAGGAACACATGTGGTGTTAAAGCCTTCACTGGAATAAAAAAAAACAGGGGAGAGAATGATGTGAAATAATGGCAATAGTTCATTCACCTAGGAATTTAAAAACCCCACTTCCTCCAATCTTAATTTTTTTTTTTTAATGTAAACAGAATGGGGAGATATAAAGAACATATTTAATGGTTTATGGACCCAGAGGAAAAACAGGACCTTCCGCTGACAACTTTAAGTGGATTTTCTTACTAAATTTAGAGATGGTGAAAAGTTTCAAGGAAGCATTTCTACAAGTAATCTGGCAAGCTCCAGATCTGGGGAGAAGCTGTAGTTCACAACTCGACAGTTAGATCTCAGGGTCACTTAGGTGATGTCAGAGGATGCAGAAAGACAGGGAAGTACAGCCTGATGGGATGATACTTCTATTACCTCCAGACATTTAAAATACTGTTATTTGTATCAGAAATAGATTTACAGATTAATTTTAATCCAAGTGAGGGAGACTATTTTACTATCAGGTATTTGGATACTGGTAAAATATTTCCATATTTGGATGTGGATTAAACAAGTAATAATCTGAAAGTTTGTAATGAAAGCTGGAAGTAAGACCTTCCCTTCTTCTCATTCCTTCACAGTTGAGAAGTATTATAAGGACTAAAACCCACTTGTAAATTTTAAATGCTTGTTCAAAATAGAAATGTAGATTAAATAATTTCATATTGATTTTAAAAATCCAAAGTGAGAACTATGTAAGTTGTGTCAGTGACAGTAGCCTTACCACTGTGCATGAGTCAGCCAGTGTGACTGCTTGTGCTTTACCAGGTCACTCAACAAAAAAATTGCAACTAATGTCCTGAGTGTCTTCAGTCATGGTAACTTTTCTGATTACCTCCCCTGGTATGCTGCTTAATGCTCCAGTTATGTTCACTTTTTGTGGTTAATTTGGGATAGAACAGCATGAGTTTTCCTTTCCAGTGACTTGTTTTCAGTGGAGAAAAGTTATGTGGTGACAATGAACAGACAAGAAGCAATACTATCAATGCACTGCCATTTATTATGACATTACCCTTTCAGAAGAAATACTATTTTATTTAGGGTTTTTTTTCACACTAGTATACCACACAAATATTTTAGTTAATGCTTAAAATATATTATCAGAAACATGTAAAGTTAAGATCACGTGCAGTACAAATGCAATGTTTTCCCTTAACTGCTTGAGAGCATCTTATACCTGCATGACTTTAATTACTGTTGTAATTGCATTATGGTAAAGAGTGATATCACAATTAAGATCCACAAACCCAGTTGTTATGCAATTATCTGTGATCCATGATGCACAGAGTTTATGTAAACAGTTGCATAACTTAATGGCTATATTCTTTTCTGCCACACCAAATAGTAAGTCTCCCCTCCCATGTCAAACCCAGATATTGTCCACTGTTTCTGAGAGAACTAAAATTTTTTTTTTTATTATTTTTTATTGGTGTGTGTGTGAATTCTTATTTTGCTGTTACAGTTATAAACCCTCTCCACTAGGTCTGAAATATAGATAAGTGAGGTCAAGTCCAATGATGCCCAAGCATTTACCAAAACTCATCCAAATGTGAACTTTTCTGACAGGTAAAATCATGTATTAGATTATAGAATATTATTTATTTCAGTGAATCTTTCAAAATAGAATGGATATCAGTTCCTGGACAGACTGTCAGAATATTTCTAGGGACTGAATGGCTCCTAAAAAGTCTCAGACTCCCCAGACATTCAGCCACTAAATCCAGAGTAACTTAAGATCTCTGATGTCTTCTGGTATCATTTGATATTTTGAGGAATAGTCTTCAATAAAAGAAAAAAAGAAGATAAAGGAATAAAATTTGTCTTTTTTTCAATTGGAAATCTTTGTGTGATTGGAGAAGAGATGGAAAGTTTTGTATTTCTTTTTTTCCCATCACATTTCATTGTGGTAATATTAGTATTCTCCAGATATTTTGGACAACTTTGTCAAGCTTAGATGATTTTCTGCAGGTTAAGACTGAAGAAATTTGCACATTAATTAAGAGTGAATAATATAAATTATGCAAAATTACCTTCAAAAGTCAATTTTTTGCAATATTATTGTTGAAAGGGAGAAAGATAACTCCCTTGTGATGTCACTTCTAGGTTTCCTCATAACTAAAAGCTCTGGAGTTTTGCTCATTAAATGATCATATGATAGTCATGTTACCAATATGGGAGAAAACCTACATGATTTAAAAGATAAATCAGTATGTGAAACCTGCAAGGATTTTGTTAATCCAAGCATACAGAAAAAAAAAAAAAATCACATTCATAAGTATGTCTTTTAAAATGTAAGTTATTAATTAGATTATTTCCTGTGAACTCCTTGCTTATTTTTAATCCATATTTTAAACTTTACATTTATTCAAAAGACTAGCAAAATCTGTCAGAACTGAAAGTGTGATTTGACTCACCTAACCAGTTACGCAGAAGTTAGGTATATACTGCTCTTCCAGGCTGTCTTTATACTTAATCAAGAAATAAAATTCCCAAGAAGTTGACACCACAGAATTTTAAATGTTATTGTTGGTCTGTGCTCTGTAGTCACCCATCTTAGCTCACTGACTAGGGGAAAAAAAAAAGAAAAGTGGTCCAGACAACTATATTACATCACATATCCAATTTACAAATGACAAGCACCTAAGACTGAGGAAAGACAGACTCCCTCCAGCCTGATGTGTATGGGATGCTTTTGCTCTAGTGTGAGTGGTAAAGCTGTCATCCTGCACAGGACTTCAAAATGATACTACTGTTGGAGTTAATGGATCCCTGGTCCCAACACGTGCCCTCTGTACTGTGTTGTTTTTGTGGGTTTTTTTCCCCAGTGGTGATTTAACATTTTATTCAATTATTTCATGTTTGACACACCAGAGCTTTCATGAGCTACATTTTCTTGTATCACTGCAATTTTTCTTGAAGGAAACAGATGCTTTTATACACTATAAATCAAACAGGTGTGAAAAAATGGAACCCACACACTGACTAGGATTTAAAAAATATTTGGAGTCAGTATATTTACTCACTCACTTGAATGATAAAATTCAAAGGAAGCAATTTCAATGAATGCTACTGTCCTTACTTTTCAAAATTAACCTGGCATTTAAAAAAAAGTAAAAAAAAAACAAAAAACCCCCTCACTTCCAGAATTTCAGTGGTAATGAAATAATGAGTGGTTTTAACTGGATTAAGACAGTGGTGTCATGAAATCTGTAATATACACGACTTTTGAACTTTTTATTTTTGTAGAAGCCTTTAGAATATGGTTAAATTCCTGGGTAATGTCACTGCTGTCTCATAAATGTGCAGCCCTGGAACAATGAAAACTGATACATACCTCATGCATTTCATCTGGGTAAAATTAACTTTATGATCTTATTTCATAAATAGTCTTGAGTTGAAAATGGTATGTGTGCTGGGTCTGTGTGAATGCAAAATTTCTGTGTCTGGCAAAGCACTGACTTGAAGAAACTATAAAAAGACACAATGTACAACACAGGTTTAGCAAGGGACAGCCAAGAGGCTTGTTGTGCTTCTCTACCTACAACTTTCCTCCATTAGCAACATCTGTTGGGGTACATGCTCTGAGATTTGTCATGGCAATTTCCTTCACTGTAATCCTTGCTTTCCTTTCCCTCCAATTCCATAAAACTCCTGCAGCTTTTGAAGCACGTATCCAAGCATCTTATTTATCCATTTTTGGTATTTTCTTTGAATTGCACGTTTGAAAACTTTCCAAATGTATCAAGTTTCTGATTGAAATTCAGTTCTATCCTAATGCATGAGGGACTAAACAAAAGAACACTGAGGACTGCCATCCTGAAACTACTCTACAGCCTCTTCAAGAGACAGGATAGATGAGATGTGGCACAGAGGGAAACATTGCCTATCCGAGAACACAGAGTAGGGTATGAAACAGCATACATAAAAATGACAAACTATAATCGTTAGTATGACCTTCTGATTTCTAATCTCCTCTTTGATAAATTTGATTATGGTAGTTTTGTGAAGCTGAGAAGCAGGTTTCAGATTACTTCAGATATCATTTTAAGATGGTCTATATGTTGGTAAAAATTTGGCACCCTGAAGTCTTTAATCATTCAAGCTAAAATGTCTGAAAATACTTCCCTCTCTCCTCCACGCCCTTACCTCCCTTACCCCTTTGAGTTTCACATCCCTTATATTTGACCCATCTGTGTGTGAAAAATGTGTATCAAATGATGTTGCCTATCTGTTTGAGACATCCTGCTCTTAGTTTTACTGGTTAATTTCAACCACATTTACCACAGAGATCCTCAAAATACAATGAACCTATAAAATTTTGTGCAAACAGGAATTTAGGTGATAGAAAGACTCAAATTACAACTTCCACTCAGAAAAAAACCCCTGGAGTATAAACTCACATGTATGATTTGGCACTAGGGAAACCCTAAAAGAAAATAACTTGAAGGTCAATCATAGGATGGTATTTGTCTGTAGCATGTACTCTTTCAGAAGTGGGGTTAGTGAGACTCAAAAGTGGAGAAAAACCACTCTTCAGAAGTTGTTAGTCACAGAAAACCCTTTTTTTTTTTTTTTTTAATTTCCTCTAAATTTTATGTATTTGAAATTAATTATGGTCAACTGTCACCTTTCCTGTTGAGTATTGTGACTTGGCTCATAATCTAAAATGAGTAGTTGAAATGTTTCAAGCTAATGTAACTGTAAAGCTCTGCAGTGGGACATGCCCAGTGTAATGAACATGTGGTGGTAAATGGTTTGACAATTAGAATACAGCTGAGGACAATTTCAGTGTCATGCTGCAGTGCCTTATACTCAGTAAAGGTAGACCTTTGGTAGCTTATAACTATGAGGAACAGACAGCCAGCACTAGAGTTTCTTTTCAGAAATCTTATACAATACACAGTGAGATAGAATTTTAGTTTGTTGTGAAAAGTCATTTTTGAGAGTACTGAGATCAGAACCTCTGTACTCCACATATTAAGATAAAATGTTTCCTCTGCTGAGCTTAACAATATAGACATGTTAATTTCTCTTTGGTGTCAATAGTCATGGAACTAATTTCACAGCTTTTCAGGATAATAGGCCTTTTCAAGATGTAAATTTTTTTTTTTTTTTTTTGTTTAGTTCATTTTTTTTCTCCATGGATTCCAGACATATTTGGCCTATTTAGACATTTTCAAGCAGAGTTCTGAAAACATTAACTGACTTAATCTACTATCCAGTTTTTGTGCAATGGCATGAAGTGCCTCAAAGGTTATGTTATTTAGACACAGAAAAAGGTAGGAATGCCCTCTATTATAGTTTTTTGTATTTGGGGATTTCACTTTCTGCTTTTATTGGCTCTTGGAAGGTTTTATTTGCACAGGGAATACTGTTACTAAAAATGCATAGATAATTTGCATTTTATGAGCTCTTTCTTTTCAAGAAATCACATTTATGAAAACTGGTGATTGGTCAAAAAAAAAAAATATCTGTCTGTGAAAACATACATATTCAATTGAAAAATCTGCACACCACAGCTAAGATTACTTCTTGCTACAACACACTACTTTTTTTCCATCTTCCATGTTATCTGGAATACAAATTTCACATCAATCTGATATCCCATTTTTATCTTACTGGACAGATTGTTTAAAAACTTTTTTCCTAACGGTGTAGGTCCATTCATCTCTCTAAAAGCTGGCCATTTTTACTGGAGAGCTGAGTACTCACAAATTCACTGCCTGTAGATGGAGTTCTGTTTCATAATGCTGAAAATCCTAAGCAATGTTTTCAGATGATTTTCTGTTGTTTAACTTCTACAGTTTATGTCCTGACTGTAGAGGTGACAGTAGACAATTGGTATGCCCACCCTTAGCTCCTAAAATTATTTCCAAAAAGAAATAAAGGTTGGTTTTTTTCCCATTCCCTTTGATATATTTCCTTCTCTATCTGAAGTTACCTTCCTGCATACAGAGGGAAGAGAAAAAACAGCCAAAACAAACCCCACAAGAAACCAAAAACCAACAGACACTAAGCATCCAGTGAAAAAATTTGAAATATTACCTGGCTGGCATTGCGCCTGCTAACCTTGGCTTTTGATGCTCTTTTCTGTTTCCTGGCAGCTTTTTGGCACTATTTTAAGGCAAGTCACTCATCGTCATAAGCTTAATTATTGAGCTGTAGTAAAGTGCATAACTTTCAGCAGATTTTTTAGTCTACTTCTAAATGTAAGCATAATGGGCAAACAGTTCACTGCATCTCTCGCTCCTGGCATATGGCATCCAGGAGAACAAGTCAGCCCATCAGATTAACCATGTAATAGACCCAGAAGCAGCTTTAGAACTGTAAAACAAAATTGCTTATGGGGTCTGCCAAAGTACCAGATGCTGCTGTTGGAATAAATATTTTCCAGTGCTTAGCATCTGGGCTCTGAGATTGCCAGAAAAAGTTACAAAAAAATTGCTAGCCACTACCATTTTTATTTATATAGGTTTCACTCAGTGTGAGATTTTTGTTATTTTCATTATTATTACTGACACTGAAGTTACCGTTCTTCCTGAATAACTGAAAATTTTCTCTATTATTAGTTTTTTATAGAAAAATAGACTTATATTGAAATTCTTCTTCAGAACAACAATTCACTTAATCTAGTAATTTATCTCTGATCAGAAATGTGATCAACAGTGTGGAAAAGTAATTTAAGACATACATGAGTAAAGATTTCTGACACAGGTATAAAGAAGCTCTGTTAGACACAGAGCAAACTGGCTCAAAGATGAAAAGAAAAAAGTTAATATTACCAAGTGTATATACAAATTGGATTAGTATTAAGAACAGCAAAATTACCTGTATTATGGCAATTCCATACCATCCAGATATTGTAGGCGTATCTGTAATGCTGCAGGCATGAAAGTTTTAAATCCTTCATAGATTTCTGTAACATCCAATTTTTTAATAAGATGTGTGAATAGAGCAGCAATTTTTTTATCCATTGAACACTTAATTTTACAGGGAAATTCTAAATGCCTGGATCTTAATTATATTTTGTGGCAGTGAATTTCATAAGTTAATCATATGCCTAATGAAGGTAATAAAGCCTATTTGACTGACATAAGTGAGCCAGTAGCCAAGTTTATGCTAGGAAGGATCCTCACTCTTTGCATATATCTTTCTAATTACAGAAACAAATAAAATCTGCTTTTACTTCTACCAGGAAAAATTCTGTCCTTAGATGCAAGTTTAGCATAAAAGGAAAAAAAAAACCAAAACCAAATGCCAAACAAAAATGTGCTTGTTTTTCCTTATTAATTGTGGGATTAGGTTTTTTTTTTTTTTAAATTGAATTAATACTAATGTTGACATGATTTACAATGGTATGTTAAAAATAAAATGTCTTCATGGCCACTCGTACACCAGATTTGGAATAATCTGATTTATCTTCTCTGTTATGGCATTTTGAATTCAGAATATCTTCATTGACTTCAGCTGAATGAAGAATAGAAGGTAACCTTTTTATTAGCTTTGTATTATGCCTTTAAAAACATGATGCATTAAGAGGAGTCATGATTAATTGCTATTGAGCAAACCAGCATCCTTATTCATCAGAATTCTGGTACATTGCTTTAACATTGTGAGGCACTATGGCAGATGCCATCCAACTGCTTTGCAGCAGCATGATTGATGCTATCATTTTGATTGATGCCTCTGACACTGGAATTCAAAACAGAGCAAAACCTCTTGTGCTTCTGAGAGATGATGAATATAAACTTATGATGTGAGAAATTATTATGTGGAAGAGCTGCAAATCTCCAGTGGAGGTTTTGAGACCACTAGGTTGTCCTTCATTGACAGAAAGGAGACTCAGAATTTTGGGATATACAAGTTCCAAGAGATAGGTGGTATTTCTATCTTAGGATATTTTTAGGAAAACAGCTCAAATCTCATTCTTTGACAAGAGAGAAAACTATTTTTTGTAGTATTTAAATGGGAGTTCTTATGTAAGAAAACATACCATCGCAGTTCTCTATAGGTAAGGTGGGCTTATCTCAGGGTAAGACTTGGGGACAGCTGGCCATAAATCAGTTCATCAGTTTGGATAGGGTGCAGTCATTCAGAGAATTAATATAAAAAAACACTGAATGAGCACCATGGTCACACCAGATCAATATGAGAGAACATTGTTGGGATCATGATGAACTCATAAATAGTAAATCCTTAAGTTATGGGCAGGATATGAGCTAGTCTGTGAACTATTCTGCTCTTGTCAGCAGGTAACCTTACAGTGTTTTAAATAACCATTTTTTTGAACGACAAAAGTTGGGTTTGGAAACAGTAAGGCAGTGACAGAAAGCTAGCAGATATAACATTGCTTGGACAGAAATGTATTTGAACAATTGGAATTAGTTTTGCACACTTTAAGTAAACAAAGGTTGTAAAATATTTTGTTGGAAAAAACACTGCAGAAGACCATTATTAATTAACAATATTTGTCATGACTGTTAATTTTCTGTCCTGTTTTCAGTCTTTAGAAGAGAACATCAGCACTCATATAAGCACATATATGTTTTTGTTTGAAGGTGGAGTCATGAAGAAGGAAGGAAGTTTCAAGTCACTTCCGTAAAACAAGGAATTCAGGGAGAGAAAACATTTGTAATGAAACAGAATAAGAATGACAAAAAAAAAAAAAATTTACACTTACCAGCAAAGGAAATAACTAAAAATATTCTGTCGAGAAAGTACCGTAAACTAGAGGGGGAAAATAGAAAGATATGGCTTTAACTGCAGAAATAGTGTATATTTCAAAGCTTTTGGTAGCTGGTGTACAAGTCTGATGTACAAAATAAAATCTTCAGTGATTTTAACAAGTTTTCAGTTCAGGCAGTAGTTGTAGGTGAAGGAATAGAAAGGGTCAGAGCAACTGTGCCAGCAAATACATCAGCAGTAATGGCAGCTGTTGTTAGCATTGCACTTCAAGAGAGACAACAGAGGCAGGAGGAAACTTGCCTTCCTGTGCTGTGTACATAGTTACTTCTCTGTACCACAGTAAGAATCAGCTGTGAGGTTCCATCCCTGTCTTCAGTTAGTTGGAAGCAAATTATACCTTCCTACAGGAATGCCACAATAAAATCAAAAGAATTAATTGTTCTTGAATGCATGGGTGCACTGCAGCAAACAGAACCAGGAGTAACTTCCAGTGACCCTCCACTCTGCAGCTGTTTGCTAAGGCTAGTAAAGATATTGTCATGGAAAAGAGAGAATGGGTTTGTCTGATTTCTGAATGCCAGGAGGAACTAAAGAAAACTGTGTCTAAAGCAAAAAATTAACCTGCCACAAAAGAAGTAGCCTTGTTTGACAATTGGCCATTGCCAATTGTCCTGCATATTTCCTTGTAATTTGTTTTCTGTTTGTTTTTAGGTTTTTTTCGGGGGTGGGGTGTGTGATATTTTGTAGGGTTTTTTGTTGTTGTTGTTTTTGGGTTTTTGTCTTGGTTTAGTGGGGGTTTTTTGGTTGTTATTTTCATTTTCGGGTTTTGTTTTTTTTTTTTTTGAGATTTCCAGCACTTTCCAAAAGACCAGTCCTTTATATATCAGTCAGTAATATTTTAAGATTCCTTACAAAGATAGCTTGTAAAAAATAGAATACAGATATCCTTTTTTATAATTTTCCCTCGATTCTGGCTTTGAAAATATTAGCAAATTCCACATGAGATATAAAGTAACACTAAACAAAATTTAAAAATTAACATGGAGGAATAACCACTTCAGATGTAAATGATTCTGTTTTCGACTTGTCCAAACCTCATATTTTCTATTGGCCTACTCACAGTGAGAGCTCTGCACAGTGTCTGTGGTAGAGATAATTTTCTGTATTGTGGTCATGCCTTCCTTGGGCTCTATGGTGAATTATTGTCTCATTATGTTCTGCAGTGGTCAAGTACTGAGAAACTGCAATTCAATGCAACTGAAAGGGAATTGCAATCTATTATAATAATGTACCCATTGAAAAAGTTTGCTCCTGGCACCTCAGACAATGCAAAATTTTGATCTTTTCTCCCCATATTCAAATAAAGAAAAGACACATTGGTCATTGGCAAAACAAAATTCCAGGTAAAACACAAAATTTGTATTTCAAGGAATGGCAAATACAGTCTTGTTGAATTAGGCTTGCCATTAAGAATAATCACAGCAGTTCAGTTTGCTTTAATTGACTGAACCTAACACACTCCACAGGAGGCTTAGTAAACTACAATTCACTGTGATTGATAGTATAGACAACTTTAATCCTGATGACACTGTAGCATCCCAGCTGCCCATGCTCAACACTACTCAGGAAACATTCTGGAGCTCCAAGAATGTGTATATTTTTTCTACAGATAAGCTCTGAATAAATAACATAGCCAATGCCTCTAATTCCTTAAAATCAACATAAAAACCTTGCAAGCCATTTCATGCAAGGTTTGACAGGTAGTGATAATGTTTTAGAGGGATATATTGTGGTGATATACAGCAAATGGTGGACAGGTTTAAAGTGTGCTGGAGAAGGAAGCTGAGCAAGCTTGGATGAGTGAAATTGATTCCATAATTCCAGGTTGGTTTTTGGGTTGCTTTTTCTTTTGTTTTTTTAACTGAATTTAGAACTATGTATTTGATTAACTTTACATTCTTGTAAGCTTTAAAGGTGAGAAATTAATAAGATAAATGGATAAATGAACTGTACTTCTCCAGGGTTAGGGAAGATTGAAGGATGGAATGAGACATTGGCTTACCAAAAGAATGAGGAAGATGTTTCAATCTATGAGATTTCTTTCCTTTTATTTTTCTTTTCAAATTTTACAGCTTCATAATTTCCACTAATTACAGGTTCTCTCAGAGTCTGTATTTTGATCCTTACAATGCCAACACATGGATCAAAAGATTTGTATGTGTTTTGTTTTGTTTAGAAACATTTCCAAAACAATACATTTCCTGTTTTTCCCCAGTGATACAGTAAATTGTAGGTCTTTGTATCAAAATATAATACAAACAACTTCTGAGAAAATGTGTGTTAATGCAAATAAGAAAATCTAACACAGCATTGCTATGCTTGACTTCAGCAGAAAGAATAATTACACAGTATCAATATTCATGAGACTGAAGTAAAGAATCTCACAAAGAGCAACATATTGTAGGCCTGAGGATTCCTCTTATTTATTCTCTTTTAGTTGAGGTTTTTTCCTGTACAACACTTTGGATGAAAAAGAGAGCATGGTTGTCAGAACTACATGAAGCACAGGCTGAGTGTGAGTGGATCCTATCCCAAACAATTGTGCTGATTTCCAAGAATTGTTAAACCAGTTCTCCAACAAGGAATACATCAATCCAGAATTACAGGAGATATGAGGAACAGCTACTTCAAGCCATCCTTCCTGTCCTCCCAGGTTCCCTAGGGACACAAAATGAGTAGACACACCTAGGCAAAATTCCCTGGTTTTCAATCAGTGCTGTTTTACTGCCAGACTCTATAATAAAAGGTGTTTTTCTGGATGAACTTCACCATGCAGGGCAATTAAGAACGTGGAAAACATGAGAATGTAAGCAAAATATTATAAATTGGAGGAATTAGCGGTCAAATAGAGTGAGGGGACAGGGATGAAGTCTGCCTAAAAGGTGGCATAAATGAGGGAGAAAAGCTGAAAAGCAGGACACTGGGGGGGGAAAAAACCCAAAAAACAAAAATGGTATGGGAAATGATGAAATTATGAGAAAGGAGAAGTTAGTATAGTAAAAGTCAGGAAAAAAAAACTAATGGGGAGACAAAATTCAAGAAAAAAATACAAGACCATGAAATATTGACAAAAAACAGTGGTGGGGAAAAATGACTGAAATAAATGGAAAGAAATCCTAGCAGATTAATTAAAACAACCATATCAATGCCATTATACAGTGAAAATGATGAACCACAAATGACTTCATTCCAAATTTTAAAGGCTGATAGTTCTGCTACTCTGAAACACCCATACCATTTATGTTTGTATAAAATACCCATGCCAAAATATGTCTGTATATCAACTATGCATCTTTGAAAGACAGAGACAGACCCTCACTCTTAAGCATTGCACAGAATAGCAACACTTAGCAGGTTGTGGGCTTTATTGGAGATGAACAATGAAGCTTTTTGGATGCTAGGCTGTGAATTTTCTTCATGTGTTATGAACAGTAGGATGGTTCCTGTGGTGGAAGCATATGTCTGGGCTTAAAACTGCTGTTCTGAAAGTGCATGCAATAACATTTTCTAATTAAGAACTGCTTTTAATAACTGCTCCACACTTTTCAATCTACATTTCTAAAACAAGCAAACAAACTCCAGTGAATTAGTTAAGGGAGAAGTTAAGGACTGATAATACAGTTTGTTAAAGACCCATTTAATGATAGCTGGAAAATGACACCCCTGGCTTCACACAACCTATTTTCTGACTGTGTGCCAAAGCTGTATTTTGGCTAGACTACAACGTTGATCTCATTTCACAGTGATTATAACCTTGGTGACACAATCAGCAGAGACTTTCTTGATTTATTGTGTTGCACACCTTAGTTTTTGAAATAAACTTTTTCTCCCTACCTCTTAAAGATTTAAAATGTTCCAAATAACTTTAAATCACAGAATATTATTTTTTAATGTTGATTATTTTTTACATGCTTGCAATGTAAACATTTTTATGTCCTTGATAGAGTGTGCATCTGTCCTGGTTAAACCCCACTCAACAACTCAGCCCCAAGCAGTTGCTCACTCACTCCCCTGCCCCCAGCTGTGGAATGGGGGGAGAAATTCAGAAGGATAAAATTAAGAAAACTCACTGAGTAAGATAAAAACAGTTTAATAGGGAAAGCATAAGGTGTGTATGCAAACAAAGCAAAACAAAAAATCCATTCACCACTTCCCATGGGCAGTGAGGTGTTCAGCCACCTCTGGGAGAGCAGCATTACACCACTGATAATGGTGACTTGTGAAGACAAATGTCATCATTTTGAATGTCCCTCCTTCTTCCTTCCCATCTCTTTTTATGTGGTGAACGTGACACCACGTGGTCTGGAATATCTATGTGGTTAGTTGGGGTCAGCTGTTCTGGCTCTTCTCAACTCCTTGTGCACCCACTGGTGGGGTGGGGACACACTAAAGGACGTGGCTCTGTGCAACCCTGCTTGGAAGTGACTAAAACATCCTTGTGTTATCAAAACTATTTTCAATATAAATGCAAACCACAGCCCAATACTCACCACTGTGATGAAAATTATCCCAGCCAAAATTAGCACATCATCATACTGTTTTGTTATACATATACACATTTCACCTATAAAAGAAATAAACAAAATAATTATGTAATTGAGCATGATAAAACAGAATTATGTATTCCTCATTATCAGTGTAATTCAGGAGTGGGGATGTGTAAAATTAATGGAAGAAGATAAGAACAAGAACTTTTAGTCTGTACAATTCAGTGTACAGTCTAGACATACATGACTGCTAATAAGTTTTCACTGTTTCAGTTTTTCATATGAAAGTAGAAAGAAATTTGTTCCAAGCATGAAAACTTATAAAATGTATTTTGTGTTTGATATTATTAATCATATGCACATTCTTGTGCAATATTTCGTGTGTAATTTTGACAATTTACTATCCACAATGAAATGCCGAAATATATTGGACTCTTATTTATATAAACATTATTTATTCTTTTAAATAAAATGCATTTTTGTATTTTTATTATTAAGCTTATATTTGTAGACTATATATATGCATATGATATATTATGTGTACATACAATATATCTCTACTTCATGCTATTCCAGGTTAGTTTTTTAAGCTCTGAAGAATCTGCTCTGGACTGCACAACTAGATAAAGGTAACAAGGTAGGTCCCATAAACAGTCATCTTCTTTGGGGCTCTGTTATTTTCAGAAGCAGATTTACTTATTTCACCTGAAAAATTGGACCTAAACTGACTACTCATTTGGAATAAACAGAAGTGGTGTAAAGGGTGAAGCCTTTCAAGGAAAACAGTAAACACTATGGTCTACTGACTAGGTGAATTATACTGGAGCAGTTTGCTGAGACATGTCAAAGATTTATATAGCTGTGGAATTTCATTTTCATATTTATGTTCACAGGAGAGATGGACTGGAATTAAAATATTCAATGTGTCACCCTCTACCCACTGGTAGCACTAGACAAAAGGGACTATGCTCCAAAATGATCTTTTCAGTCATACAGAAACCTGCCTATACTTTGTGAACACAATTATAGAGATCAAGACCAATAACTATACCTGATGGACGTCTTTTTGTGTTCTCCATTGCTCTGTTGAAATTAATGGGAAAATTCTAAAACATTTATTTTCCTGACTGCATACTCATTCTCCTGATTTGAATAGCATCTTGTTTTAATGCAGTAATATTTCTATTTGATTAATATTTCTCTCTTGAGAGTTTCCTTTTGCTGACTTGTGTGTCGAACAGTTTTTGACACATAGGAATATGAATTTTATACTTTGCACAACATTTTCAGTTGCCTTTAAAAAAAAACCAAACAAACAATTTGTTTTCAAAAACTAAACATTCAAAACTTGGTATTTTGATATTATTTGGTCATTTAATTTTTGTGAGATATTTCACCTTAGTAAGATGTAAGATGCATCTTTTGTCCATCATTGTGGCATGACTAGCAACACAAAAGGTGTACTAAATTCAAACATGACCATATTACCTTAATAAGAATCAAAGTCTGTATTTCAGTTATACAACAGCCTAAAATCCAATATAAGAGGTACACACTGCTTATTTTTCAGCAGAATAATTAAATGGCAGCAAACAATACGCTAATATACTAGAATGTATAATCTCATGAAGTTGTTGCCATAAGGGGAAGGAAAAACTTTCCATGACAACTTTATGTGGGTAAAGTAGAGAAGAGTTCTTTTTCTTATAAGGTTTCAGGGTACAGAATGTAAAGGAGTATAAAAGAGTACATAAAGTATAAGAAGAGTATATAAAGCATAAAAGGGTATAAAAGAGTACAACACATGTTGACCAGTAACAGATAGAAAACACCGGTGCTAGGTTGAACTCACGGCCTCAGGATACCATGTGAGCTCTTTCCAAGCACCACCGCTTCAAACATGCAGA
>JAWMRC010000089.1:16472633-16485597 GCA_035584755.1 Thripadectes ignobilis
TCCTGGGAAGAAGAAAGGTAACACACAGACAGGGTAGAATCCATTTTACAACACAGTAAAAGCCTGTTTTCAAAGCATTATGGCTAGTTTTCTCATCTTCTTCAGAGGCTCATTGCTACAAAGGAAGCTGCCCTCATGGACCCTGCTTTGCTTTGTTTAGAATTGCTTTGTCATCCGTGATGGGGTTGTTCTCTTTCTGAATTGGAGTGTGTCCTGCACAAATTTTTATTTTAGCTGAAAACCTTTCACTTGGACCTCATCATCTCATTTCTGATTACTACAAACACTCCTTCATTGATACTTTGAAAGTGTAGACTACAAACACTCCTTTGTTGAAAGTGTAGACTTTCTTTCAATGCATAAGAAAAATGAGATTTAATTTCTTGAGCTTGCCAAAATTCCGTCCCCAAATAAAGTCAGTAACCTCCTTCTTGCCTCTAAAGTCTGTACCAACTCTGTCTTATTATTCTGCTGATATGTCTTATCGCTTGGTCCAGATTACAAAAGCCGAGATCAATATTACTGGCCATGGTTACCAGTTCTACAGACATTCTTAAGAACATGATAATTCTTTTCTGACCTGCCATAGGCCTCCTCTTCTCCACCTGTTTCATTTACACTTTAGTCATGAAACTGTAGTGTGTGAAGAGGTGAAAGTGGGACTTGTTTGTTTACGTTACATGACTTTGGGACAAAATTTTGGAGTAAACAGTCTTTGAGTCTGTAACTTTTATGTCACTTATATTTTCTGTTTATATATTTGAAACAATGACTGCCAATATTTGGCTTTTCAGCTTATGTTTCCCTGTGCATAATGAAAAAGAAAAGACACGAAGGAAAATTGAAGGAATATATTCCGCAGAATTGTAAGAGGTGAAAACTGGATTTATACACTTGGAGCACTTATCACCAGCATGGATAACAGCAGTTACTATCTGCACTTGGAAAGAAACCTTGGTTAGTACTTTTAATATCTTCTCCTATGATAAAATGTCAGACTTCAAGGCTTCCTCTATACTCCATGTGAGTAATAACTAATAAAGAAACATGATGACAGCCCACAGCTCCTTTAGGGGTTTAACTGCTAGGTAAGAGAAGAAATATTTACATTAGTTTAAGGTGCATCACTCTTGAGTAATGGGATAAGATTAAGAAAGGAAAAACTCAAGCTGAATTTTATGTAAAAGCCTCTTGACAGGGAGATCTATTAGGCCATGGAATAACTTCCCTCAGGATATTTAAAATGAGACTAAACTATATGTCTGGTGGGACAGTGCATTGGTAAATAAAGAGTAGGAAACAATTTCACCTTGGAAGAGTGAAGGTCCAGATGTGATAAATTTTTATGTTGTATGAATCTGTGGGTTTGAATAAAACTGGCAAAAAGGAAATACACTTTCTTAAATATTAAACAGACCAGCAGTAGGAAAAGCTAACTGCGGCATAGCTCTGGTAATTTTATAGCTCATTGCTCTGCATGAAGACTGTCAATTTATCCTAAACGCTTTATAATTTTCACTAAATTAAGTGGCTCAGTAGTAACCAGCCCACTCCCCTTCAATGTAGAATGCCCTTATCCATCACCCAAGCATAAAATGACCCCTTAGACATGAGTATTTCTTCCTTCACAACCCTCTCTCCCTGCATCACCATTTCCAAAGTACATAATCTAGAAAGCAATGTAATGTATATTTTGCTGATGACACGTGATGAACTAGAAAGAAGAGAACAAAATGAGAAGGTCTCCTACAATGAAAAATATGTGGACATTTTTATAGGGTCACTTTTCTGCTTATAACCACTTTGAAGCCTACAGGAATATGATAAGTAAATGGCAGAATTGTGTGCTGGCTATGCTTAGGATGCATGGAACTGTACAAATCCAAATTGTTAGCATCTGGCTGGCCAGCTTGCATTTCATGGCTTGACTCTTGAACTTAAGGAAACTATTACTGTTCTCAAACTTGAGGAACAAACAAAGTAAATGGCCTCACATGTAAAAATGAATAAAGTCAGGAATAAGCAAACAGTCCTGGCACTCAGAGCATTTTAGAGCAGGCTGGTGATGTCCAAATTTCTTACATAGACTAGTCATTGTGAAGAGCTTTTTAACTTAATTTAAAAAAACCCCAAACAAACAAACAACAAAAATTCCAACCCCCTAAAATTATGTTTCAAATATTATAATAGATCATTAATTAATTTTACATTTTCTCTTCCTTTCTTTGATAGGAAAACTGAAAAAAAAATTAAGAAGGAGCTCATTGAAACCTGCAAGTGCAAATGAAGGCTATGTTGTCACTCACTCTATCACATTTTATTGCTTGGACTGTTAAGTTGTAAAATTGTAAGGTGCTGCTGAAGTAATTCAATCAAATAAAATGAAAGTAATATTGATGAAAATCCCTTTCATTTTTATTGACCCATAAACATTAGAGTGTAAATGCGTAAGCTTCTTCTCAGAAATTGTGGCGATGTTGGTGTCATAATTCTAAATAGCAAAAAAGAAACTATGAATAATATATTAGTAGATGATCTTAAAGGCATTTGTTCACATTTTTAGGTTATAAACCCAGATTCTATTAATGCCTCCTACATTCTCATACTCCATTTCCTTCTCTTCCTGTATTTGAAAAAGATACACTGACTCTTAAGGGTCTCATACCATATCACAGGTGTGAAAGAAAGTCTGGAGAAGAGTTAGAAAAAATAGAAAGAGATATTATAAAGATATTTCCTTCTTTTCTCCCACAAAATAGAAAGAGGACTCCATCTTCTGTGTCCACTGTAGTTTTAGATCTTCAATGCAATAAAGATGATCCTGGAAACTATGAGCCTCACCCTCATTTCAAGGACTGGTAAAATTATGCAGAAGGTATTTCAGGAGGTATTGAAAAACAATTGAAGGACAATGCAGTCATAGGTCACAGCCAAGGTGGCTTCATGAGGGGAAAGTCCTGCCTGACAAGCTTAATTTGATTTTATAACAAGATAACTCACTAAGTTAACCAAGGGAAGCCAGCTGATATAATTATCTTTTTGGATTTCAGTAAAGCTTTCAATACTGTCTCTCAGAGTATCCTTGTGGACAAAATGTTCAGCACACCCCTCGATAAACACATCATGTAATGGGTGAGCAGCTGGCTCACGTGTTGGGCACAAAGGGTTATAGGGAATGGGACTACGTCAGGCTAGTGACCTGTCTCTAGTGGGGTTCTTCAGGACTCAGTTCTGGGGCCAGTGCTCTTCAATATACTCATAATTTACTTGGACACAGGATTTGAAGTCATATCAGGTTTGTCAACAGTATAAAATCAGTAGGAGCATTTGACTCCTTTGAGGGCAGAGGCTGTGCAGAGGATGAAATATGAGAGATAGGCAATCACCAACCACAGGAAGTTTAACAAGGACAAGTGCTGGATCCTGCACTTGGGATGGAGCAACCCCAGATGTAGAGACAGGCTGGGGAACGACAGGCTGGAAAGCAGTGCCATGGAAAGGGACCTGGGAGTCCTGGTCAGTGGCAAGTTAAATCTGAGTCAGCAGTGTCCTGGCAGCCAGGAGGGACATCCCTATCCTGGGGGGCATCAGGCACAGCATTGCCAGTTGAATGAGGGGGGGGCTGTCCAGCTCTGCTCTGCACTGGGGTGGCCTCATCTGAAATACTGGGGCAGTTTTGGGCACCACAATGTAAAAAAGACTTTAAGCGATTAGACAGCATCCAAAGAAAGGCCATAAAGGTTGTGCAGGGTCTAGAGGGGAACCCGTATGAAGAAAGGCTGAGATCACTTGCCTTGCACAACTCAGAAAAGAGGAGACTTAGGGGTGCACACTACAGCTTCTTCACAAGGGGATGTGGAGTGGCAGTCACTGCTCTCTCCTCTCTGGTGACCAGTGACAGGACCTAAGGGATTAGCATAAAGCTGTGTCAGGGGATGTTTAAGACAGATATTAGAAAAAGGTTCATTTTTCATTCTAAGAGTGGTTGGGCACTGGGAAGTGATCACAGCTCCAAGCCTGTTAAAATTCAAGAAGCATTTGGGCAATGTATTCAAACACATTATGTGATTCTTGGGGCTGTCCTGAACAAGGCCAGGAGTTGGATTTTTAGGTCCCTTTCAGCTCAGGGTATTCTACTATTCTATGATTAAGTGTCAATATTCTTTGCATTCCAATAAAGCGATTGTATATTTACATTTACACAACTGAATTAGGCTATCAAAGCTTATTTTTTAGTCTTGTTTTTGAAAGATGTTTTACATTTTTCCATCTTCTGCAGTCTGTTTTTTTAAGGAACTTACTTTAGTTTTATTTCCATATTACTCTTTCATCATCTGTGTCCTACTATGTTATTGTAGATTAAAAAGTTTTAAAGATGTTAGCATGGTGTCATAGGAACAAAAGATAGCTGAGTCTTCACTGCCTGAATTTTCTGTCATCAGTGATTATAGTCCTGTCTGTCTATACCACTCCTGCCACACACCTCTCCTAGCCATCTCTGATGGGCAATGTGGTTTGTCCCAAGACAAGAGCCAAATGAGTATTGCAGGAGGAACTGACTGGAAGCTTGCATAATTAATACATTCCAGAGGTGGGGTCTAGAGATGTTGCAATTGATGTCGCTCTCTGTTATGGCATAAAGTGCTGGAAACTGGGCCGTCTGGCTGCTTGAGATTTCAGGCAGCATCTATTGGATGGTGTTTATTAGACTGTGAGTTGAGCCTCTCAAGGATTAGCGTCCTTACCACACCTACACCCAGGTTTCTGATCACACAGAAGAATAGAAGAACTTTCTGACATTATGTCTTACATGGAAGTATCTGTGGAATGCAGCACCCTATAAGAGGTTCTGTTTGAAGATGACAGTGATGCAACTCAGTAGAGGATTGAGAATTTTGAACTGTGAGGGAACTGACATGCAGTTGTAGTTCATAAACACCAGGCAGAACAAAATATTCTTCTAGACCTCCTTGGCCTGGGCTGAAGTAACCACGTACCATCTTTCAAGAAATACATCCCTATGCCCACACATATGTATATGTGTAACTCCCAAGTAAGTTAGGAAGTGTATCGTATTTAAGATATAATAGTTGGCAAGATATATCACACAAGGTGATATAGTAAATGGAGTCCTGTGCCTAGCATATTCTCGGCAGAAATGTGAAGTTAATTCTGTTAAGGACTTAAATTTTGTTTCCATTGACTGGATGGGCCATCAAGGAATACTAATTAGTCTCCTGGGAGAACCTCCTTACAGAGCTTACTAGCAAAACTTGGACCAGGCACCTTAAAGCAGGCAGTATGAGCCTTTTCCCAAATTCTAAAACTGACTCTGTACATGATCTTTCAATAACTCAATATTGCCAATGGATGAATTTGAGAAAACACCAGTAGCCTGGTTTCCATATGTTCAGAAGCTGAGGATATAAACATTTTCAGAACAATTAAAATGCTGAACAAGCCAAGCAGGGAGTCAACATTCCAGTAGTATTCCAGTGATGTTTTTACATTTGTTATTCTGTCCTTTATAAAGTTACTTTGCAGCCCATATTTTAAAGTCAGGCAATAGTCACACAGTGTTAAATACTCAACAGGGAGAGAATGCTTTGGAATCAAAACACTAATAGCATTCTCAGTTAATATTTTTTTTTCAAATTGCTTAAGCTTAAATATAGAACATTTTCTGAGAATGTACTGGAGCTTGATTTTGTACTTTTGTCCCTCAAATCAGAAAATATACTTCCTGAATTCCCAAATGTACTGTGCAGAGACCTGAAAGCTTAAAATTATCGTATTACAAATATGAGTCTTATAAAATGAGAATAGTTGTACATAATAATTTCTTCAGTACTTGAGGCTAAAATCCATATTTTCAGATCAATTAAAGCACCAAACAATGCAAACAGGGAGTCAGAATTCAAGAAGCATTCCCACAATGCATTTGCATTTTTTATCCTTCCTCACTAAAATGACTCAATGTTTATGATACAAAGTCAGACAGTTTGCAGTAAAGTTTGTACTTGCATACATGTATTTGCAAAACTCTGTCATCCTTAGATTTGGTTTTCCTGGTCTATTCCTCAAATCTCCCAGGTTTACCTCTTCAATAAATCTCTAAAGAATTTGCCCTCTCTTCCCCTTTCTATATATACTCTACCACAGTTATTGATGATGGTATAGTGATATATAACCTAGGGAGCTGGATTTATATGATTTGATTATGGTCTGCATAGTAATACATCTATGAAGCATGTTATTACTTCTCTGTGAAATACACTATTTATTAAATAAATGTACAGGAAGTTAGAAGGAAAATGAAATGTTCCATTTTGGTACTAATATGAAAAGAAAATCTGGTTCTTGTCTGTTTGCCTCACTTACATTATATACAATCATTATTCTTCCTTACTAATCTCTGCTTTGACTTCTAGTTTCCTCTAGGTTTAAACATCTAGGCACTTTATTCTTCATTATTTTGTGCCTATTTAAAATGTCTTTCTTTCTATCACAATGTTAATCATACTGGAGATGACGATTCTGGCAAGACCTAGAAATTTGATCCATCCCTCTCTTTCTTCGATATGGAAGAAGGAAATAAACTTAAGGATTATTCACAGCTTCTAAATGACACCATAAAATAACAGATGCATTCAGTTCAATATCTTGGCAAAATTGGAGATCAGATTTAGATTTTCCAGAAAGATTTAAGACTGCAATCTCACACGTAAATTAGAATTCATTTTTTATTTAAATATGTTATAAATGTTTGTTTTCTTTATTCTTTTAATTTCCTGAAAGTCATATTGCTATGTCTCTTCCCTGCTTGTAATCTCAGTCTGTTTTGGCCCGTTGTTGTTTCTTCTAACCTTCAGATAAAGCATTCTTCTAACCTTTATCAGGTTGACCGTTATAATACATATTGTTGTTTTGTAGAGCAAAATTATTACATTTAGATATTGATGTGCAACTTGCAAACTCCATCCATATTGATGTTTGCGAACACATGCTGAAAGCTACAATTTGCAAACATGATCCTTTTTTTTGTTATTCTTCATCATTGGTACAGTAAATTTACAGCTAGGATCTCCCCACTCTTCATCAAAACCAAAAGAGAATTATTTTGCTTCAGAGACATAAAATCCTTCTTTTTTTAGGAAACATCTCTCAGCATACAGTCCAGCATGCTGCATATTGAGAAAAGATGAAATAATACAAAGCCATGAATATCATGGGGAACCCACTTGAAACCAGGGTTTCTCATGATGCTCATGGTTTTGTAACCAGCAAGTATGTTGTACTTCTGCTTTCTTCCCAGGATTGGGATCTGGATTGGAAAAGAGATTAACAATGGTGGAAAGGGTGTAGAGAAAGAACAGGAATTATACCTGCCTAGTCTGATAAGATTTAGTTTCCTGAATACTGTGCTACTGAATAAAGCCATAAATAGAACAACATTGGATTTTGAGTCAGTAGACTGCATCTTGTGCAGACAGAAAATATATTGCTTCTACCTTTAAAGTATCTTTGACTGAGTATCTCTGTAGTTTGGACACATATCAGGGCTTGAGGAGCACCACATAGCGCACCAATTTCCTTACACTTTTCCTCTTTGAAACAAAAGCAGGATTACTTGCTAACAGAAAAGCAGAGGGATAGAGATGCAGCAGGCATTGGAGAGGAAATTCTGAACAGCAGATGAATGGGAATTGGAAAATTCGTAGCAGTTCAGATGTACATGTATTGCAGAACAGTATAGTCATATGAGATGGGGTTAGGGTTTAATAAGCCCAGTCACTCTTCAAAACTAATATGAAAGAGGGAGAAAGGAAAAGCTTTCAAGCAACTTTATGAGAGGATAGTGGACTGATTTTGTATGTTTGGATTACTTTTTTACATGCTGCAACTATTGTCTTTTGCATGTGCTTCACATAAAATATGAATAGATAAAAACTGTGCAGAAAAAAATTACTTTCCCAAAATATGAAAATAAAATATTTACAAATGTAGCTGGATGAACAGAAGATGAGATTATTTATTTGTTGTTGGAACAAGGGAGGGCACAGAATTACTCTAGCTACAAATATTAATCAAGACTTGGAGGAACTAACTTTTGTATCACTTTCCAGTCCACTCAGTCTTTGATATTTTTAATGAGGCTGTCTCTTATGAAAACTGTCTCCTATATTGCACCTAGACTATTGGACATGTTACTCAGTTAAAAGGGAGAGTGGCACTATCAGATGAATTCACAGACTGTCACACAACTTTCGGTGAAAACTACATTCATTTGATTCTACAAGTTTAAGTGTCCTAGAGACCTCCAGTGCTGCTATGCACCAATTCCTCTTTTCTTAAATTTTCATTAAAATAGATGTCTTTCATAGAAACATAGAATCATAATATGGTTTGGGTTGGGAGTGACATAAAAAATCATCTATTAGAACCTCCAGGCCATGGGAAAGGATATATTTTAGTAGATAGGTCACTAAAAATCGCTTCCAGCCTGACTTTGAACACTGCCAATGATGTGACATCTATAATTTCTTTGGGCAATCTGTTTCAGTGTTTTACCATTCTCATTGAGAAAATCTAAATTCATCTTCTTTTATTTTAAAACCATTGCCCCTTGTCCTGTCACTACAGGCCTTGGTAAAAATTCTTCCACTTTGCATATTAGCAGGCTACAGTGAGGTCCCCCTGGAGCCTTCTCTTTTCCAGGCTGAACAACACCTATTGTCTCAGAACATCTTCACAGGTGCTCCAGCCATGTCTTTCTCACACTCAGGGTTCCAGAGCTGGATACAGTACTCCAGGTGACGTCTCACCAGAGTAAAGTAGAGGGGCAGAATCCCCTTCCTTGCTTGACCTGCTGTCTATGCTGCTTTTACTGCAGCCCAGGATATGCCTGACTCCCCTGGGCTGTGAGCACACATTGCCAGCTCACATCCAATTTTTACACAGAACAGTACCTCAGAGTTTTTATCTGCAGGATTTCTCCCAATCGGTTAATCCTCCACACTGTATTGATTGCCCCAACCCATGTTCATGACCTTGCATTTGGTCTTGTTGAACTTTGGAATGTTCACATGGGTCTATTTCTCAAGGCTGTCCAGGCCTCTCAAGGTCCCACCTCTCAATTGTGTCAGCTGCACCACTCATCGTGCTGTCAGCTGGAAACCAGTTGAGGGGGCATTCATCTAGGCACAGCGTTTACTGTTGGTTTCCCATTGAATAGTGAGCCATTGACTGTAACATCCAGACAATTCTTTATCCACCTAACACTTCATCCATCTTGTCTCTTCTGTTTAGAGCCAGGAATGTTGGGAGATACTATATTAAGGTCTTACAGAAGTCCAGGTAGCTCTTTCCTTTTCCATTGAGCAAGTCACTCATCATAGAAGGTGTTCTTTTTCAGTTATTGGAGGAGTACTTTTTCTTTAATGTGTCTTTTCTGACCCATGTAGAAATCCTTCTTATTATTCAAATTCCTGGCTAAATTCAGCTCCCACTGTGCCCCAGCTTTCCTGATTCCTAGACCTACATATCAGTGTAGTGTCCCTATATTCTTCCTAAGATACAGGAAGTATCCTTTCTTTCTTAGATGTCAGTTTCACCCAAAGGTCCTCACTCAGCCCTGCCTTCCTTGCCTGATTTCTTACAGGTGGGAATCAAGGCCTCTTGGGCTTTTAATGGGTTTTGTGTTACATAAGCAAGATCATTCTTGACATACTTATTTTAAGTGTTTGGAACCTAATATTAGGGTTGTTTTTCAGACTGCAACACAGTCTTTTCTGCATATGAAGGTCAGTTCATAAGTCTCAAACAATTTTCTAAAATCATTTGGTTAATCTTTGCTATTTCTTGCTTATCTATGACTACCTTTCAAAAAGTCATTGCTGTGACATATTGGTAGATACCATGCCATTTTGTTTCACCTTTGCTGCTGATAGAGAAACATCAAAGTAGGCTTATGTGTAGAAAATACAGCAACATACCTTTTTCTTATTTGAATTAGTAGGCACATTACATTTACTGAAGTATTAAACAACCAATACTTTTGGTATGTTCTAAGAGAAGAATATTATAAGAATTCAACAAGTTCCTTTTCAGGCAGGCATAGAAAGAAATTATTGGAACTTGTGAATATAAGTATCAACTTATCTTTTGTGCAAACAGGATCATATCATGTTATCATGAAGACACTGAATTTGAAGTACATGTTTCCCAGAGAAGAAGAAATCTAAGCATTTATGAAACTGGTGTTCTATTTTCTTTCCGGACAAATGTTGCACATTTGTGAAACCTTAGTGACACTTACTTCACTTATTGTCAGTGCCGCTGTTAATTTCAGCAGTGAAAAATTTCAACAATCATGAACTAATCTTAATGGATCAACATTTCTCTACAGTGCAAGGGGGAAGCTCAGTTTATGGCAAATTTAGACTAGATACAAAATATTTCATTAACCAGTTCTCCAAACTTTTTTTTTTTTTTTTAATAAATGAATGAGTGGAATAGTTTATCCATCACTATAAATGTGTACAACCGTTACTTTTTCTGCAAAATTATGCATTAAATACACACAGTTAAGTGACTAGTTTTGTCTCCAAAGCCTAAAACATGTCTTCTTTTGTGTGCTATCCATGCAGAAATGAACATTGTAGGGAAGATGAAAGATATGTAATAAGGCAGTAATAATTAAAAAAAAAAATAGCATATATTAGTTTCTATAGGTAAAAAAATAATTGAGCAGAAATAATTTCCTTCTTTCTTATTATTGTAATGCAGTTGATCATGACTACAAATTACAAAAACTACAAAATGTGCCCTGAAAACTGAGGCTCATAAAGCCTTTCTATTTTTATAGAGAATTGAAAGCAAGATATATGCAATATTCTTTTTAGTTGTTTCTCTTTTCTTTTGGAGGCAATTTTTAAAAAATGTAAAAGCACTTTCTTACTTTAAGTGCACACGTACACTATATATATAAAAACATGGCAACTTTGGCACTTAGACTGTGTAGATGAGTGTCACAAAATGCTTCTAAACAATAAAAGGAAGAATCAAAGATAAATCCTTCTTTCCTTGATCTTCCTTTTACACAATTTAAACCTAATCCACATATTAGCACTTTGCCACAATAATTACAAGTAGACAGATGAGTTCTTTATTGTATCCTTGCATAGCAGTGACAGGATGAGTGCCTTAAAATAAGAGATCTGCTCAGAAATGTCAGAGTATTAGAAAACATTTAGCACCAAATGGTTATTAAACTGTCAAAATCACAAGAAAATCTCAGAGGTGACTCTATTGCACTTCACTTTCTAATAAGTAACACCACAGCTGTCATTTTAATTAAAAAAGCAATCTTACCCGGTTTAAATAACAGAAAATATTTACTGTGGCAGTTGATCCTTTGACAAGTTAATAATTTCAAATTAATTTACCTACAAAAAAAGAATGAGAACATTAGTTCTGAGGTAATTAAGAGGTTAAAGACCCTGTGTACATCCAACAACATGAATACATTTCAAGATCAGGAAAGAGTAAGACCATTAATAATAAGTGCATGCTTTTAGGTTAAATTCATTTTCATATTGCTCCTTTACTGAGTTTGGATGTGAGGTCATTGGGAAGTAAGACCTTACAGCTGTTGTACTTGTCATTTAGGGGAGAATAAATTATAACAGTGAGAAAAAGTTGATTTTAGAGTTTTATTTCAAAAGGTTTCTTTTTTAATTATTATAATTTTGAAAAAAAAATAAGATTATCTCAGATCTGATCTCTGTCAGCTGGGAAAAATAATGCAAATAAATAATATTCTGAAATGGGAGGATCCAGAGAGATAGCTCTGAAATTCAAAATTATTTGGAATTTGCTGTTAGCTGTCTAGTAGAAGTTGAATTTCTATCTAATATGAAGATGACCCGGTCTTTATTCTTCTTTTGAGACAATAAATACTAATAAAAACAAGCTGTAGTTATTAAAACAAAAAAATGCACCTAGGTAAGAGTGATTTTCCTTCATACAGCAATATGGATTTAATGGGACTCGTCCTGTATAAGCATTGATAGACAGACAGGGAGATGGCTGGATGATTTTGGAAACCTCAACTCAGAATATTTTCCATCATATTAATTTCAAAATTTTAGCTTTTACTACACTACTTCAATTATTTCAGTACTGATATGTAGATTGATAGCAATTGCATGTAATATAAAAATTTCAAATTTTTTTTTTTGGTTTAAAAGTTTGAAGAGGAAATTAAGCCCTTGTTAAACTAATATTGCTTTCAATATTTTATCAAAGTGACTGCAGGCCAATAAAAAAGTTATCAAAACCAGATGCTACTGTAATAACCCTGTTTACTCTTACCAATACATATGCTGAACTCATACTCACTAATACTGATTCTATAACATAAGCAAAAGTTATTAAACACATGAATTAAAATGCTCATAAAATTAAGCGTCAAATGAAATGACAAAAAAATTATAAAAAAAATGGTGAAATTAATCCAAATATCAATAGATCTGCATAACTATTTGTACACAGACATTTTCACTTAACAAGAACACCTATAGTTACCTATTAGATCACAGTCCAGATAGCTAAACCTATTGTGGCTCAATAACATTTGTGGCTATGACAAAAGACTTGAGCCACAGAACTGCAAGCACATGAGAGAGTAGAATTGTTGTAGTTAAAAAAGGTACAAACTAAAAAAACATGAATCAGAAAATCAGAGAGAACAACTACATAACTTTCGGTTTGTTTGACATATGGAGGTGTTTTTTCCCATTACAGTTTGAGTCTCTTCAGAGGTTTTAAAGCAAAATTTCTCTGGAACTTATCTGAAACAAGAAGGGAGTAGTGTCTTGCTGGGGTTTTTTTTTTCTTTTCTTTTCTTTTCTTTTCTTTTCTTTTCTTTTCTTTTCTTTTCTTTTCTTTTCTTTTCTTTTCT
>JAWMRC010000089.1:16485697-16508485 GCA_035584755.1 Thripadectes ignobilis
TTGTTTTTTTTTTGGTTTTGGTTTTTTTTTGTTTTGTTTTTTTTTCTTTTGTTTGATTTTCTTTTCTTTTTTTTGTTTTTTTTTTTTTATTATTCTTTTTTTTTTTTTTTTTTACTTCCGTAAATGCCTCAACATGCCAGGATTTCAGGACTCTAACAGACAGCTATCAGATGAAAGTTTGTACATAGAAATCAATTTTAAAAAGGCAAATTGTAGTCCTTTCCTAACCCTCTCCTCAAAGTTTATTTCCTTCCCTTGCTTCTTCCTTCCCCTAAAAATATGTTATACTTCCAATGCTGTTGACATCTAGCTTAACTTAGAGATTGTATTTAGGTTTCAAATTGTTTTTAAATTTATTTCCATGGTCAAAGAGCTGGAAGACCAAAGTGCCAAGTTTACAAGGCCCTTTAAGGAAAGAATAACTAGCAACTGAGTAAAAATACTTATGAAATAAACAAAAATCAGGAAATTAATCTTTGGCTATTGACTTACGTTTATAAATACTGCTAAAAAGACTCCTAACTCTTTGCATTAAAACCAAAAATAGAACGAAAAAATTTCAAAAATGAGTAAGAAAGAACAATATCATTAAGGTTTCAAGTCTCTAGCTGAGATTGCATAAGAAGTTATGTACCATACTAAATGACAGTCTTTGGTGATTTTCTTTTCCTACACTGTTGCAGATCATTATGTACCATTGTTGTTAGCTTGATTCAGAGTTTTTTAAAACATATTTATTCCCCTAAGATGTAGCAGCAATTTGTTTATTTTACATAAGTTCTGAATTGCATGATATAGCCTTAATCATAGCAATTTTTACTTTCAATTGAATCTCATTACAATATAGGAGTCCAGACTTCTCCTTTTAAATTACAAGATTTTGAAGATTGCAAGATTTTTGAAGAAAACTTTCATCTGTGAAGATTTGACACTTGGTGTAGTACTTGTGACTTCTCAACCTTAAACAAAATTATGTTAGTATTTACAAAGTATCTTCCTGATACTTCCACTTAGGTGAAAAACTATTATAGTTTGTTCCTTATAATGCGTATAGAAGCAGAGGTCTGCTAGGTCTTCTAAATGGCCATAACCAGCTACTAGTGCAAAAATGAGGAGCTGGCAGTCCCCTCCCACATCTAGTGTTCTCCCAGGCTATAGCTGCTTTCATCTCAGAATATATATAATCTTAACATGAATTCTCTGTCAAGTTTCATTTCTCTGCAAAGCCCAGAGCTCGTCTAGCTTTTCCTGGAAACTTTGTTCAGAGCATCCTTTGGCAGGAACTGGACACTGCACTTCCTGCCATGCAAAGACACTCCCATTTGTGCTCAGGGTGGTTTCACTTCTGGTTCCACTATTTTCATTTGTTATATGTACTGTAAAAGCAAAGACAAGGTGTAATATTTTGTGACAAATCCATACAAAACATCAGAATTTTATCTAGGAAATTATTAATTGAAAGGGCAAATTAATGGAGATGTAGACTCACCACAGCTCACTGAGGATCACTGTGCTAGAAACAGATTGTTGCAGATGTCATCTGACATATTTGAGTGATCAAATCATCATTAGACGTATTTGTTCACTCCCCAAATCTTTAGTGAACTAAAACCTCTCTGGGGGTATTGAATTAGTTATAATTAAGCTCTAATTGAATACAACCAAAGTCCTCTAGGAGTTTTTTCATTTACTTTAATTGATTTTCAGCATAGTTCTCTATGTCTGTATGATTATTCCTGAATTTCAATTTTTCTGGTGACTCGACCACTTCCAATTGAATTTTGACCTATCAAGGTAGTTGGCAGACTGTGAGAAAAGGACAGAGCCATGGCATCAAGGCTCAGTGTACAAGTAAGGCAGGGATGGAGAAACTACTGCAGTGTCAAGGGCTGGAGATATAGAGCACAAGGTATGTGTACCTAGAGAACTTATAAATGTGATCTATTTGCAATACTTAAGGGCTATATCCTAGTTAGGACATTTGGAACCTTAATATCAGGCTATAGTAGATGTTATTGATGAACCTTTTGTGCATAACCATGAAGCTGTAAAGACACATGGGGTTCTTAACAGTGCACTGTCTGTGTAAAAACTGATATCTCAAAAATATGTCTTTGAATTGGCTCTAGTATAGTTCCAATCTGTCTCTGTTGTTAGGGGGAGAAAAAAAGCAGGCCAAATAAAATATCTACCCATTGGCAAAAAGTAATATATTTTGTGTGTGCAGACCTTCCTGTGGCAGTATAATTCCTTTTACAGCACAGATATGAGAGCTTGAGCTTACTAACTCTCATTGATTCCAGTGATGCAGCCCTGCAGTGGTGATAAAAGATAAAGTTCTTAGCATTATTCTTCTTTATGTTTTCCTGCATTTCTGACGTAGCTTTTAACATGTTAGATATACTAATTGAGAAGTGAGGTTAGCTCTGGTGTCAGTATGGCAACCAGAAGAATAAAAGTGGAAATCCATATATCTACTGTTTAATTACTTGTTTAAATTATCCTCTTCATATTACTATGCTTCAGATGCTTTTCTTTAATATTCCTCCTGGTGCTGGGTTATGTTCTGCCCGACAAGTCTCCTGAACTCATGAAAACAAAGTCCTTTAATACAGTGTGATATGAAAGGGAATCCTCAAATACAAAGAGAAAAATCTGATTAAATCCTGATAAAAGTGTTTGTCACTAGCTCCCTGAAAACTGTGCCTGTTTTTGTCTTCTGTGTTCCAATGGAACTAAGGTTTAGCGGCTTTAAAGAATATAGTAACAGGTCAGAGATTCAAATGCTTGTGGATCTCTCAAAGACTTAACAAATACTATGCATCATTAAGTAATAAATGTACTTACCTGGTTCAGAAATTGATTGAGTGGAGAAATTTGCTCCTGACATGTCTGTTCTCTGCCAAGATTCAAGATGGTTCTTTTAAATACTTCTGCTGGGTATTCATGCAAAGATCTCTTACCTCTGTTTTATGTAATGAATCTATAGTAAGTGAAAAAAATCTGTGTATTTTGCCCAAAAGCTTACTGAGCACTATCCCTGAACAGTCCACAATAGCAATGTCTATCCTTTGGGCATTCCAGAATGATTTTCATCTAGAAAACAGATTTAACTCAAGCAAGATTCATGCCTCAACACTTCTCAGGCTCCGAAAACACACATCACTTAAAAAGTAAATGCAGCAAAAAATGGTTCAGATAGAATGCCAAAGAGACAGAGTATTAGAAAAACAGGATTGAGAGGAAGATATTTTTGGTCACTACAAGATCTGCTTGGGAGTCACACAAGTCACAACAGTCACACAGTTCAGTAAAGAAGAGAGCCAGTAAAAGAATAAAGGAAATTTAGAGGACAAAGACAAGAAAAACTGAAGGTAAAATGAGTGTTGAAAATAGGAAGGAGAAAAAGTTAACTGTTAAGGCTACCTAAACACAGAATTCTCCTTAGCACCTTTAGAAGAGGAAAACATTTCTGAATGCTATTTTTCTTTTTCTGCAATATATAGGAGGGGCTACAAGTCATGAATTGAATGAACATTGATATTTCATTTTTAAGGTTTCGCTGCTAAGTTGTTGTTACAACATCTTACCATGGTATTTTTATTATTTTTTTTTTTTTTTTTTAAGAAGACTAAACAGAAAATTATAACAGTCCTTTTGAAACTGTAACAATCATGTATATCCTGGCCTTAGGTATAGCAATATCTATTGTGCTCTTTTCTGTTTTCCTCTACAGTACTACACACTTTAAAATTCATTTCTGCATCATACTACTGAATAAGATTGCAGTGATTAATATCAGAGTTTAAAATGAAACCTATTAGGTAACATTTTATAAACACTGGATTTATCTTCAAAGTCTTTTTTATTTTATGGAAGTGTTTTCCAGGAGGATAAACTCTGTCAGTTCTACTCAGGACTGTTCTTGCATGATCATGATTTATTCTACCAACAGGAAAAACAATTTTATTTTTTTTTAAATGATCTTTTTTCAATCACAGTAGTTTGGATTTAAAAGGATATTTTTCTCTAATTTCTCCTAGTTCTCAGGTTGCCTGTTCTCTGAGGCCAAAATGATGTAGTTTTGCTCTAAATAACTCTCTATTTTTTGACTTTCTCATTTACGATCATTATCTTCTAAAGTCTTGTTTCTTTTTTATACTGGCCAAAATGAATTGGAATATACTTTCACTATACATTGCACTTTATGGCCAGGAACCTTTTAAAATTTCTAAAGATAAAAGAAGCCCAAGAACTTCTTAATATTTAAGTACTTTCCCAAATTATTTTTATCAAAGTTCCACTTAAAGTTTTGGATCTAAGAACAACATGTGTTTTTTCAATAGTGACTTTATAAATTGACCTGGAGTATATAGGTTTGTGTCAAATAAGGTCTGAAAAATTCAGTTGGATTAGTTATTTGCTTATCTCACACCTGCTATGGAAAATCTCAGAATGCAACTATGTTCCATTGACTTCTAGCAATGTATACACATACATTCATATTCCTAAAATATGAAATAGTGTGCAAATAGACAAAATTGTCCATGTGAAACAGCATTAAACTCTGCTTTCCAATCTGTAAAAAACCCCCTCAACAGTTAAAAACATTCAGTCACTATAACTTGCTCATCATTGTAATAGCTAACTACCTGCTCCATTATTTAACAGAAAATAATCTGTCATTATACCACTTGATTATTCTGTTGTAGCAAACATGGAAAATTCAAAAATTATTTGTTTAGTCAGGTCCCATATATGTTTTGTCCAAGAGTGAACACCTGACTAAAATCTTTTTTCATGAAAAGGAGCAGAAAGAGCATGGTACACATGTAAACCAAAAAGCTGACAGGTAACCCTATTTATTGTCATTCCTGCATGATGTTTGGCATTTTGACATATTGCTAGTACACATGTGGAGGGTGTTTCAACAGCTGTTCAGAGTTAGTTATCCTGACCCCAGTGCTGCTCTTGATCAGTTCTTGGCAGTTTCAGTATGTACAGCTATTTTTGTCCTCCAAGTGCAATTATAAATCTGAGTTGTTGTTTTTTTTTTTTCTTTCTGGCACAAACCTTCGATAGCTAATAGAGCTCTAGTCTAGCAGCATAAACCATAACAAATTATGGATGATTAAATATGTAAGGAAAACAAATCTTTATACAAAACACCTAGATAACAAAATTGAACTTTTGGACTCAGAAGCCTTCAACACCTGTCAGCACAGGGATGAGTGCCTCTGCCATTGCAAAGACTAGCACAGGAAAAGTGCAATTCTCAAACTTTGACATAGTTGCTGGTTTTTTTGGCACTAATATTAAACCTTATTAACATTAATAACATTAATAGCTTCTCTGTCTTCAGGGAACTAGTGTGATGGTGCTTCACTACCCTGCTCTGCCTCCCCACTCTGAAATATCTCTACCAAGACGCATTAGAGGTACATATCTCCCTAGACTGATACTCCGCTCAGATAGTCCTGGGCTAAAGTGTAGACTGAAAAGCATATAGAAATCATAACAAGCAGTATGGCTTATGTCTGGCTTCTTGCTGTGCCTATGTTGCCCATCTCCATACATCTCTTGATCATAGGAGTAGGGGTACAAAATTACACTAAATGGAAGAGAGACCATGAGATGACTTGATGAGACTGAGGATCCTGCACAAGAGAGTTTATTGCCATATATGAGGTTGTTACAGGTTTCCCAGTTTATGAATTCACAGTTGTAAAGTTAAATAACATTGTTGCATGCTACACAAAATGGAGTTTGGTGTTATCCCTGCTCCCTGATTGGACAGATTCTGCCACAGCAGAGCTTTTCCCATATATGGTTATCTCCACCCTTGTTTACTCCTTATGGTTATAATCCTTCCCGTGAGAGGATTTGCATGCTCCTCCTGGAATCCCACCCTCTTTCCAGAAAGTTCCATGCCACCCTGATATAAGCTGGCACCATTTTAATAAATGTGCCATTCCATGATTCCACCATACCCTTTCTGGGAATGTGCTTGTCTTTCCTACCCTCAAAGGGTCTCGTCAACAAGGATGATGAAAACTGCTCAGCACAGAAAATCATAACTACAGAAAAAGCGAGTGTGTTTTATTTTACCTGATGCAAGGTGGAAACAAGCTATGTAACAGTACTAATCAAGATATTTTTTTCCTTTCTGTACAATCAAAGGGTTGTTGGTACTCTCAACTCCTGATACCATGTTTCAGAAATAACAATGATTATAATTGTACTGGATGCTAATGATACAATTTAGCGAATATTAATCTTAAGTATGAATAATTTCTTCATTAATCTGACCAGGTTCCCAAATGTGCAATATTTCACCACTTCTGGAGAACAGATTAGTTATTAGGAAGAAATTCTTAACTGTGAGGGTGGTGAGACACCTGGCACAGGTTGCCCCATCCCCAGAAGTGTTAAAGGCTAGGCTGGATGAGGCTCTGAGTAAACTGGTCTAGTGGAACGTGTCTCTGCCCATAACGGGGGTTTGGAATGAGATGATATTCAAGGTCCCTTCCAGCCCAAAATATTCTATGGTTCTATGATTCTATGATCAACTTATCACTAGTATAGGAAAATTCAGAGGGAGAAGGAACAAGCCTGATGATATAGTTGAAAAGAAACAGATTTGGAGAAAACTGAGGAAATAGGAAAATAAACTGAAGAATGAGTGATACTGAAGTGTGAGAAGGAACATTTAGAACTGGGACAAAGTAAATCACTCAAGAATATATTTGTTTTGGTATTTGGACAAAATGAGAACTACTGTGTTGAAATAGGTTACACAGCAATAAAGGAGTTCTAAATAAAATATTTTTTTGCAATGGAAAAAAGTTATTTGTAAATTCTGAAATATTGTGAGAGAGATTCTGCAGATTATAGTACTCTAATTTTTCAGATAGTTTGGGATCCTCTTGAGCATTCCAGTTTTCAGAACTGAGCAGTAGTGTTGCCAGTGTTGGAAATAAGTTAATAAATAAATAAATTATATTAAAAAAAACCCCAAAGTCTAGGAGAGTATATCAGATGTCTTACTATTGTTTAACATTGTCTATTAAATACTCAAAAGAGATTTTTGTATAGGTATACAAGAAGAGAAAGAGTTAATGACTGGCCAAAACACTGAGTAGAAGGCAACACACAGGGTGTCTATATTACTATCATCATCTCAAAGTATAACTTAATTTTTATATATATATATATATATATATATATTACTTAAAACTACCTGAAGCTAAGTCCAGTAGAATTTGTGTTGGGGGAACTTAATCTCAGCGACTTTATCATCTTAAGGAAGTTTTAAGGGTCTTAAAGGATGATAAGGATTTGCTAGAGTTTTTTAAACTACCTCTCCTGTTTTCTTTCTGTCATTTTGATTGATTTGGTTTGGATTCACAAGAAATGTAATTTCTTTTTACAGAATTACCAGAGATACCCTTATTGCATATCTCCTTGCCTGATAAGAAACACATGGCTTATACAAAGGAAGAGAAATTATATTAGAATCTAAGAGGACAAAAATAACACTAGGTGGTTCAGCTTCCTGTTTGGGGTAAAACAAAGCTGTATTCTGTTCAAGCAGCAATCAATTTAGCTATCAGATACTACAAAGTTAAAGGATCGTGACTTTTCCAATAACGTTTATCACACAGGTAATGTCAGTGGTGAGCTCCAGTGGGAAAGAGGTAAGTGTGCAACAAAACCCTTTTAATAGTTTCTTGTAAGTTTATTTAGAATAGGTAATTAAAAAAAAATAATATTAAGTGATTTGAAATAACATCATCTTGGATAAGCTGAAAAACAAGGTCTCGCAGCTTGAAACACAAGCAATTGTCCTAAAATGAGACCTGATCACTTCATGGATTTGGCTTCTGTGATTTGACAAAATCAGGTTGCTGCCCAAGATGACAGAAGAACAACTTGATTTGTAATTCCGACATTATACACACACATGTATATATACATATACCTTCATAGATAGATAGATAGATAAGATATAGATATAGATGATGATGATAGGTATAGATATAGATGATATAGATATAGATATAGATATAGATAGATTAGATGTAGATATAGATGACATAGATATAGATATGGATTAGATATAGATATAGATAGATTATAGATATAGATATAGATATGTATGTATTACTGAAGTGAGGCTAGGGTGAAGACTGAAACTCATCAAATCCAAACTTCTAGCAAAAATTTTGATTTCAAAACTAAGATAAATCTCATCAAATAACTTAGTGGATCGAATCTAGATTTACCCTCAGGTATGGAGCACCTTGTTGTAGGGTTGGAAGAACAGATGATTGCCCAGTTGACAAAGCAGGTAAATAAGTGTGTGTTACCTGCCTAAAACTATTGCAAATTTTAGAGCTCTCTAAACACAGAGTCCAGTTTAGAAAGGAGACACTTTATTCTACACAGGATGCAATGTGGATGTTTCCACAAATCAAGCATGCTATGGGAAATGCTATCTTTTATACAGTAAAATTTACATAGACACACCTGTTAATCCATATTCTCCACCTTTCTAATACATATTTGTATTGGTGATGTAATCTTAAGCAATCTTGAAACACAAAGTTCTTTTCTTCCTTAAGCAACTTTTACTGTAGAAGTTAGTTTCAGCTTAAAGACATCAATCCCTTTTGTGGAAGTTATCTGGTGACATCAGTTAAGCTTGCAAAAGGTGAGAAAATTCAGCCTAGGGACAGATAATTTGATTTGAAGTCATAAAAGCCAGACATAGAATAAAAAAAAAAAAACCAACAAACAAACAAAAAAAACCTCAAAAAAATCCAAACCTTGCAAACAAGTAAATGCAATTCTGCTAAGGATTTAAATTTAAGGATTTAAATTTAAACACATAATAAGTGTCAAAAATATTGAAGAAAGTTACTTAGAAAGTACAAAATTTCCTGAAAAACAAAAATCTGAATTGTATACCAATGTGATATTTTGAGGAAATATTTTAATTTAATAAAACCATAGTCATTTATTTGAACAAGTCAATCACATTTGCACCCATTTTACCCATAACCTTTCTGCCTAAAAGGTATTCTTACTCAGTCACAGGAAAGAAAATCAACCGCTGTTCTCCAAAGTAGGGAATCTTATTTATAAATTCTTGTTGATTCAAAGTGATCACAAATCCATCTGTCAAGACACTGATAAGGAGCACAGCCCACAAAAGATATGGGAGATTCTGCAAGCTCACATTGAATTGTGCTCCCATGTGGAGATAGGAGCCAATTTGCCAACATAACTTAAAGGCATTATCTGGTTGGTTTCAAAGTCAGAGAGATGATATGGAGATACATCTTTATGAAAAATGGGTTGATGTGGGGCAGGGCAACAATCTTTCTGAAAATAGGTAGGAAGCAATAGCTGACACTTTTCACCAAGAAAAATGAGAGCAGAGCAGCCCATCAGAAAGCACCTTACCACTTGACTTACTGGAAGCAAGTATTTTTTTTTATTTTTTTTTTTTTAATTGGGAAAGATCTTAAGAAGGAATGGCAGTTGCTGAGAAACAGTGTTAAACATCTTGTGTCTTTCAGTATGAGTTCCTGCTGTTGACTCTTGTTCTCCCTTCTGAGGTGCTCTCAACAAGGCTTGCAGTGTGTTTGCATTTCTATGAGTGCTCCATATCTTCTGCCAAAGGGTAAGCTGTTCACAGGAGGTGTGAGGCAGCCCTGGGATAAAACCCTAGTGGGATATCTGCAGAGTGGGCATTTTTTCACTGCCTTCCTGGAGAAAACAATAGCCTGGATTTTCTTTCTAAAGCTGTCCTGGCATTTTTCTCAATACCTACATTCCAAACAATCATGAGGATCAGGCACAGCAATGGATAATAGGGTAGCCTCTTTATAGTTAAAGTTACATTAGGCAGGTCATCATAATGAATTTAAGAGCATCATCTACATTGTTGCACGCACAATTACAATTTAAGCAGCTCTTCATCACTCCTGCTGTAAAATCATACGAGGATTTCCTCATGTCTTGCTTTCAGCAGACTCAAGAGAAGAGCACTGCAAACCTTTAGCAGCTAAAGAAATGGCAGCTTTGAAGCTGCTTAAAATGAAGGGATCATACATAAAATAACTCCTTTTGCTTAACTGACACATCACTGCTAACACCTTTGCAACAATGCTGAAGAAATCCTGAGTTTACTAAGATGTCACAATGTTTCTAGTTCTGCTATCTATTAGTATTTTTCTACTTCTTTGGGATAAATAACTTACGTGTCCTATTTCACTCTTACTTTTGAAAGATTTGTAAGATTCCTGGGACTCTACCAAGGAATTCTACTTTTGCTTTGTAGTGATAGTGAAGAAACAGTAATAAACACAACATTTTTAAAGTTACAAGTAGGAAAAAAAAACCCCACTGATTTTATTCTTTAATCATTCTTATTTCTGAACTGTCATCACTTTAGTAGTTAGAAGGAAATGATTTGTTGTAATGTTAAAAATACATTAATGTATTTCTATTAATGGAGAAAGAACTAAGTGAATACTGATTTCAGGAATTTTAAAGGTAGTAATAAAAACAACAAAAGTAATTAGAAATACAAGAAATTAAATCAGTATAATTTTAATTGTCCTATAAAATTAATTTATATGTTTTAGGCAGAAGGATTAGCGAAGTACGCAGCTGTGAATAGATTTCACAAAATGAAGAAGCTCTGTGTTTAATCCAGGAAATGTATTTCCCTTCATGGCTTTTTCATCTACCTTATTTTCTTCTGTTTATCCTACTGTCGGCCTTCACCTCTGGTCAGAAATAAATACAAGCAAGTAACCATGTCTTGATTTGATTACAGTGCCTCTCTCCATGTATTAAGAACTGCAATGTTATATATGTTGCCTGTAAAAATTTTCCTGAAACTTATTCAGCTGCTTTCTGCTTTGGGGTTAGGTCTCAAATTTGTTTTGAGATGCATTTCTGTGATGGCAAGGACACAATTCCTTGCAGCACCTGACCTCCATCCATCACGATTATAAACCTAAAGACGAAAGCTTTTGTTCCTGACATTTCCTGCTCCCTCTGTAATTGTCACAGGAATGGACTCAAGCTGCGCTGCTCCCAGTTCTTATTACAGGTTTTGTCATGAGAGGATGAGACGTCAAAATATTTAGTTCCTCATCCTGCAGCTCAGTCTAGTTTTTAAACAATATAGTAATCTGAACACATGTACAGTGACAGTCTAAAGAGCTACAGAGCTGTGTGTGCATTTTTTGCCTCTGAGAATAAGGCATCAAATGCCTCTAGTGTCTATCTCCAAATAAATAATACTGTAAGTAACATCACACAGGTTTGGTAAACTGGTTCCTATGTAAAAGTTAATTATGCATTCATATGTTTAGATGAACAGCAGGTTACCTAGAAAGGAAACCAGAAAAAATATTCAGTTAAAACTCACAGTGTTAATGTAGAGATTAACAGGTTATATCAAGTAGCTTTCATCTGCAGATATCTTGGAGCACAGATGCATGCCATGCAAAACTGAAGACTGGGACTATCTTTAAATTAAAACCTGAATTTATATTATTTTTATAATTCGTGGTACAGGAGACCTTCAGAACAAATCAAATATTTAAATTTCAAGATAGGAACCATGTTGATCTGGATAATTGTTCTGTATGAGATAGATGATTTTGATCAGTGTGGTGTGTGAAGTTATGTCTAGACCACACAATCTGTATCATAAGAGCCTCAGCCCTTTTTCATTAATTGTTCAGATCAGTGACCTGGTTAAAATATCTACTCTCTGGGTCTCATGTAAATGTTTTTCTCTTGGAAAACAAGGAACAAAGAGGAAGGGATTGTGCACACTAGAGCTGAGGCTGTATCTTACAGCCTTATCCAAGAGACATATTTTTAGGTTTTTCATAACATTCTGTATTCTTCATGTACAGGGCAGTTTTCTTATTCACTTCTACTTGCAATCACATTTAGCTCTCAACATCAGCTGCTTCCAACCAGGATAAGTCATCAAACCCTCACTGGCTACTTCCAGGTTTCCTGTCATGAACTGTGACTTGTGCATCAGATAATGTCTGTAAGCAGAATACTTTTATTTCTAAAAGGAGTAACAAAGCTTTTTAAATCAAAAAACCCACAAGTTTATATTATTCAAACCTTAGTTGTTTCTCCTTATTGAAATTTCATGAAAAATACTGAATCACTTCCTGTTAGAATTCATTCACTATTTGAATTTTCATCCTTGGCATGAAAGACAGGTAACTTTATCCAAAATCTGAAATTAGCTTTGTCACAGCTATTAACTTGGGTGTTGTCCCACTTTACCAGATGCTTTATCTGGATCTATTGTGTAGATTTACTTGCTAGTTTACTAACAAGTCTGACAGTATGTTAAATAAATCTTGCAAGAGTAAATGCCCGAATATACTAATATAACTTTAGAGTAATCCAATAACTAGTATATGAACAAGGTTAATGAATCTTCATTTATGTTCATCATGTTCCTTAATCCATCCCTGTGGGATTTGTTGTACATAGTTGACATTCTCAGCATTTTCATTAGCAAAAAAGATGTCTCACTGAATTTGGAATATATTTGGAATATTTGAGGCATCATGAGATTCCAACAGTATCTTCTCTTTATAGGTTGATATTCTCACTCTTATCTGTGAAAAAATTTTAGTTTCAAAGCCTGGTTATCACAATTAATACATGCCACCTTCCTGTAGGCAGAAATACATGACATGCTGTCCTAGTGATGGTGGCTGGGACCAGTTTATCACTGCATGGGTGTAACAAAACCAGTGTATTCTACACCCTCTGTGTCATTTCTGATGGGCTGTTAATAATGGATCTTTTGCAGCAGCTGCCCAGGGCACACCTGACATCTTAGGCTACAAGCTGAGTGTTAAAGAACCCTGGGAGGCACAGGAATGTTTCTGTCTTCAGCCCAGAGACTCAGCTCTGGTAACTCCTCTCTGGGGAGGCATCAACACCTTCACACCCAGCTTGAGGGGCCATTTCTGCTAATGAGCCACTAGAGACTGGCACAATAGGGAGTTGCAACAACCTGAACCATCACAGATTCCAAAAATACCCCATGATTCACAGAGTTAAATTATTCAGTGTGAAACAACCCACCCTGGGGGAGGTACAGGGCATTGCCATCTGAACCTGACCATTTATAATCATCTGGTTTTGGGACTTCTGGTACCACTTGTGAGATCCATAAGAGGACCAGAACCTCAACAGGACTGTGAGTGCCACTCTTGACAGGACTGTGACTATCATCTTCACCAACAGGTTTTCCTTTCCTTTTATTTTTAACTCAGGGGGACCATGTGCTGCTCAGCACAGGCAGTGATGAACACCATTCTGTTCATGCCCCAGAGTGCTGGGTTAGACATCTGGGTTTTCTGGGTTAAAACCAATTTTTCCTCTGTATCATTTTATTTAATTCTAACTCTGACTTGTAATCTCTCTTGAGTCAGGTTCATTTCTCCCACTGATTTGCCTTTAAATGAACACACATGACTGTGCAGTTAGTGCCACATCCAGGTGCATTGGAGTTCATAGCCCAGATGAACATGCTTACAGAGTGACCAAAAGTGATAGTGACCAACTTTCAGCACTTCTACAAAAAGGCTCAGACTCAGTCCTTCTAGAATCAAAACAGGGATTTTTTACCCTTTTGTCACCATGATCCATATTTCTGGGATCTGCAATTAAAAATAAAATGAACCAGCTATATAAAATATTTTGCCATCTACATAAATGAAGATTCTTTACACATAAACATGTCAGCAGTATATTAGAATGTTACATTGCCGTCATATGTGCTTGCTTTTTTTTTTTTTTTTTATGGTGAGGTGCTCTATTTTTTGAGGAATCCTTTATCTAATCTAGAGACATCATCTTGCCAAAATCAAACTTCTTCATGTTAATTTATTAAAAAATGCTCAGTTTTACCATAGATCTAATGTCTTGTTCTTGGTGGGCCAGATTTGTCATTGATAAACAGTGAAATGTGATGTTCATACAGCAGCATTTATTGGTGTGGTTCAGAATATAGTTTTCACAGCAGATTCATACTATTCATATTATTCTTATGAAGAATCATAATAACCATTTTTGGACTTGGGACTTCACAGAACTAACTTAACTCTTAAGTTCTGCTGTGTATTTCAAATTAATATAAGGTAACTGGTGATAATTTATCAGGACTCTTGTCCACAGAGCTGTCAATGGTCGTTCTGTAGGCATAGGTTTGGACCCCCAAAACAAGTTAACTATCTTGGCATTTAATTCAATTTTATTTTGAAATCATTAGCTACAGATCTCATATCGAAGATTTAATTATCTGCAAAATGTTAGTTGTCCAAACAAATAGAGTTATCATCATTTGTTAAACCATAAAACCCATAAGATATATTTGTGACATTAAATACACATTTTTCAGTTATACCTACTACACTTTTGAATTAATATAATAATCTTAAGGCATATGACCAGAATTATTCTATTGGAACCTAAATAAGAAGCATTATACTCCCTCATAATCCTTAGCAAACAATTTTCAACACATAGGGCTTAAAAAAGAGAAAAAGGAAAGAAAAAAGTTTTTGAAGTTGGCCATAATAGAAATTGTATTACACTTGCTGCAATTTTCAACAAAGTTCTGCTTGTGACAGGACTGTATTTGCATCCAGCACACTTTTTATGATAAAAGGACATAAAGGTGTTCTTTAGCCAGAAAAGGCTGTTTATTCACGTTGATGTTATAAGGCAATCTCCTTGGAACTAACTAAAATTATTGTCTCTCACTGTGGTGCAGTACCTTTGGATGGACCTCCTCATGTACCACATGGCAGGTGTGAAAACATAAATCAAGTCCTGCAAATGCCAAACAGATTCTCTGTATTCCTTCTCAGTTGAAAAGTCCCATTTAATCACATCAGCTGGTTATTCAGCCTTCATCAGCTGTGTTATCTGAGTTATGGAAGTCTAAGTCTTCTATCTTCCTCCTTGAAATAGACCTATTTTTGTCTTGAATTTTTTATAGCATAACTGAACTAAAAAGTCTCAAATGGGGATTGACTCAACAGTTTTCTCATTCATTCTGGAAATTTTCTCAAATAACAACAAGCTTTTCTTAAATTGTTACACAGCTTGCACAAACAACCCTGGCCATAATCAATGCTGTTTATTAAAAATTATTCCAATAATTTCCAATTATATGTCTCAGGAATCAGTAAGACAAGATTATTAGAATCCTTCATTCTCATTTGGTTCTCACTGGTTTTCTATTGGAAACAGCGAAGTTACCAGTGAAAACATCTGGGAGTACTTTAACAAAATCTAGTTCTCCTTTGTTGTTTTACTAATACCAGTCAATTAGGAAGTGGTGGATCCTTTCATAATGAAATTGAACAGGATCATTTACAAGCTGCTATTGTCCTATATTTTGTTCTTAAAACTAAGTCCAAAAAATTTAATTAATATCAGCTCTCTAAAATAATTAACTCAACCTTAAAAATAAGTAATTTAAATTGATCAAACCTCCTAGGGTCTTGGAACTGAATGTTAATTTAGTAAAGGATATTTAGCACGAATTTGCTAGAGCAGGGTAATATCAGCATTTTCTTGGATTGTGAATATGTTTCTTTGAAATGGTATTCAATGGAGAACCACCAGTTCTACATTGCAAAGGCAATGAACTGTTTATTTTCATCAATTTGTATTAAACTTGTCATATTTTAGCAGTAAATAACAGTAATTAATATCTGACATTTATTAGCTATGGAATTCCTTAGAACATTGTAAACCTTGGATCTTAGGCTTTTACAGTCAGACCTGCACTGTAGGAGGAATTAATCTTTGAAAGAAAATTACACTATGAAAGAAAAAAACAGTAGGAAGCATTAGAGTAATGAAGGCACATTAAACTCATGTTTCTTTAAAAAAAACCACCGTTATCAGGCCATGTTCCTCATGACCAAATCTTTAACTATAAACTTAATCACTAGAGGAGGCCATAAGAGCACATATACTGATTTATATAGATCTTCAAAGGACATTTATTAACCTTTCAAGGTCCATTTCCTTCCTACATGATTTGAGGAAATATGTGGATAAAGGTACCCTGCTCTAAAAGACAGCTGGAAAGATCACATATGTAGCAAGGAGCAGGCAAAGTTTTTAGACATATTCTTTCTCCTTTCTTACTCTCAAGTCTGTCATTATAACGTGGAATTATAGCACTATATTGTCTGATCCTTTGTAAACAAGAATCACTTGTCCTGCAGCAAGATCACGTTACAATAACTTTCCGTTCGCATGTGGTTTTAAAAATTATTGGATGTTTGAAGAAGTAGTAAAGTTTTATGTGTTGCCAGAGTATGAGAGGTTGCATTTTGATATGGCAAATAACCACTTAGAAGATATTTTAATGCTATGGGGGAGGACTATGTATGAAATAAGAAAGAGCAAAGTATTTATTTGCTCTCCTGCAAAGATTAGAAATTCAGATTCCAATAGAAAGGCAGGGAGGTAAGGAATTTTTTCTTTGAAAAAAAAGATTTTTTACAGGTTATGTTAATTAGAATAGCATTGCCCTGGTAATAAAAAAAAAAAAAAAATAAAAAAAAAACAAACAAAAAACACTATTTAAAAAAAATATAAACCCCAAAAATTAAACAAGCAAAAAGTTACATCCTGTAAGTGCTCTAAAGCAATGCATCTTCCAGAAAAAAAGAAAAAAAAAAAAAAAAAGAAAATTTTGATTCATGGCAGAATCTCAGCAATTTTTTTGTAGAGAAGTTTTTTTTTGGTTGGTTGGTTTTTGGGGTTTTTTTTATGTTCAAAATTCTAATTCCCATCTGTGATTTATTTACATTACATTTATCAAGAAATGTGGCAATAAGTTAAGTAAGCATTATATTTCTCAAACTATCTACATTTTCAAGAGATTAGTGAGTTTTAAATACACTAGTATTTCCGAATTTTTTGTTTGTTTGTTTTTGGGGTTTTTCTAACCTTTGAAATGTGAGTGACATATGAGAGTAGCTTTTAGACTTTTAGTGAGGTCAGGGATAAAGTTCATTACCACTTGCTTTAAACTGTATTAGAAGGAAACTATGTTTTTGTCAGTAAAAAAAAAACCAACAACAAAAAACCCCAAAAGAAAACAAAAAAACCCACCCCACACCAAAAAAACAACCCCCCCAAAAAAAAAACCAAAACAAACACCAAAGGTACAACAAATTCCTAAATAAACAAGCAAACAAAAGACATTCAGTGTTTTCATGTTTTGAAAGGAAAATTCGTAGTTGAATAATTTAATGGATCTACTGAATTAGTAATTTCTGTAGGAAAAAATAGTAGTAGAAAATGTCTAATCACCTAAATGCTATTTTTGTGTAAAAGAAATGGTTTTCAAAGACATGGCTCAAAAGGCAGGTTAGTGTAAGAGGGCCATGACACAGTGAGTGAAATCAGAAATAACTTTGAATCAAAGTGCTTGCGTTAGAGAGTGCAGATTGTTCTAGGCACCTTAGAAGACTTCATGCCAAGTATAATTCTGGATGATGAACAAGGATCTGTAAAGGGAAGGTTCTGACCAATAAGATCTTTTGGACAGAAAACACTGAAGGTGAAAGCACTTTTACTGAAAATAAGGTGAAATCAAAGAAGTGAATGACTGAAAAGATTCAGAGGTGGTTACTAATCTGTGAATTGAAATAAAATCCAAATAATCGCATGATCTCATTTTGAGACATACAGATAAATCATTGAACAGGGTACCAGTATCTGTAATTAGGTCTACATAACTGCTGATTTTATTGAAGTGCATCTCTGAGCAACTCCAGCTTCAACAAAACATGTTTCCATCTGCCTCCAATATTTCTTTTAATATAGAATTATGCTTTGATTCTGTCATTACCACCACCCAACTCCCTGCCATTGGCATTACCTCCTTTATTTATTTGTTTATGTTTTAACTCAAATAGTTAATATTCTTATGACAATGCAAAAGAACTATGGAAACTATTAGAGAGAGAAATATGCATAATGAGTCTTAAGCTTGATTAATTTTGCTTCTCTTGTCTCAGCCCTTGCAGAGATTGATATGACTGACTAAACAATTTCCTCTGGTAGTTTCACAAATTCTGCCATCAAATGACCTTAATTGCTACTCAAAAAAAAAATAAAAAATAAAAAATAAAAAAAAAAAATCTCCTTTATTCACTGGGATTGCCTATTCTGAAGCCAGAAGAAATAAAGCAGATCCATGGGAGTGCTGCTCACAAGTGCATCCACAGCTTTTATTTTACCCTGGATCAGACCCATACTTTCTCTGTGCATCATGTTTCTTCTATATCAGCATCACAAATGAGTTCTCCTTGGACTGAGTTTTAACCACCAGCGACGTTTTAGCTCAGGTGTGGTGCTAGGGACTTGGGAAAAGTGGGAGAACCCCTGGGTCAGCCAGAGCAGTGAAGGGCAAGATAGAATGGGTAGGCAAATGAGCATTGATGCTCATGATCTTGGAACACTGATCATGCAATTAACACACAAATAGCAAGTGGCTTTTCCAAGACTCGTTTGTCAAGGAACAAAGAAAGTTACAGCACAAGTGGTCTCATAAATCATTTTCCCATTGTAAGCAATTTGACTATGAGTAAGCCATTTTATTCCATAAGTATTTCAGCCAAAGTGAGCCGTCTTTGTGCTGTCCCTGCCAGGAATTGTATCTGCATGGCAGTGATCTCCCCTGAAGCTCTCGTGTCTCTGGTCTCCGTGTAAGACATTCCATGTAGATTCTGACTTGATTCTCATTTGTGTGTTTCTTGCACACTGTAAGTAACAGAGTAAACTTGGGCATTGAACTCCTTTAAGACACAGTTTTAAAACATCATATTGAAACTAATTTTGCTAGTACTTTTTATGGTTATTCTTTAAGAAATCTAAATTACCCATTTGTGACAAACTGGCATAGTTAGCAGAATCCTAAATCAGGATTCACAACATGGAAGAATCTAACCTTCGCTTCCAAGTCAACTAAAATTTATTTTACAGCTGGAACCAAAACACCATGCATTTATTTTCGGATATCTAATGCGTTCCAAAATTTTAAACTCATTTTCTTTTGAGGGTCCCCAGGAAAATGCTAAGAAAATATTATTCCTAAAAAATTTCATCACAGACTGGCAAATCCATTTAAACTATGCTTTCAATTTAGCAGCAACATGTGAAAGATGAGGTTTCGTGATCTCTATTGCATCAATTCATAGGACACTCATATTTTTGATTTTCATTTGAAGACATGGATTCACTTAGTCAACATATAAAGCTTTTATTACAACTAGATCAGTCAGTTAATTTTAGATGCATACTTATACCTAGGAATAAAATTATTTTTGAACCCAGATGGATTTTCAGAATCTTTCTAATCTTTCACATTTGAAAATCTTTCACAACATACCCTTTGGAAACACCTTTTCAAATTTGACTCTGAGCAGAAAGAATGGCTCTTCTTCTTGACTTTGTGAAATAGACTGGTGTGCCTTCCAAGATATGGACAAGAAAGTTAAAAACTGTGGCATTCTTATTCCCATATGACTAAATTATATTTATTTTTTGTTTCTTATGTTGAAGACAAACCTCATACTGCAGGAGACACTGGGATATTTAGTGGTGTAAATTCCATGTGATTCAATGTGGTATTGTAAAATTGCAGGTTTAATTTTTTTTTTTTTTTTTTTTTTTTTTCCCAGATGGTGAATACGATATCAAAAGTGTTACAGAGAAGTAAAATAGATTACATTATTTTTCAGGAAAAAAGAAATGCTGTACATGAGTAACAAAGATATTGCGTGTGTTTACTTGACTTTACCATAAAAAGTCTGTATCATTTTTTTTGCATTAATTTGTTTTCTCCTCTTCCCTAAACTTAACAGGTGTATCACAGAACTAAGGAGAATTATTAGAAATGCTAGAGATGGATGTGTAAAAACCCCACTGACCTAAGGCTGTTTAGAAAGAAATAGGTTTTCTTCCACCTAGGTTAGTTTATCTTTTAAAAGATAAACAGGCAAAAGGCTTTTTAAAAGGATGATTATTTAAAAAAAAAAAAAAATGCTTGTTGGAGAAACAATGGTGGTTTTTTTTTTCTTTAAAAAATATTGAAAAAACACAATCTGATTACAATATTTGCACCACTATCAAATTGTTTGATTTGGTTTTACTTCTCCAGTGGTGGGAAAGGTCCCAGTAGGAGGTGAGGCAAAATTAGATAATTGAATTCAACATCCTCCATAATAAAGTTCAAATTTGTATCTGAATGAAAAGCCCAGTACTCTCTCTGAAGAAAAAAAAAAAAAAAAACCAAAAAAACTCCGGTCTTGATTTTCATCCTCCTTAATTTATATTATTACCAGAGATTTAAATTAAATCTCCTAATTAAATTTTGAATGAAAACTGCACAATTTTTTTAGTAATCTTTTACTCCAGAAACACATAAAAATAATTATTTCTGGAATGTTATTTCCAAAAATTCACAGTACGTTTAGTTATTAGTTACTGAATCAATATTCTGGAATGTGAGTCAGTTTCAATTTTTTATTCACTCTTTTAACAGACCCCTGCCCAAGCTACATCTCTACAAACCCCTAACTTCTAGCTAATAGGATGATCTGTCACCTACAACTGAAGGGGGATAAAAGGCTGGTTGCACATTTGTGTCACCTCTAACCAGCAGCTCAGTGAAAGCTATAAACCAGAGGCAGGGAATAACCTGCCAGCATCTGCTGCTTCTACTTCCTAAAAACATATATCACCTCAGCAACCAGCAGATAATGGATGACAGCTGGAAATTGTGAGGTTAGACAATAAACTGCAGATGTTTAGTGGGGACAAGAACTGGACGGTAGGATACATCCTACTTGTTTTAATATAGACCTGTTACCATGAGCAAGTATATTTCAACAGTTCTTTTCACTGTTATTTTGTCAGAAGTTGCCTTGAAATATCCTTGGCAAAGACTCCATTTCTCATATGAAAGACTATATTGGTAATGAAATTTATATATGTGGTATTGAGCATGCTTATTTCATTTTTTTTTTTAACTTAAGAAGCCCTTTTTTGTTTTTGTTGTTTGTTTGTTTGTGTGGGGTTTTTTTGTTTGGGGTTTTGATTGTTTTGGCTTTTTTTTTTTTTTGGTTGGTTGGTTGGTTTGGGGGTTTTGTTTGTTTGGTTTTGTTTTGGTTGCTTTGGTTTGCTTTTTTTTTTGTTTGTTTTTGTTTGGGTATTTTTAAATTCTTTCTGAATAAAGAAAGGAAAAAAATTCCCATATTTCTGACAAGAGCTACATACACTGCTTTATCTGTATTTATTTTTGTAGTGGCCAATTATTTATAGAATCATGGAATGCGTATGGTTGGAAAGGACTGCAATGGGACCTCTGAGCACGTCACAGGATTGTATCCAGACAATTCCTGGATATCTCCAGTGAGGCAGAATCCACAACCTCTCAGGTGAGTCTGTTCCAGTGCATGGTCTCCCACACAGTAGAGAATTTCTTCCTCATGTTCAGGTGGAACTTCCTGTGCATCATTTTCTGCCCACTGCCTCTTGTGCTATTGCTCCTCACCACTGAGGAGAGCCTGGCCCATCCTCTTGGCACCCTCCCATCAGATACTCACAAACATTAATAATGTCCCCTCTCTTTTTTTTTTTTTTCTTGAAGCTGAACAGGCCCAGCTCCCTCCACTTTTACTCACAGGAGGGATGCTCCATTCCCTTAATCATCTCTGTCACCCTCCACTGGATCCACCCCAGGAGCTCCATGTCTCTCTGGTACTGAGAAACCCAGCACTGGACACAGCACTGCTGATATATCTCACCAGGGCTGAGCAGAGGGGCAGGATCACTTCCCTGACCTTCCGGCAGTGCTCTTCCTAATGCACCCCAAGATTCCTTTGGCCTTCTTGGCCCCAAGGACACACTGCTGGTTGGTGGACAGCCTGTAATCCACCACAACCTCGCCGGTCCTTCTCCACAAGAGCTGCTCTCTAGCATGCCAGTATCCAGCCTGTACTGGAGCATGAGGCTATTCATCTCCGGGTGCAGGACCCTGCATCTGCCTTTGCTAGACTTCAGATGGTTCTTCTCTGCCCATCTCTCTCACCTGTCAAGGTCGTTCTGAAGGGCAGCACAGCTCTCTGGGGTATCAACAATTCCTGCCAGTCCTGTGTGGCCAGTGAACTGAGGAGGATCTCATAATACCTTTGTTTCAAAATTTCTGTTGTGCTGAGGGAGGGGAGTACAATTTTCAGCCCTAAGATACTTTTATCACAATCTTTCTATCTTCTTTACCATGTAACCACCAAAATACAGGTTTTCTTGTCTTTTTTTTTTTTTTAAATGAGTAATTAATTGATATTTTTATTCTCTTTTTAAAATATCCTTCCTACCTTTTTATTGTTCTTTTGTTTATTTATTTAAGATATTATACACTTTTGAGGTCTGTTAAATGTGTGAGTTTTTTGACCACTGCTTTGTGTTATTTTGCAATTGCAGGAGTAATATATTCCCCAAAGACAAAGTGCTCTACAGTTCTCTGTGATATTCTGTTGGTATATGAGAAGATTTTCATTACAGGTTTTAGCAGTTTGAATAGCTGACATCATGTTGTGAGCGTTTTGTTTGTTTGTTTGTTTGTTTGTTTGTTTTCCCTCTGTCCCTCCTCACACCCACTCAACAATGAATAAACTGTTA
>JAWMRC010000089.1:16508585-16520243 GCA_035584755.1 Thripadectes ignobilis
TTTGTTTGTTTGTTTGTTTGTTTGTTTGTTTTCCCTCTGTCCCTCCTCACACCCACTCAACAATGAATAAACTGTTATTTCTTCCTTCAAACACAGTATGTTTCATTACCTGGTGAAATATTTGTTATTTCACTAAGTAAAATCTTGGATTCTATTTTAATCATGCAATAAGTTGTCATCACTTCAGGACCTGAAAACCCAGATTTCTATCTGAGATTTATTTATATTTATGTATAAATATATATTTTGTATTTTAGCATCAGTTTCTTCCCCCTATTTTTTAAAAAAATTTTCTCATGTACAATAGTCACCTATTTTCTTAATTATAAGTTACTTTTTCAAGTTCTTTTTTGAAGCTCTCTGTGTTTGCCCACGAGCATGTAGTAATTATTGAATGACAACAATGCTGTGCTTTCATTTTTTATCCTTTGAACAATTTAATCTCTCAGATTGTTTTCTTGGGGACAAGTAGAGGTAGATAATGCATTAACATTTCATTATACAAAATGTTATTAAGAATAATTTTTTCTTTCTGTTTTCTAAACTGACTTGTAATTTTATGTGTTCTGTTGATACTTGGTTGAGAGATTTTATTTAATCAAAATTAATTGATACAGGTTCAGGTGTTAAAATTTGCTGTTTAAAATTATTAAGTGAAAACAGGAATCCTGTGCTATCCAATTTCACACTGACTCACAGTAGTACATATTTTTTACTTTACCAGGAAGATCAGACAATATCAAGTGACTGTTTCAGAGGTATTTTTAAGTGTGTTTTGTGTGTGTGTGTGTGTTTTGTTGTTTCTACCCCCCTTCCCCCATACTGAATTTTGCTTTATCAGAGCATCCCATTTTCTATATGTATTCCTTCAGGAAGAAGCATGAGAAAAAAGTGCTCTAAGAACTTTGTTGTTAAATGATTGTCTTAATCCTTAAGTAGCAGAGTATCTAAAAATTTTGTTTTCATAGAGATATTTTTCACATAGTTCAAATTTTGTGGCTTTTCTGTTTTTTAATAAGAGAAATAAAATTATATAAATTAATTGCTTCTTTCAAATCTCAGACTTTTCTTTTTTCTTTTTTCTTTTTTTTTTCCCCCAGAGTTTTGTTGATGTAGTTTTTCCTTTTTACATATAGTTCTTGTTCCAGAAATGAAACAAAAAAAATAAAACCAACCAAAAATCCTAAATAGAAAATAAGCTTGGTTGTTTGTTTTTAGCTTAAGATAAACATGGTGTGCCTAATGTAGTTAACCAAAGTTCTCAATAACATATTTCCGTTCATATTAACATGAATTTATGTTCGATTCCTTAAATGTGATCTCACTGGTTTTTAAAATTAACTGTTAGTAATTCAGCTTCAGTCTTTTGACGCAGGATATTACCTTTTCTGCATAATTCTATGCATACTTTGCTGTGTTTGCTAAATAATCATCAGAAGTTTTGAGAACATTTGCTAATCACTTTTTTGTATTTTTCTATTTAAAACTGCTCTGTGTGCCAAACCACAAGCTTTTCTTAATACCAAATTAATTTTCACAATTCATTTAAATTGCACATAATCTTGAAGTGAAAGATATATGACAAAAAGGTTCTCACCATTACTTCAGTCCACATCACTCCCCTATTGATAACAATAATAATTTAATTCAAAATTAGTTTAAATTGTTCATTGTTAATATTCCTAATACCAGACTTTTGCATTCTGTGGTCAATGTGTCCTGTGGCAATCTGCAAATTGCCTTGTTAAAATCAAAGAATTATGATAAGCATCTGAATCTTAGTATACCTATATTAAATAGTGCATTTCTAAATATTTTAGGCCTTTCTCATGGTCATTCATACCACAGACAAAAGTCTTATTAGTGCCTTGATCCATTTCTTAAATAGAGACAGTCTTGTGTTATATCTCACAGCATTCATATCCTGTGGATACAACTCACTGCCTCTGTTTAAAACAACTCCACCATTCAAAATCAAATGTTCTTTCTTTTTTTTTTTTTTCTATTTCCTTTAGGAACTGGGAATGTAATTAATCTGGGCTTGGGACTTTGTAAACTTTTCATATTTCTCATTTCCTGATTATCTGCTTTTGTGCAGTTATGAGGCTTCCATATGATTTTGACAGGAGCATCTATAATTAATATACTCTTTTGATATCAAGAAAGTTTTCAAATGGACCATGTAACACTGCAAATGCACCAAACAAGGCAGAAGTCTATAGTGGTTTCTACTTTCCATTGCAAAATATAGTTTAAAAGGAAGAAACTCAGTAGGAATAGATCAGTCATAATATAGTATAATATAGTATAATATACTATACTAATTATATTATATATACTATACTATATTATACTAATTATATAGTATAATATAGTATAATATAGTATAATAAAGATTTCATTGTGACTTATTTTCTATGATCTTTCTGTTTTGGTTTTAGGAACTTCAGAATTTTTGAAAACTTCCCAGCATTTGCCCCCAAGATGAGTGCAAATGAATGACTTGTGTAAAAAGGTCAGTTTCATCTTGTCCATAATGACCAGATGAAATCAAAGTTAGAAAGATACAGATACACTTGAAATTTGGAGTTCTAATGAAGAGGCACTAGCAACTGATATTTCTCTTAATTGAAAAGATACTGGATGTTCTCCTTTCCGTAAAAAACGAAAACAAAAACAAAAAACGGCCCTTAAATGCCACTAAAGATATGGCTATTTTAATTCTGCTGGGTCAATATGACATTAGAATCATTCAAGGAGGCTGCATTTCCAAAATGTACATTGGAAAATATCTAATAGGTCAGATATTACTACACTTTTGAACTGCATTTCCATCTGACCTCTGCATTTCATAATACATAAGACAGAAAATAAAGATTATGCTACACAGCTGCAGTCTGTGCCATTGCATTTACAAGTTCAACAAAAATATTATTCCCTGAAAAAAAAAACCCAAAACAAAAAAACAGACAAACAAAACAAAAAAAACCACCAAAAAACCACCAAACCTGGAAAGAAGCAGAGGAACAGTACTGAAATATTCTTATTTTCATTTCCCATCATCAATTAAAAATATTCAGTATTATTTTATGGAAAAAAAAATGAACAGAAACCTAAATTTGTGGAAAGAAATGGAAAATATATACCCTAGAGGTAAAATAACATCTTGGAAATTATGATGTTTTCAGAGTAATACAAAGTATGTGAAGTATAATGCAGGTGGTGAAAAACATAAGAGAAAAATACAAAAAAACCCTGTTCTATAACTGCAAATCAAAAAGTTAAAAATAAGGATCCTCACTGAAAGCAAAGTTAGACCTTTCATTTATTCATTGTGTTAGCCAATTTATACCTAACTAGATGACTTGTTTCTGTGGCTTATCTGAGTGTGACTGTCTTTTCATTTAATTGTTCATTAGAAAAAAGCCTCTCTTCTCCCGGGTCATGATTTAGCTTGACATTGACAATACAGTAAATTTCTGGGTTCTTATAGATGCTCCTCAAGTATTTATGAGTTAAACATTTACTAAATATGGAATGAAATTGTTAGCATCCTTTGCCTTAATTTATTTTTTCAGAGTCATGCTGCTCGTAATTTTGAATAACTGCTTTTATGTGCTGTGAAGAACAGTAACCATTGTGTATTGTGTTTTTGTTCAAATCCTATTTGTTGTTATGGAAACGGCATCCCTATTAAGCTTCCTGTTGTATATCTGCTCTACAAGACATTATTTAAAATGTTCAGCAGCAAAGGTAGAAAGATAACATAAATTCGAATAATACTTGGTTTGACTATTATTACTTTACACCTTTAAGATGTTTTAAATGGAGAATATGCATAACAATTACCAGACACCTCTGCAGTCTTCTGAAATTGAGTTGTTTTGTAATATTTGATCAGTAATGGATTTTATATTTCCTCTAATTGTAGTGAAGTTTTTAAAAAATGCTGCCTTTATCTTCACATTATTTCATATTCTCCCAGTTATTCCAAAGTGTACCAACAGGTTGCATGTCTGTGTAAAGGTGCCTGTGATTCAGTAAAGGTGCTTTACATGTGCTGAGGAAGACGTTTTGTCAAATACTGACAGCAGTACTATTTCTTTGTGGAAACTACTAAAACTCAGGAATTTGCTATTAGTATTCAAGATTTTGATTTTTGGGTTTTTTTTATTGTTGTTGTGTTTGGGGGTTTTGTGGGTTTTTTTGGGGAGGAGGGGACTTTGGTTTGTTTTGCTTTTCTTTTTTTTTAATAAAAGTGAAAGAATTAAGTACTGTCTCTTTTTTTCTATTTTTTATCATAAAAATGAGTTTTGACAGCTGCAGTCAGTGTACTCTGAGAGTGTCTAGGTCCTCATCTGGAAGAGTTTTCACTCTGAGCATGAAAGAGAAACATGAATGAAGGAATAATTACAGTGCCCAAGCAATAGTAGTGAAGGATGGTTCGAAAGATTTTCTGTGTATGTGTTTCGGGTAAGAATCAGTTTGCAGTGGGAACCTAAATAGAATCAGCAGGGAAGCAAACACAGAATAACAAGAGAAGAGAACAAAAACAAGAGGTGCAATCCAGGGAGCAAATCAGAGTGGGAACTATTTAGCTATACTGATTTTGGCCACAATTTCTTACCTCTGAAGCCAGTGCAGTGCTCCAGAGAGGATCTGAGGGCAGGGGTCTTAAAAGGAAACAGAGAAAGTTTTGAAAAGTAGTAAAGATATACAGGAAACATTTTAAAAACCTTAAAGCTTATGGATTGCCACAGTCCATTTTTTCTGCCCAGGAAGGAGTGAACAAACTGCAATAAGTATGTGATGGAATAAAGCTGTGACTAAGTGTTAGGGCTTTCCTGAATATCCATACTGCACAGTTTTGTCCTTGGCTACTGTCAGAAGATTTCTATGTCTAGCTGTTTTCTCAACCCTTCTCTCTGTCTTTGTGTGTCATGCATATACTTGTCTGAGTTCAGAATTTACTGACTGTGGGCCAAGTACTGGCTTCAACTGCATCTGGCCATTTATTATGTAGATTCATTTACTGTAATCCTAATTCAGATTACTTTTTTTTTCAAACAGCCTTACAAATGAACATCAAGAGACTGCACGGAAGCAAGTGAACTCTATCAGGAGGAGGTAAATCATATTAATATTCCTTTTAATATCATGACAGAATTTTAGCCAGAGGCTCTCAGGAACCTTGAATAGTTTCATTTTCTACATCAACACACCATATGTTTTGTGCCAGTCTGCAAATGAGCACAGAAATGTATGTTATTAATTTCAATATTAAAATACATTTCTCTCACTTACTAATTAAAATAATACATCCTGAAAGTAAGATCAATCTATTACTTATAAGGTGTAATTTTGGGTCAAAAACTATACAAACATATGTGTTTTTTCTATATGTACTAAGCTAGAGATATCTACTATTGCTTCATCTTGCCTCATTGAAAAATACATCTATACAAACCAGTTTCAGATAACAAACACAACAAATTCTTTTCAGGTTTGAACTAAAGGACACTGACTCAAGCAGAATAACTTCCTTTGTAAAGAATTATTTGCATTAGGTCTTAAATAGAATTATATTTCCCAATTAATTTTTTTTTTTTTTTATGTTCACTCTTCCATTTGTCATAAAGAGGTTTGGTGTGAATGTAACAAAATTAGATACTGGTATTTAAACATTTTAAAGTCTTCATTAAAATGAGACAGACAACATATTGGAAAGGGAAAATTAACAGAAATTACTGCTTAATATCAACATTAATGATCTTGTATACTTTCATGTCCAAAATTGCTGACAGAAGACAAGCATCTGTTAAAATATAAGGAAAGCATGTAATATCATTTGACACAATACAACTAAATTCTCATAGGAATTGTAATAGAATAAAATATGCTGAGCTGGAAGGGACTCATCAGGATCATTGAGGCAAACTCCTGACCCTGCACAGATATGCTGGTTTTTGGCTGTGGTTGAGTTTATTTTCTTCCCAGTGGCTAGTATGGCGCTGTGTTTTGGACTTGTCCTGAACACAGTGATGATAATAGAGATGTTTTTATTATTGTTGAACAGAGCTTATACAGAATGAAGGCCTTTTCTGCTTTTCTCACTGCTGTGCTTACAAGGAAGTTGGGGTTGCATGGGAGGTTGGAAGGCAACAGTCAGGACAGGTGATCCCAGCTGACCTAAGGGGTATTCTACACCACATGACATAATGCTCAGTATATAAAGTGAGGGGAAGAAGGAGAAGATGGAGAAGAAGGAGTGATGGCATTTGTCTTCCCAAGAAACCATTAGATGTGATGGGGCTCTGATGTCCTGTAGATACCTGTACACCTACCTGCCTACGTGAAGTGATGTGTTAATTCCTTGTTTTGCTTCACTTCTTTGAGCAGCTTTTTACTTTCCCTATTAAACTGTCTTTATCTTGACCCACGACTTCTCTTTTGCCCTTCTGATACTCTCCCTGATTCTGCTGCTGGGTGTGAGTGAGTGGCTGAATAGGGCTTGGATGATGGCTGGTGTTAAATCACAACAACAGGACAAAACCAAGAACCACACCATGTGCCTGAGAGTGTTGTCCAAACACTTCTGGAACTCAGGCAGGTTTGATGCTGTGACCTCTTCCATGGGCATCCTGTTCCAGTGCTCAACCACTTTCTGGGTGAAAAATGTTTTCCTGATATTCAGTTTAAACCTCACCAGATTCGGCTTCATTTCCTTGAGTCCCGTCACTGGTCACAAGAGTGAAGAGTACTTGCTTCTCTGTTTCCTCTTCAACCTCTGGAGGATGTTGAAAACTGTGATGAGGTCTCCCCTCTTCTCCAGGCTGAACAGACCAACTGACCTCAGTTGATCTTCATATGGTTTCTCCTCCAGTCCCTTCCCCGTCCCTGTAGACTTTGGACACTCTCTAAGAATTTAATATTTTTGTTATATTGCGGTGCCCAAAACTGCCCCATTATTCCAAGTGAGGCTGCCCCAGTGCAGAACACAGCAGGACAATCCCCTCCCTCACCTTGATGGAGATGCTATGCCTGATGCCCCCCAGGACAGGATTGGCCCTCCTGGCTGCCAGGGCACTGCTGGCTCAGATTCAACCAGCCACCCACCAGGACCCCCAGGTCCCTGTCTGCAGGGCTGCTCCCCCATATCTCATTCTCCAGTCTGTTTGTACATCCAGGGTTGCCCCATCCTAGATGCAGAATCCAGCACTTCTTGTTTAACTTCCTGTGGTGGGTGATTGCCCAGCCCTCTAATCTCATCATTAAACACCTCTGCCTTCTCTATATCCCTGTTTGTGAGGTGACCATCTTCATCCTCTAATGGATGAATCCCAAGTTTTTCTGATTACACCAACCTTGGAGTCATACATGGACCTGATGGATCTGTCTATTCCTATCAATATTATTCCTTGTCACCAGAAGGATCAAGGAAATCCTTACCTATGCTCCTGATCCTTTAACCAATTGTTCCAAGGCCCTAAAATCTCTTTTAATTGCCCTTAGACTTCTCTTTGTTATTTTGCCACTGCCAGATTGAACACCCAATAATGCGAGCAACCAGAGGACCTTACTAGACTGTGTAGTATTCCAATAATGGCCCAGTTAGGATCTGATTATTAAAAGATGCTTCTGCCCAAATTAAGGTGCAAATGAGACCATGTGCCAAAGTCAATAGTACTGATTTTATTTAACAGTAAATACGAGGGGGGGAGAGAGAGAGAGAGGGAGAGACATATTAAGTAAAAGATAAAGATACCAACACCACATGGTGATATTTAGATCCCGGAAAGACCTTCACCCACTTCATCAATTGACTGACCTTCTAGTTTCAGAGCCTCATACCTGTTGTAGAAGGCATCAGTCCTACTTATTTTCAGAAGGAGGAAGAATGTTCCTCCTGGTATGTGCTGTGACCTGCTTCCAGCCTTCATTTTTAACAGACCCTTGACTAGCGATGCCCTGACTAGTTAATTTTTAGGGTTCTGAGTCCATCTGCTTCTCCACTACAGTGATGGTTTGAGGCTGCTGAGAATCTCAAGATTGTAACACCTCAGTAAACAACCGGTCAATCTCTTGGTCTTTCACTTCCCGTACCTCTGTCACCTGGTGACACAGCTCTTCAACCACATCACAACTTTTGCTAAAGAACTGTTTGTCAGCCTCATACTCACAGACACACTCCTGGCAACTGGTGTGACCTGGAGAACTGCATCTATCAGCAGCAGCTCTGTCAGTCTGGAGGCTTCTGACACAGTGAGTCCAGCAGGTGCAGGCAAATGAGCTCTGCAGTATGCCAATACCATAAATGAAAAAGCTAATACAGCTGGGGTAGAAAGGACCTTTTCACACTCTTCTTCACCAGATACTGTGTCTGTTTATCTGCTTTTATTGGCTTCTCCCAGGAGGTCAGAGAGGAGACATTCCCACACACTCTGCCTGTGTGAACTGCTGTGCCATGCTTCTGTTTGCCCACTCCTGTTTGCCTCTTCTTGTTCACCTGCTTCTGTTTGTCATGCTCTGGGTCTCTTGTGCTCCTTAGAGATGTTCAAATCTCCTGTGCTGCTCCTGGCAACACCCGCTGCCTGCCTGGTTGCATATACTATATGTCATATGAATACGTATGTTATATGTATGTGTATATACAACTTGGTTTCATCTTGTAGTTTTGTTTCCAGAGAGTTATGTTGAGATTGTGAGCAGACTATTTAGAACCAATGACCAATTATTTTTTCCTACTTTCTTCTGATCTAGGGTAAACTGTAGTCTCATATTCACTCCTCACACTGGATATGAATGATTTGTCTAAGAATAAACACTACCAAAACAAGAGGAAGATAGTATCAGGGAGAAAGAGTACTTTATATATGTTTTTATTTCTTTCAGCTCTGATTCATAACACAATCCATAGATTCACAAGGCTCTTAACATTTTAAGGGAACAAAATGCTGAAAATAAATCTTATCCATTTATAGTTTGTGTTTACTGGAAAGGTATGTGCTGTTCCTGCATGTAAAACTGCAGTTAATTTCAGTTTCATTCTTGCTATTGAAATAAGAAGCAAAGCAAAATTATAATAGTTTTAAAGCTTTTGTGTAACTAAAGTAGGTAAATTAGGATTGAATGGAGCTAGCTTCATTGAATTTCTTTCATAGAGCACTAATCTAGCTATATTTGCACCTTAGATTAAGAAGGGTAATTTCATGTTTAAATTTTTGCAGTGGTTTGTGGTGGGTTTTTTTTTAATTTTTGTTTCTTTGTTTGTTTTTGTTTGTTTTGGGGGGGTATGTGCTTTTTTGTTGTGTTTTGTTGGTTTGTTTGTTGGTTTGTTTGTTCGTTTGTTTTTAAATGAAGACACAGAAAATACTATTTTATAACACATGGTTCAAAACTAAGTACGACTGGATTTTCTGGTAATTGAACTCTCCTGAAAATGAGTATTTTCCTTGGTGAGATTTAAACAGAAGCTCAGTATAGATTATGGCACTGTAATTCATTACTGTGCAGTCCAACATCTCATATTACATTATTTTGACACTGGCAACGTTGCTCTTAAAGATTGTTTCAGAGTTTTACATAACATTAGATTTTCCAAACTCTTCAACAAAGAAATGTGATTCAAAAAAAAAATCATGTGTAATGAAGGGATGATGGGCTACAATATGTATTCTAGCTATTTATTAAAGCTGAATCTTAAACTCTACACAACTGATTTTAAAATGACAAATAAAGGAAATAGCTGCCTTTTCTGTTTTTTATTCTGCTGGCATTATGGGACAATCCCAGACAAGAACAGAGTGGGAGAACAACTCACAGAGAGCAGGCCTATAGAGAAGTACTTGAGGCTTGTTGTGGATGAGCAGCCGGACATGACCCAGCCATGTGCACTCAGAGCCCAGAAAGCCCAGTGTGTCCTGGGCTGCATGAAAAGCAGTGTGGGCAGCAGGGCAAGGGAGGGGATTCTGCCTCTCTGCTTTTGAGACATATCTAGGCTGCTGCATCCAGTTCTGTGGACCTCAGCACAAGAAAGATATGGATTTGTTAGAAAGGGTCCACAAACATGGTCAGAGGGATGGAGCAACTCTCCTGTGATGGAAGGCTGAAATAGTTGGAGTTGTTTATCCTGGAGAAGAGGTCTGGGGTGATCTCATTGCAGCCCTTAAGTACTTAGACAGTTTTCAAAAAAAAAAAAAGAGACTGAAAGAGACTGATTTTTTCCATGGGCAGATAGTGAAAAGACAAGAAAGCCTAGAAAAGGAGAGATTTGAATTATATATTAACAAGAAGTTATTTATTTTGAGGATGATGAGGCACTCAAACAGGTTGCCCAGAGCAGTTGTGAATCCCCCAACTCTGGAAGATTCATATGTAGTACTTTAACAGAGGTAATTGGGTATTTAAATCATGTCACATCATGTCACATTCATCTATTAAGCAAAAGAATGTCTTTAAACAGAAAAAGTAAATTTATTTTCTAGTATATATACATATGTGATGACTTTTAAGTGAAATTCTCACACTTCTTCCTGTGGAAGCACAGCTGCTTTAGGACTCATCCTTGAGCATTATATTATCTTATACTGGCTTAAACTTTAGCTCTGTTACTTTGATCTCTATGGGATATTTATTTTGGTCAGGTAAGCTCCTCAATTCCTGGCAAAACAATTAGAATTAAAAAGAAGGGATTATGAAGGTATAAAGCTTAGTAGGAATCATTCTAAGTCTGATCTGGAAAGACATTACTGATGTAAGATTTACTTATTATATTTGAATAATTTTAAAACTGATCTCCTTAGATAACTTAATAAGCTCATAAATAAAATTCTTATTGAAATAGTTAGATTTTGTGTATTCTTTGAAAGTTTATTGAAAATACATCTGAGTTAATTTATAAAGATTTGGTGACCCAACAATAAATATGGTCTCATAAAATGTGCTGTGACCTCCAGAAATATTAACTGCAGCCTGTGTTTTGCAAATTATGATTTAGGAGAACTTTCTAAAGAGCTTGTCCCAGAATTTTTCAAATCTCTGTACAAGTTGTCTCTGTGAAGATCCATCACTTAGCTAAAGCTGTTTCTTGTGTCTTTCCTGGTTAGGCAAAAAAATAACATTTTCAGTATTATGTATCAAACAATTCTCATGTCTTACTATACCCTATTAAGTTAGGCTTAAAATTAGGTTCATTTTTGAAAGAAAACAAATGGAAAAATTCTTCCTTGAAATATTTGTTTTCACCTACCAATGTATTACAGAAATAAGCACATTTTATTCATCAAATCAGAAGATGCTTATAGTTTTTTAAAACATCAGTGAGAAATGAAGGCAGCTAAGTGTGTTAGCCTTTATGGAACATGCTTTAACTGCTTATGCAGAATGTTCATTAACTGCTTATAATTCCTGAGTGTTTTACTTTGTAGGTTCGCTAGCAATACATTTAGCTAATTAACAGGTTGCAGCAGTCAGCTGGAAATAACACTTTTCTTCCAACTCCCACTAAATATTTAAGTTTCTTTATGGAGGTGAATCTCCCAGGCAGGTTATATTTATTCACTAAATTTCAGCCAGAAATTGAGAATTCCTTCCTTCCTTCCTTCCTTCCTTCCTTCCTTCCTTCCTTCCTTCCTTCCTTCCTTCCTTCCTTCCTTCCGA
>JAWMRC010000089.1:16523527-16555536 GCA_035584755.1 Thripadectes ignobilis
TTTCTTTTCTTTTCTTTTCTTGTCTTTTCGTTTCTTTTCTTTTCTTTTCTTTTCTTTTCTTTTCTTTTATTTTATTTTCTTTTCTTTTTTCTTTTCCTTTTATTTTCTTTCTCCCTCTCTTCCTCCCTTTCTCCCTCCCTTCCTCCCTTCCTTCCTTCCAAATTCCTTCCTTCCAAATTCCTTCCTTTCGAATACCTTTGAATTCCTTCCTTCCTTCCTTCCAAATTCCTTCCTTCCTTCCTTCTTCAAACCTCAACTTTAAATCTTCATGTGAAAGTAAATCAATACTTTAAACATTGATAAAACACACTTCTGTCAGAAATATAATAATTATGGTAATTGCAGTGCGCTACACAGAACTTCTATGTGAGAAATTTTTTTAATAATTCTTTTTGCCTTGGCACTTAGAATGTTTTTCTGTTATACAGAAGATCCAGAATAATTTCTCAGCTTAGCTGGAAAGAGAATTTGAGCCCAGGAGTTTTACTTCCAAGGTTTCATCACTGCTTCCTGGTATAAAGGGTGACAGTGCCACTGTCTTTGCAAGTGGCTTCAAGTTTCTGTCTGTCATAAAAATATCTCAAATATTAGGCATTTAATTTAATTATTTTAATTCAATTTTGGGTTAGCTGGAAAACGATAGGTGGCAACTTCCAGTTCCATCACTAAATTAAGAAATATAAATTGCTCACATAATTTTACCTAGTCCAGAGCATGGCATAAAACAGCATGAGCAAGTATGTTGTCCTCTGGAAGAGCTGGGAGAGAGAAGGGGAGGAAAAAACCACTGCCACTGCAGTCTCCATTGTAAAAACAAGGAATGAGGACACTGTATGAAAACTGCTAAGATCCAGTGGAGACAATGGATGAAAATCACATCACGATTTAATCAAAACAAAATTAAAGCCATTTATTTCAGTCTGGGCACAAAACTCAATAATTCACTTTGTCTCAATGAATTCCCATTTAGAAAATATGAAACATGTTCACAGCACTTTATGGAAAGTTTCAAAAAGTCTCTCGGAGAGATCAGTGCGCGTCTCCTCTTTACATAGGAGATCAACTCCACCCTTTAAAATGGCAGCTTGAAAGAGAGGACCCCTAGAAATTTACAGACAGAATTAGGTTTGAAAAATTTATGAAAGCAACCAAGTTGGAATGCACTGTATTTTGTTTCTGCCACTACATATTTCTCATCAGCTGAGATTTCAAGCCGGACTCATGTCTTGGAACGTGGAGTACATCCAGGCATTTCAAACCACTGGAGCTGATAACAAATGCTGACTTCTTTTTGAAATTAAATTATGACTTACCATCTAATTTTGGTTAGTAAAGATTAAACTTTCTCAGCATTTGAAAACAAATCAAGCACTGTCATGTATGAGATTTACTTTCCTCAGTCCATCCAAACCAGAATGTTTCCCCTCATGCATTGTTACTGAAGTTCATCAACTACTATCATATTAATTTCTACTACAGAAAGAAGTTTCCTCAAGATAATATGACTGAACCAGATTTCTTCAAGTTAAAGGAAAAACTAGATAATTTCAACATCACTTTAAAAAAAGCATCACAGACTTGAGACTTATTCTTGAATTTCAACTGCCAAACAATATTTACACTTGTTCATAGCAGAATACCAAAACCTAGGGTAGAGAACCAAAATATAGAAATACAATTGTCGTGGATTTACTTGTCAGTTTTGTCTTCTGGAAGGACTCACTCTTATTGTTTTATCAATATAAACACATACTAAATTTACTGAAACTTGATTTTGAAAAAATTAGCAGTTGTAAACTGCAATTGAGAATAGAATGCATTAACTTGATTTTTACCTGATGTTTACAACATTCTTTTCCTAAATACCTGAATTATCCTTCAGTGTTAGGCTCCCAAGCAGCAAAGCTATTGTGAACTGTTTGATCCAGTGCCTATGTAACTAAGTGGACTCCTATGTCCTTTTTCTGTGTTCATGTCTAAAACTGAGAAACACAAATTTGGTCTAACAGTCTAGATGGAAGTTCCTGGCCTGATTTAACTGCCAGACCAACAGTGCTTGAAATCAAAGTAAAGCCCCTGTGTGCAGAAGCCAATGTAGCAGAGCATGGCATGGACCCTGTGTATCACATCAGCTAAAGATTGTTATGTTTCAACCTAACCTGGGTTTTAAAAGTCCCTAAAACTACAAAGAATCCCTTGCACTTCTTTAGCTTCCAAATACAGGTATGAAATTTTTAGGTTTCCTTGATTAAATGCAAGTACTTGAAGCATTCAACCATATATGTTCTTCAGGTCTGTTTACTCTAGGGAAATGCAGCCACTGAAATTTAGTGGCAGTGAACCAAACCATGATGAACTGAGGCAATTTCAGTTTTGTTGACCATTGCTCCAGGTCATTGTAATTTAATGAGTAGTAATCCTATTTAAAATATGTTACAGGCAGCAAGGTGCCTGCTGGGAGAAAGCTGCTACGCATGAACAGATCAATATGCACTGTGTGCACTCGACCATTCAATAATCGATTCACCCTTGTTATGAGAAAATAAATGCTAAAGTCCTAAAAGTTAATTTCTATAAAAAGCTTTTACAAGGCTATCAAATTATTAAAAGTTTTTATGTGTTCTCTTTTTTGTCGCTTTTTGGGTTTAAATCTTTGTGCAGTGCAGGCTGTATCTCACAGCAACATCCCATTAGCAGTAGCTACTTGGCTCTCCATTTGATCCCAGGCTTAAAGAATGAAGTTCTGATTCAAAGGCTGTTATTATTTTCAGTGAGGAAACCTGGGGATGAAAAATCAAACATTTTCCAATTTAAAGAATTTTACTGCTAACTCCTACAACTACCTTGCCAGAGTTCTTTACACTTTTGTTTTGGTTTGGGTTTTTTTCAAACAACATCTTTAAGTCAGTTCTTTTTGGTTGTGATCCTTAAAAAGAAGAAAAGCTATTATTTTTAAAGTTAACATCAGAGGATCAAAAAAAAATCATTTAAATTTCTGATTTTTTTAAAAAAAATAGTTATTATAAAACATGTACATTCGAAGAGTATCTGTCTAGTGTGTTTGGATTCTTCAGCTAAACCTTCAGCTGGTACAGAATGGTGCTGAAGCTGGATCCAAGGGCAAATCTGCTACATACATTCACATTTTCCTTGTTGCAGTGTTCTCCTGGCTCTGCCTTTTATGTCTGTTTTCCCAGGAATAAAAGTAAAAGGCTCAATGACACAAAACACAGAGATGGTCCCAAAATCTTTGTGCACTGTAGGTGTCACATAGCTTTGTGGCAATGTTTTGCAGTGACCTTCATTTACACAACAAATACTGACTGGGTCCTTCTTTTAGCGGTGCAGGCATTACTGCTACAAGGACTGACAGAGTATTGTAGTCAGTACAGAGGCAAACTTTAGGTGAGGTTCGCACCAAATACTTCCATTTCAAATGTGTTCACACTTTGAACACCCGAATTCAGGTCTTGGGAGTATTGTGGTCACTGTCAAAGATCACCATTTCAGCTGCAGTATTAACCTACCTGAAATATCCAGATCTAGCCTTTCATATGTTATTTGTTTAGGTTTTAATAACCAGAACATTTCGTGATATTTATGCTAGCAAACACTTCCAAAAAGGGATAATTGAACTACCTTTGTTCACTGGTGCAACATGTAAGTTTTTGCAACAGATCGAATCTTTTATAGCCAAAATCACAAATATTAAACTACTGATTTCACATGTCCCGCTTTAGCATTCCCACACCAGTGGCTAACTGTTTTGGGGGGTTTTGGTTTTTTGGGTGTTGTTTTTTTTGTTGTTGTTGTTGGGGTTTTTTTTGGTTTTTTGGGGTTTGGTGTTTTTTTTTTTTTTTTTTATGGCTACATTGTAACAGAATAATTCCCTTCCCAACTAGTTAATATCACACTTTCTCTCAACAGGCTTTTGGAAAGCCCTCACTTATTACTTTACCATCAGTCTGTTTCTCAGTGAGTGTAGTTTTCTCTCCCTCTTTCAAATAAAAGTGTTGCTGAAGTCTGTCAGGGAAACTATACAAACCTGCAAGTAGCAGAGGCTTTTCTGTAGAGTGATTTCTGTTCTCTCATTTTGAATGTGGAAGAAGCTTTTCACATGTTTTTAATTCTTTTCCCAGACAAATGTGTGCCAGTCACTTCCCCAATCCTGACAGCCCATTTACTGGGACAAGCAAACACTTATTTCACTGAGCTGTTACCAATCACTAGAAGACAGAACAGCTTTGAGGCTTGCTCTATTTTCTCTCCAGAGGCTGAACCAAGTTTTCATTGTCTCTTGGACTGAGAGAAAATCTAGAATAAAGTCTATCACAGGTAAGATTTGGGCTTGTATGTTGACAGCATATCCTTTTAGCATTTCCTACTTCCCCGAGTCAAAACACTGGTAGTATCCAAGAAGGTACTAATCACCCTCATTTCTGTTAGCCTTCTTTCCTGCTTAAAATTCCCTAATGTTCTACTCTAACATTATAAAAATTTCATTCCGAATCCCACCAGACCAGGAGAACAGCTGTTCTTTTCTACCCAGCAATTCTATTGAAGTTAATTAAGTTCTTTCTCATAACTAAAACTTGTAGACATCTAAAATTAACAGCTACTTTAATTCTTCTGTGTATCATGTTTCATTGTAATTTGCCTTCTGGACAGACACTAGTCAGTGACTTCACTCCATCCTTGAAGACTGGCTCTCTTTTTTTTTGTGCTGATGTCAGTGTTACTTCTGTGCATGCAAAGGTCAGGACTCTTTGTTGCACCCTAAGGAGACACTCCACTCATTCTCACCAGACAGAATGTCCAAAAGCATTAATCAAAATGATCAACTACTACAAATTTTTGCTCCTTAACCATTCACACCACTCCACAAATCTGGGGAAATCTGGAAAACGGTGAGGTTTAAGGACACATTTCGCAGATTGGATCCTCAGTCTCCAAATACTGTGGTGAAGGAGCGCCTAGTTTCAGATATACATTCAAAATGTATGAATTCACCCTCGTGCACAAAACATTTGCAGAAATCTAGCCTAATTTCAAGGACTCATACAACATTTAAATGATAAATAGACCCTATGATGAACCTGAGCAGGAAGATAATTTCCATTAAATGTTTCCTATATCTAACTTGTGACTCAATATGACAGCAAGGGTGATCTGTATAAAAATTTGCTTTCACACGTGCAAATTAGACAAAGTGTCATGAAGGTATAGCAAAAAGGGGTAATGCCAATGTTAACCAAAAAAAAAAAAAAAAAACAAAAAACAAAACCAAAAAAACCACCACACCTTAGTGTAGCTATTTAATTGTATTTAATGTATTCTATTTAAGAAAACACAGGATGAACTCCACTGGAATATGTAAGTTTCATTATTGTAAAATTAGTGAGGTCATAAATCTAGAGATCTTTTCCACAATCATATCGAATATTATGTTTTTATGCAGAGGCATATCTAGGAAGAATTTAAAAGTAATTTATACAAATATGAGTACTGGTGAGTGAAAAGAAACACTATTATAAAAAATACTTTCCAATCTTCCCACGAATATGTGGACCTTGTATTTTACAGTAAGTCAGCAAAGGCAGCAATACAGGAAAGTAACAAGGGATTTTCAAACAAACAAGTATGAAATAACATGCATGAAGAAAGGTGAGATAATTAAAGAAATAGACATTTTCCTCCCATAGACACAAATTTCATTCATCTTCTAATCTCACGGGATGAAACAAAGCATCTGCTTTGTCAGCAGAACATGATACAACATAATACAACAGCAAACTGGTGAATGTATGATCCTTTTTATCCCTATGCATCTGTAGCTATCATCATGGATTTGGTTTGCTAATGGCTATGTGTGTTTCAGAACATTCTTTGCTGGTTGCAGAAATCGGGAATCTGAGGCACTGCTTTTAACAGACAGACTGGAAGGCATCATGTAGATACACAATGGAATTGAAAATGAATTGCTACCACAAGGCCTTTACATGGGTGACACTAAGGAGTTAGAATCTGATTATTTCAAAGTTAAAGGCTCAGGCAGACTTGGCAGAATTTGGTAAGATATTACACTACTGAGCTTTTGGATTGAAGGAGTTTTCTCTTCTCACACAGTAGAAAACAATGCCACTTGACAAAACAAACTACCACTACCCTTTGTAAGTGACTGTAGTTCACTCGACAGAAGATCCACACACAGAAAACCCATTCAGCCTTGAAAAAGGTTATAGAGAGGTGAAGATATTTCAGGAGTCTATAGGCAGTGTTGTCTTACTTTGCTGGAAAAGCATTTGAATATCCTCAAAATGTAATTAATGAATTATTTATAATACACGCAAATATTTGTTCAGTGATTATTTGAGGATGGGAAAAGCAGAGAAACTTCACAAGACATTCATCTGGAACTTTGTTAAGACAGGCAAGTTCTGCAGATGAAGACTTCTGCAGCTGTGAAGGAGATTGTCAGTAATGCCAACACATTTTAAATTCTATTATCAACAGAAATTTACACTTCAAAGTAACTGTAAAGTCAAAGAAACTCAGAAGTTCAAATGAAGCCATTGGTTGCATTTATGAACATTCATATTTATCTGAATACTGTCCTTATTGTGTCTTTACCTTCCATTTTGGATAACAAAAGAAAGACCAAAGCCGGAGCAAAAAGTTTTAATTGATTCAGACATAACAAGGTCTTTCTCAAGCATTTTCCTCTCTGATAGTTTATTTATCATTCATGGAAAGTATCTAGGCCTTAGTAAAGATTTGTATAGAAAGGAATAGTTCCCACTTTTTTTGCCTTTGTACTTCCTAATTTTTCATTTGAATCAGAGATTAAAATATCACAGAAAAGGTCTTGCCTTCATTTCAGCATTGCATCCATCTCAGCTGCACTTAACTGCATTATATACTATAAAACTAATTAACAGTTAGGGCATTTATTCTCCAGAGAATGCAATGCCAGTGCACAAAATCTTTGCATCCTCTGGTGCGCTTCTCTATAACATTTGGTACAAGCCACCAGTAAAAAAAGACTGGTCTGTCCCCATACAGGAATTGTTGTGCGTTTAAATTCCAGCTTGCCTTTTGAGATCACCACTACAACTAGCTCCCTAAGGGCTAAATTAGGACCTGTGCAGGCGGTGCAAAACTAGAAGAGGCACACAAAAATTTGTGTCTCAAGGTTTTCATTCTGCAAAAGGCTGCAGCAATCATGCTTTCAAGCACAGTTGCAGGAATGCAGGACTGCTTTGTGGTCCTCACTGCACTTTACTCCAAGCATTTAGACCAGGCTTCCAAATGCTGTGCTGTAGACCATACACAGCTGAATGCAGTACTTCTCATATTAAGGAAGCAGAAACAGGCAGGAGAAATTTAAACTCTATTATTTAGGTTCTGTCTAAATGAAGAAAAGAGACCGTAATGAATAAAATCTAAGAGGAGCACATGGGTAAGGTGCTTGTGATGATAAGAATAATAATACTGTGTTCATTTTCACTACAGGGATATGAGTCAAATACAGCTGGGATTTAGCTACACAGTTTCCTACAACTCTAGAAAGTGGCAATAGCCCCACTCATCTCTAGCCATCACCATCTCTGTGGACAATCAATAAGTAGCCTTATTTCATGTGGTCTAAAATCATAGCTTCATATCAAATGCAACTATGGGTTCTATGATTTTCTGATACCATAGGTTTCCTGATACTTCACCAGAATGTATGAATACTTTCTTAGAATTTAGTTAACTGTTATTATGGATGAAAGGGATGTCTGATTTACCTGACTAGGATGAAGGACTTAAAACAAGATTCTCTCTCCCCAGCTTGTAGCTCCAATGAACTTTATTTAAACCACAGTAATTTGTAATTGACTAATATAAACACTTTGAAAATCTTTAATTTGACATTTCTTTCATTGTGGCTGCTGAACTACACGGATGTATTTTATTTTGAAGCTGTTAATTTAATTTTACTTCTATAGTCTCATAGAAGAGGCAAAGCAGATCTTGAAATTGCCAGAATAACACCACATCTGAAAAACTATTTCACATAATATGTTCTAGTTAGCTTGCTGTGTATTGAATTGATGGTTATATCTGAAAGTACTGACATTCAAATATATGTGTATTTAATATAAAGTAATCTGGAATATGTCTATCAACAGGTTATTGTAAGCATTTGATAATTTAAATTAGCATTATTTTTACTGGACACAAGTCAAGTGGTTTGCCTACTAATCGAGTTAGAACAAAATTGCTCTGAAATTTAAGTTTCTGGAACAAATAATAGTACTTAGACTTTTGATTACTAGGTATTATGACTATGCCTTTCAATATGAAAGATGCAGAAAAAAGAATGAAGTTTATCTTAATTTTCTTGAACTATATTATTTATAGTTTTTAGCTGAATTTTATTTGGATAAGTAACTTTAAGCTGTTCACTGTACAAACTATTCATGCTGGTTAGGTTCCTGCTCCTTCACTGGATTACACTATTTCTTAGCAACAGACCAATGAACAATTAACATGTCACAATATGTTTTCTTAACATGTCTGATAGTATTACACCGATTCCTTCACATTTGTAAATACTGTAGAGTCATAGCCAAAACATATGGTTGTTCTGGTTTTGACTGGAATAGAGTCAATTTCCTTCTTCGTAGCTGCTACAGTGCTGTGTTTTGGACTTAGTATGATAATCATGTTGAGAATAGACTGATGTTTCAGCTGTTGCTACCCCTCATGTGCAACCTTACTGCTGCTGTGCTAATCTTCAAACCCCAAATCAAGAACCTCGCAGTGTCTCATGCTCTGATGGCAAGGAGGTGCACAAAAAACTGAGAGGAAGAGTGGCCAGGGGAAATGACCAGAACCATCCAAGGGGATACTCCACACCGTAGGACATCATGCTGACTACATAAGCTGAGGGAGTTATTCACAAGGGAGCTGAGCACTGCTCAGAGACTGGCTGGGCATTGGTCACTGAGTGGTGAACAATTCTATTGTGTATCACTTTCTTCTCTTGCGGTTTATTCTTCTCTCTTTTCCTGTATTATTTTTTTTGTTGTTATTATTACCATCATCATAATGTTTTATTTTATTTCAATTATTAAGCTGTTCTTATTTCAACACCCTCAGTTCTTAGGTTTTTCTGATTCTCCTCCCCATCCCACCAGGATGATAGGGGCATTGTAGGGGAGAGGAGTGAGAGAGCAGCTGCACTGAACTTAGTTGCCAGCAGGGATTAAACCATGGCACTCTGAGAGAAAAGGCTACACATTTAAAATGTATAAATGGTGGGGTACTAGAATATACCATATAATTAATTTGTGGAGCTTAATACCACCAGACATTACTGAAAGTAGTAAGATACAAAAAAGGTTTAACATTTGTGAATAAAAACAGCATAGATAATTAGACTAATCCAGCTAGAATGAAATTAAAAGGCCAATCAATCTACATGCTTCAGTGTATAAAATAATTACTGGGTTTTGTCAGAAAGACATTTAATCCCCTATATAGATGCATCAAACAATAGGGGGTATAATGGATATATTATCTTGTTCAGAAAAATCTTATGTTAACATCATAGAGACAAGACACTAAGATAGGAAAGCTATTGCTTATTTTCCATATTAAAAAAAAAAAAAAATCCCTTAAAATTCCCAAGAAATAGATCCAAAAAGAATCTAATTTCACTAAGCTTGGAATGTTATAAAATTCCAGTCTGATATTTTTTCAAGATAAATTACTCTTTACAGAAATAATATTCACTCAAGACTCCTAAATAATTTATTACCACTTTAATTTTTTGATCCATATTATTTAAATTTGACCACACACTAATGCTGTATATTGTATTCTTTAAGACAAAACACTGAAGCAAAGCCACAATGCAGATTAAACCAGTCAGAACCAAAGCCTTCCCCATAACAGCTAGACAGCAGGTGGCTCACAACTATAGTACATTTGCAGAAGGAAAGTATGTAACACAGTCATTGCTCTTTGAAGCACTTAACTCTTCCTTGAAAACCACAGAGGTGCATGGGTATTTTTTAATTACGAGATCTCTCTTTCCCTCAAGGAAGCTTCACTCATCTATAAATACACATATACAAACATACAGGGAAAGAAATAGGAGATACAGAGTGGAGAGTCAAAATTCTAATAGAGTTTGTCTGCCAGAAACAATAGACAAATGACAAAGCAATTTTCACAACTTCTTAATGAGATCCCAAGGCAGTTTTCTTGAGCTGAAAACTGAAAATGTCAAATAGATTAATTCAAACTCATACAACTCACCAGGAATATTGTGCTTTATTTTGTTTTGTTTAATAAAGAAAATGCTAAAAAAAGAATGTGGGGCAGCACAACAGTGATACTGGGCACCCAGAGCAGCATAAAGATTGTTACAGAGCAACTCTGATTAGCAACATCACAATAAATACCACAAGAGCATACAATAATTCACCACTTAGTAAAAAATTTCTTTCTTTAAGAATATTTTGGCATGTTCAACAAAATTGTTTATTTCCATGGAATACTGGATATCAACTGTTACTGGGAGAAGGCTTTTATCCATCAAACCTTTCTGTCTATAATCTTACAATCACACTTTTTCATGGAAAATGAGTAAAATATTGGACATATATAAAGCTGAGAAAATTGTTCCCACAAACCTCTTGGCAACCTTGCATTTCATTTATAACTGGCAGCCCTTCTGCTGCTCATTTCCACCAGGTCAAAGCACAGCCTATGCTGTGGAAACTGCAATTCCATCTGGGTCAAATGACCAACATCACCCTACTTTGCAAATGTGAGGAAATAAAGGTAGCATGTGTTCCTCTTTCTCCATATGCCTCCTTACAGGTCCTGGAGATTAAACATGTCAGTTCACTGAGAGATCAGCTTATTGCAAGCCCATACTGTAAGTGCCTCAGTTGTGAGTGTTTCAACAGGATGACACTGTCAAACTTCTGACCTCTGTGATAAAAAAAATAAAAGACAGGTAAAAATTTAGACTTGCCAATGTGAAAGTCAAGAGGATCAACCTGATGTCCTATGATTTACTTTGGGGTTGAGAGAACAAAAGTACTTCCACATATTTCTACACACCACGATTCACAACCATGAGCACCTACAGGAGAGGTCTGAGAGTCAGATTAATCAGCAGGAGAGATTTCTGGTTTTGAAGAGGTGCTTTGATACACAATGTTTTTGTTTAATGATGACCTGAATTAAATGCATTTTTGTGATTCCTCTGTCTGGTTTGGTAAGATTTTAACACCCTTGTTTACTTCCAACATCTTCTGTTTGTCTTTACAGCTGTTTGATCTGCCTTGTATCGCTTTGTTGTTTTTTTCCGCCTGCGGTTCCTTCTAGTTCTTTTTTGATTTGTAGTTCTGAATGCCTTCCCACCGCCCCCATTTTCACTAGATTTTCAGGTTATTTCAAGGAAGGATGATTTCAAATACATACTGTTCTAGTCTAAGCACACCAAGAGGTAAATTTTCAGTACAATGCACAGTCATTTAGATGCACAACACTTATTAACATTAATGGAGTCATGCAGCTAAATTCATTCACACCATGCTGAAAATAAAACCACAGCTCTTCCTTTCAATGAAAATTTCATAAGGATGTTTTGCCCAGGAACTCAGTGGACACACATAATTACTAAGAAAGCAGTAGGGCTCAAGGCCCCTAATTACCCACTACACAACATAAGTAAGTCCATGACACTCTAAACGCTCTGTCTACCAAGCTCAGAATTAGAGCTTTGGAGAGATAATATAATCCTTTACTAAGATATTTCAAAGTACTACATGACTTCATATAAATCCAAATACCACAGAAAAACACAGTAACAAAATTTTATATAGTTCATGCCCATTTTCCTTACTTAAATACTGACCTAAATGAGTTATCTATTTGGTGAAACAATATCTGGACAATGCCCTTCATGCTGAGTGAACCCAGTATGACCATGCACATCAGGATCAGTTTTGGCTGCATTTAACCATACCACATTGGAATCTTTAAAATTTGGATACTGAACATTGGAAGGAAAGTGCCTTCCACACACAGCTGTTCACTGACTATGTTAGATATCAGTTAAACAACATGACATTAAATAGCTGTTTTGAATTTAACTCCAGCTAATTAAGAAACTGCATTTTAACCTTCACTCAGTTTTTTGCTTTTTGTTTCTGGTTTTTTGTTTTGGTTTTGGGGTTTTTTTAACATTTCAAAGAAATGTGTATGTACCTGAAAGGCCACTGCTAATTAGTTTTTCAAATAATTTCTTTTTAAGATTTTTACTTATCTTCAATGCCATTATTTTTAAACCTATGTCAGTTAAACAAGTCAGACTCCACTAAGCATTTGTTATTCAGTCTTATTCCTACCCTCCTTTTGATTTTCATGCTAAAACCCAAAAGGAAACCACTTTCAGAAAGACAATCTAATTGTGACTCATATTTTTTTCAGTTCCATACTAAATCGGATATAATTGCTGCATCATACAGTGAGTTTTCTAGAATACAATCTTTAGAGCTGCTGATCTTTATAAAAAGCCAAAAATAAAAAAGTAACCCCAGATAAGCACATTTTAAAGGAAGCATATCCATTTCTAATTCATGACACACCACACATTTTCTGCAAAAACAGTCACTCCCACAGCCTCAGCTGAAAACACCAGAAATCCTCCTTTCCAGCTCAGAGCTCCATCAGACTTCACTGTGCAGTGCAAGGATATCCTAGAAACAAGACAGAATGCTTATTCTTAGAAATAGCTGCACTTCAGGATTACATAAAATATTAGAAGCTCAGCATAGGTATTATACACCCAGTTTTGGCTTTCTAGCTGTCCCCCATTCCTTATCTGCCCAAAATTAAGGGACTCATTAGTTACAGAAGTTGTGTCTGAAATTGGTAAGAATTTGCAATCCTTCACTTCGCTGCCTATCCACACACCAGTGAGTCTTTGAATTATTTTAGAAAGCAATGAATAAAATGTTTCACAATCTTTCGGACGAATACGCAATAGTCCTGTGAGTTGGTACTAGTAAGGAATCATCTTTTCACTACTTTGTGGACAGTGTGTTCAATGCACAGAGATCTGTGAAGGGAAAGCAGTTAGAAATATAAAAATAAAGGGTAGAAATCTGACAATTTTTACACACATATATAGTGTAGAATCTTCTAACAAGGAGTTTGCTATTCCACTATCTAGGCAAAAGTTGTAATCATATTAACAGGTCTTAACAAGTTTAATTTGATGGGCATTGTATTTTCAAGAACAACACTGTGTCAACGAACTGTTAATGGGGTGTGTGCCACATCCTCTGTTTCTGTTTTTTTGACAACATGTCACTTCCTGCTCTTAGAGTTTCAAATGGAATATAGTCATTACTAGCAAAACTGACAACAGGTCTTCAAGCAAAAATCAGTAATCGTTTAAAACACAGCATGATGCTATATCATCAGTTAATATGATCTTGTATAGCAACTGTCAAAAATAGAAAAAGTAATGAAAAGAAAATGGAAACCTTACAAACACTTGTACTGTTACAACAGATTTTTCTTTTCTTTTTTTTTTTTTTTCCATTTTAAATTCACTCTGTATACATTACTTGTATTCTACATGTCCCCTCTCAAAGTAAAAATGTATTTAAAAGTGCCTATCTGGTGATGGCAGTGCTACAATTTATTTTCTTTTTCCTGTGGATAAATAAGCTGTGATAGGAAACTCTTCCCGCGTGTTTTCATGTGTATTTCCAAAGGAGAGGCTCAGCTTCCCAAAATACCATCCTCTTCTTAAACAGAAAGACAAAAACATCTATCAGACCCATTATGTTGGTTCCTTCATGCTTGCAAAGCTCTTTGAGATTGCCAAGTTAAGGACACTGGAAGAACTAGAAGGGTCTACACAAAAGTGCTTTATGCAGTTACAGAAAGAGTCATGGTGACACATTTTTTTCCAGCACCTTCACTCTTCTATTAGTTTTTAAAACTTGACGCTCACAAAGGCTGAGAAATGGGGGCAAAGGACAAAGAAAACCTTTATCGTCAATAAAGCTGAAGGTAAGACAACTAGTTAATGCCCCCAGCCCCTTCAAAATCACTGCTGCAAGGACAACAAAAAGTCACAAGAACAGAAGTGCCTCAGAAGACAGTGCTTGTCTTTGAACTATTGTGCCAACAATACAGATAAGAGGCACCTATTTGCAGAGGTAGAGGAAAACCAACTGGACTCATGACCCAGAACTCTCAATTTATTGCTCAGCCCCCACTGCTTACAAATAGCTCAGGTGCTGCTCCTGCTACCTCTGAAATCAGTCCAAGGCCTGTATTTTAAAAAGGTCACCCTTGCTTTCAGCATGAAGAAGCTCGGACCTTGGCATGGTGCGATACCAAGGTAAAGAGTACAGAGAGCAAGCAGTGTTTTCATCTTTCTAGTTACTGCTACTTTCCAGTCTTGAAAGAAAATGGTCTGATTAGACAGTAATACCTGTGAGAATGACTTTTCATCAATAGTTGTTTTAATTGCATATTGCTCATACTGTTGCTACTCATTTTCTGTGTCAAATCACAAGGACCTCATATCACTCCTTGTGAGAATACAGCTCAGTATGTAAGAAAGAGACTTCAACAATGAAACTGCCATATGTGATCATTTCTTCTAATGCTTTAACATTGTGTAAGCATATGATCCCTTCTGTGCCTGCCATCCCATCCTACTCCCTGAATGTCCTTGGTACCAGCGAAATAATAACAGAATGGCTAAAAGTTTACAATTTAACATATAAAATCATAGGTAAATGATTGATATTTTGCTGCTCTCTCCTTTACTGCCCACTCTAAAGTACTGAGGTTTATTAGAAGAGAGTTTTAAAGGGTAAGCCAGGGGCGAGCAGGGGAGTATAAATGTCAGAGACAGGCTCCAAGTTATTACCCCATGAGCAATCACAAACATTTTCACTTGTGAACAATCACTGTATCCTCTTTATTTTTATTTGCTTAGTCCTTCATCATAGAGGAAGAGAAATAATAGGTCTAAATGTGATTTGATCCATTCTGAGAAAAGCAAGTGTCAGTGACTTTAATGCAGGGATCGTGGATCTCAAGCTTCATGACTCAGGACAACCATAAACAGCACTGAGGGAAGGAAGGGAGGGAGGATGTAGAAAATTGAAACTGAAACAGCAAGGGTCTGGGAAGAGAAAATGATTGCTGTCTAAAGTGCAAGCATCAGGAAGGTATGAATACTATATAAACTGTAGTAATAGGAATTATAAATAATCTTTGAAAATGGACAAAAATCAGCTAAAAAGTGCTTAAACAGATAGAAAACACTTAATTCACAGTTCTGTTGAATCTCAGCTAAATTTTGCAGCCACATCACTTGCATCGTTACCCAGCTAAGCCAGCAAATGCAACCAAGATAGTACTAGAGGGTGGAATCCTGGTATGGCAGGAGGCAAACCCAGAAGACCACATAGAGATTTTTTTCCATCTATATTTCTCCATGAGTCTACAGTGTAACAGTTTAGGCATTTAGAGAGCCAAGTAAAACAAAACTTAATTGAGGTTAAATTGGCCTTCATCCTGGGTTTCAGAAAACCACAAATGAAAGATATTTGCCAAAGTGATGTAATACAAACTGTACTGTTTAACTTGGCTATTTAAGAGATTAATCTTTGATTTTAAACAGCTCTCATTACTCATTATTATTCTTTTATGAGGCTATGATATTAGTTGGAGTTCTTTGGTCTATGCACTGGCTTATAGCAAATAGACTGATGAGATTTAAAATTTTCAAACTTGAAGCAGTTTTTGTTGCATCCCAGCAAAAGTCAATACTTCATGCAAGTAAAACTAGACAATTTAAACGGTATTTTCTTTTGTTCTCTAAAGGACAACGAGAATTGCCTATGAAGACTTTTATAGAACAGACCTTTTCAGTCTCATTTTCACACTAATGCATTTTCAATCCATTCAATTTTTAACACAGGAAAGAATAAACAATTAAGCAACACATTTAACATTTAACAATATTCTTACACACCTGCCAGCAACTAAGTGCTTTAATTAAAAATCAGAGGGGAATATACAGAAACATAACCTTTTCCACACTCACAGCATGGCAGGGAGAGAAAACTTTGTCATTATATTTGTTTACCTCAGTTCTTAACATCATTTAAGAACAGATGATTAAAGTGGAAAATAAGGCAATACTCTCATACTATTTGAGTTCCACCACTTTTAGTATTTAAGAAAAAAGGTTTATTGTATTGTAATATTTACTAGGAACATAAAATGAGCTAGGAATGTTTCAGTAAAAAAAGCAGCCAGTGCCATACAAAATGTGATAATACACAAAACATACTGAGAACTTACATCAGTAATGAGGACAGATTAGAAGATCATCTACCCCTTTGGTTCCATGTCTTGGGAGGTGCTTAAACAGTGATGAAGAGGTTGTACAGATTAGACCATGCAGTAACAAATAAGGAATTGACTTGAGGGAACTGTGTTGGGCAATGAAAGAAAAAGGATGACAATGAAGAGGACAAAAAGCATTATACATGAAAGGGGCAGCGCAGACGCAGGGAAACTGAGGTTAAGTATGATCTGGATGGTGTGAAACACTTAAATTAGAAGAGTCATAGGGACAGTTTATGAAAGGAAGGAAAGCCTTTCAAATGGGATTTGCAAATTAAGCTATTGTGCCCAAACACACAAGTGACAAAGAACTGAGGCAATCAATATTCTCCTCTTCTAACTACAAAGGGAAAAGGCATATCACCTTTGTGTCCCTAGGAAAGTCTGCTGTTGGGAAGTAGTGAAGCTCTTAAGCTCTGCTTAGCTGTCTGCTGAGCTAGCAGCACTTTGAGTATTCTTTTTCAGTAAAAGGGATTCTTGATAAATAATTGTAGGCAACAATTTCTTATGCTAGAGGAAGTCTAGCTTGGAAGTGTAGCTTATTGCTTGGATAAGCAACTTAGATACAGTGACATAATACAATTAAGTGGAGTCTGTGAAAAATGTAGTGGAAGCTAGCGATGAGCAGTGTGCTACCTATCTTCTTTGCTTTGCAATACCTTTAGCAGCATGACTAAATGAGGTCTTTCACTCATGTAGCATGATATAAAGATTTTTTCAACATTGGTTTAGTCTGGCCACATTGCTCATATAGAGGAAAGCTGTGAACAAGTTATGTGAGTCACACCAAAAATAGAGTGATAAGCTCTCACAGAGCATCATTTAGCTACTGCTTCATACAGGAAATAAAAAAAAAAAGAGAAGCATTTTTGAAGGGTTCTATTTCTTCTGCTTATTCTATGCCTTCACAAGAGAAACCAAGAGCCCCAGATTATCATGATTCAGAGACCACAAGAGAAACCAAGAGCCCCAAATTATCATGATCCAGAGACCTCAAAAGGACAAAATTCCTTTTTTAGAAAAGCAATAGAATTCCTATAGGTAAGGATATCTATTCCAATATTGAATTGCTCATCCTGTATACTGAGCCATATGCTCCTCACCTCAAAGTTCCTAGTTTCTGATTGGTGCCAAAATAGCAGGCATGCAATTTCTACATGCCTAAACATGTATCTCAGGCCACACAAAGCTGTAAACAAAATTGCACAACATTACATTATATGTACAAAAGTTTTTCTAGTCAGCTTTTGAAGACTAATTTCACAAGTTCAGATTTCTCTTTCTTTTTCCTCTATTTTCTTATTAGTTAATCATTCAAGTTAAGAGAAAGGATTTTAAAAGAGATGATCCAGGCCAGCTCTGGTCAAAATGTAAGGGAAAATAAAATAAAATTTCATCTATTACTCTTTGATTATTTTTCCTGTGATCACCTGTTATAAAAGGGATGCAAAATACCAGGATGATTTCTGAATTTTTTACAAGAGAGGATTTCTTGGAACACTGAATATCTCAAAAGATGGAATTACTCATTTATTTTCTGTATCTGTGACAGGAATATGTCTCCAGAAAGTAAATCTAAAGGAATTCATAATTTTCAGCAAATTACTGGTTTTATGAAGAAGCTGTTGACACAGCAACTGTTAGAAAAGTCTTGACTTTGCACTGAATAAGGAAAATTAAAATAAAAGGTAAAAGAGATAGAGAGAGTGGAAGTGGAAGAAAGGGTCTGCTCATGGATAATATTTTTTTGAGATTAACAAACTGAACCTAAAAAAATAATGTCACTAGTTAAGACACTGTTCCTTCTCTGTCTAAGAATATATAAAGCGGTTGTTAGAGGGCTAGTATGCTAGCCACCCCTCTCTGAAAGGGACAGCTGTGAAATCTGCTTTATGCAACAAGACATGCAGCAAACATTTATTATTACGTCCACGAGTATTTCAAAGATGTGAAAGCATTTGCAAACTTCAAAATAGGGGAAAAAAGCTTAGTCTCGGGTTTTTCCAACTATTCTGAAAAATATCTGGATTTTCCCAATCAAAACAAAAAATTTTGTAGATTGCAATTAAATGGGAAAAATTCTTCTCCTTTACAACTCTTTGTTACCAATGCACAGACCTAAGAATTCTGGAGTGGGTGGGTATGAAGGCAAATAACAAAAAAGATTAAATCAGTACTTCAGAAAAAGTTCAATATTTAAATAAAAAGAAAATAAGTTCATCAGCATTGACACTATTGATTTTTTTTTTTCAACAAAAATTCCCAAGCAATCATAGTCAGAGCTTCCAATGAATATGGAAAGCTGTTGATAATTCTATATCAAGAACTGGTCTGGACCATGTGACTATTGGTTTGCCAAAGCTCATTTCCCCAGGCTTCTTCTGGCCAGCGAAACAGACTGAATTGAAGATTGCAGAGTTGTACAATGCATTTTATGTTCACACACTGCTGCTTCATTTTAACTATAGCTATATGAAATCAATGCACTCACATATAAATAGTTTTAAACAGAAAACCTGGTGTAGCATAACAATAAGTATGTTTCTTGCAGATATCTAGGGATGATTAACTACGTCTGAAAACAGAACCACTAAAGCAGTCTCTTTATGTCCTCTGTAGGGACAGAAATAGTGTTTATGTTCTATGATACTGCAAAAGTAGTTAAAATATCTGGACATATTTCACATTTGATAGTAGGAAAGAATCAATCTGCTCCTAAAGTGTAATAGGTTCTGGCCATCTGTGACACACTGTTCTGGAGCAAAAGGAAATGCAGAGAACAACACCATTGAGTTACCATGGCATGCAGGAGGCAGAAGTGATCAACAAATACAGTGATATATTTTAATTACTCCAAAAATCCTTGTCCTTTATTACTCACATTGCATACGGGCTGCATAAGAAAGTACAGTATAGCATGCTGTGAAAATACTAGAGGTGAGTAATTGTGGATGTAGAGAGAAAGTTTCCTTTCTCACTTCTGTTGCACTGCCAGTGTGATACTTGAGGAGTCACGTAAACCACTGTGCAGGTGCACATGTCTGGAACATCAGCTGTAGTTCTGGTTCTAACACAGAATCATTCTGTTGGTCCTGTCACCTCCTCTGTTGTCCCATTTGTCTTTCCTTGCAATCTTTGAATTTGATCTTGTATCCAAGGAGTCCAACCTCACATAGCCTCAGTTTTCACATGCTACTCATCTAAAAAGTTATAATGCATATGTTTCTTCAACTTTCTTTCAGGTAGGTGAAGTTTCAGCTGGCTATGAACTTGATATAGGTGTACTAAAATGGTGTAATTAAGGACAAGCATGCAGTTATTATGTGACACTAATATGATATTAACAGACAGAAGCTCACAGTGTGATCACCAAAAAGGCAAAGAAGGTTGAAGTTTCAGGCGGGAGGTCTCCAAGTATCAAAAAGTTACCAGGCAGAGGAACTGCAAATAGGCAGGGCATCTCCCTGAATGCACAGGACAGGTAACCAGCAAGAGAAAGTAAAATAAGGTGGGCAGCATCAGAAGCAGAGGAGAACTCCCTGCATGGGAGTGTGTTAACAGCATAAAAATCTCAGGTTCTAGCAAGGAATGAAATCACAGATGTTAAACTCAGTTCTCTCATCAAAAACCTGTCAGGGCTGACTAATTCGACATTTTCAACTAAGAACCCCTAGGGTTCATAGCTATCAGTACTAACTATGCTGCAGCAGCTCTGTGGCTTTCTATACCCAGAGCTCTTTTAGAATATAACTGCTGAAGACTAACAGCTTTATATATGTAGTGATTATGTATCATGAATAAGAATTGACCACTATCAAAAAGCATATTATTAATTAATTAATCTAGTGAAACATTAGGTTTAAAACCTGAAATTGTCCTGATTTGTCACTCTCTAAACATCATCAGAGTGATCTCTAATTCCATGCATAGGTATAAACATAGATAATTTTAATGAGAGTGGGACCATTTTACTCTGAAGAAAAACACCCCTTACTTTCACATGTTAACAGTTGAACAGAAAGATGTAACAATGCAGATGATTTGACAGCTTTTTCTTCCAGTCACTGTGCCAGTGAGATGCATGCTGGACATCATGATTCAATATGCTGATGCACAGGTTAGGGAATCATTGTGGCAGGACTTTTTCTGAAGTAGCTGTACACTGCTGGCCCTTGCATCTTTCCTTCTCATTATCTTCACACTTTATATAAAGTATCAGTTGAATTTAAGTTCACTATCAATTGTCTCTCTTTATTGGATTTGACTGAATTTCTTATTCTGGTATTTATTTTATTGCACTTCAATTTTTCCTCCCAGTGGAGAGAGGGTGTCAAAAAGTACCAATAAATGCAAACAATATGGACAATCTATTTGACTCCTCTGCTACTCAGACTATGCCTGGACTGCTTCTTTCTCATTTCTCAGTGAAAGTATTTACTTTGAAGAGAAAAGACAAATGGACTTAAATTGCCCTTCAAAGTTTATGTATACTCTAATTGAGGAGGCTCCAGCAATACCAACAATGTAAACCTTTAGAAAGACACCAGCTGACATGCAGCAGCTGCACAGGTCTAGCAAAGCTCTCTCTTTGTGGAGTTCCAGAACAGCAAGTGATGATGGGCTTGGAAGATGAAAAGACTCAGCAAGTTATTAAGAGGCCAAACTTCCAGTTTTTTCCCCCTGTCTTCACACTATTTCATTTACAACTTGCTCAGTGTTAATGTAGCAGAGAGAAACAGTAATGGAGTGAGAGACAAAGACAAAATAATACATCTTGGAAACGAAAAATTGTTCTCTATGCTGATGGATTCAAAAGTTTACAAATTATCATATCATATATTTCTGCAAGTGAATTTTTTTTTTATCAGACCTCAAGTCTACTACTTTTAAATTAATATAATATTTTAAGCTATTATTAAATTAACCTTAAAGGAATATTTGGAATTTAAAGGTATCACAAATCTTCAGAAACATAGTAGGTATTTCAGCACCAAGAGAACTGATAGAAATACTCAAACTGCTACTAACAAAACTTCTTACACAACTTCCAAATGCACTGACCTCAATACATAGATTGTCCTTGTTATAGAATAAGATCCTGGGATCAGTTTTTGTCTGGGATCACTTGTCCACAATGGCTACATGGATTTTTCTTGAGAATCCTTAAAAACTTGGCCAAACTACTTCAAAAATTTCCAGAATGTTTTGAGATTTATTAAGTTAAACTGGTATAATCAATGTATTATTTTCACTCTTAATTTCCTATCTGCATTTGTCTCAGAACTCTCTAAGCACAGGATTCCAAATAACAACCCAAGTAGTTCTTTGCCTGTCCTTCATTCATAAGAGGTATCCCAAAATTGCTTTTGTTTCACCCTTCCATCTTTAAAAACCAGTCTGCAAACACATAATTAATTGTGTCATTGTTTAGGTTACAGTTCCCCAGTGAGCAAAAAGAACCTCCCAGCGCAAGGAAGAAAATATGGTCTCTGTCTATTTTCAGACACAAGGTGAGGAGAGTAGAAAGATATTAATGGAAGAACGTTGAAATGTCTCAGCAATGAGATTGTAACAGCTCAACCTGCACAGTGAAAGTGGGAAAGTTTTTACTTGCTCACTCTTGCATTGTATACGAGTTCTGTCAGACCAAGTTGCAATCTGGAGAGTCTCAAAAAAGCACAATTGTTTTGTTCAGAGTACTGAAGCACTGCTTCAGCACTGAATTAGAACTCTTGGCATTTCCAGTCTTTGTCTTCAAAGCAGTAGTTGGGAGCATAAGTTGTCCTTTTTTAGACACTACTAAGAAATTTTGCAGACAGTCCTAACACGTGTGGTGATGAAAAATCTGTATTGGGGCAGTAAAAAGAGGGAGGCTATTTTGTCTCCTTTATGGTTTTCTTTATCACTCGACTGCTTTAGTTTTGTGGAAACACAGAGAACATCAAAAAAAGTCATTCTGTCCTTTAAGTAGAGTAGATTTCAAATGAGAAGAAAAGGTAATGAGTTAAGCTACAACATAAACTGACAAAACTTTGCAGTTAAATCTGTGATATTTCACTAATTCTGAATATTACTATTGTGGCATGTGTCTGTGTTTAGTCTCAAAGATTAGTGCAAATGTAAGTGATAAAGCACAAACCTCTCTTATGTTTTCCTTCTGCAGGCAGCTCGCTATTGCAGTCCCCCAAGCTCTGAAGCTGAATTTTAAAAATGCAACCAGCTCTACTCACAACTTTATATTTCTTATTTCTTTATATCAAATATATTTCACTATCTTTATCAAAAGACTCAGTTAGAGACCTTGGAGAATGTTAAAAGCAAATCTCCAAAATTTTTTAAAGGTCACTGTTAACTCCTTTTGTTTCTCAAAATCCATATCAGAATAACAGAAATTTAATCAGCCATTAGAATAAATCTGTCAAGGATGCATAATGTACAACATTAGCATGCATGTCAATAACATAACCTCTAAGTTTACACATCTCTTACATTTCCACCAATCTTCTCTGATACCACAGTTAAGGCAAATAAAGACAATTATCTAGAAGCAAAAAACTGAAATCTACTATTGGCCTTACTGGTTTGTATCTCCGGTCAGTCTCTGTGGACACCTCACACCCTTTCTTCTGGGTCACAGTGAATGTCCTTTTCTCTAGATCTGCACAATAACCAGTACAGCTGGGTCTCTGTGTCACCACCACATCAATAATATAACACTGTAAACCAGCTTCATGTGTATAGACTTTCAAAACTCACTGTCTTGTGAAGAGTTAATCTTCACTACTATTTCTATATCAAGTGTCTTTTCCTCTTAGCACTTACTGATATGTCAATATTGTCAATTCAAAAAGGTGGAAAATCAGGGTTCTTACTGCAGACAACCTGTGTTGGATCCATTCATAGCTGGAACTCCATCTGTTGTTATAGAAACACGTTTCAATATTATGACTCTCTCTCATCTAGCTGACTGGTTTAATTGCAGCTACCACCAGGGTGTCAGAGGGCTGGACAAAGAAAACAACATCCAAAAATTCTGGGTCAAGTCAATCAAATCATCAATAGCCTGGACATATTTACATATATGCATGTAGATTTCTTCCTTGTAGAGCCACTCACCTATTAATTTCAATGCTTGTTTTAGTTACTGAAGGAAAGGTATAGCAGATAGATGGCGATGACATTTATTCTGGAAGGTCATAAGATTTGTGGTCATTTTAATCTCTCAAGGACATGCTTCACTCTTGCTGATAATGAAATTAATCAGTACAGTCTTCCAGACAAAATAGTAGAACACCTGTTGCTTGGGACTTGTGAAAGTTGAACAATGCACAAGAAAATGTGCTGTCAAGAAGGAGTTACATTTACATAATGATAGGTTACATGATTTAAGAGTTACTAGCTATTTCTAACTGTTGTGGGAATCAGAAATCCCACAGAATTCCCCATATAAACAAGAAGTTGTTTACTTTGGGGAAAGGGGAGAGGAAGACAGATTGCAGAGGGGGGAAATAGCAGTCTATGGAAATAAATACTGAAGAACATATCTTCTCAATTTCCTTATGCAACTGACTCATCACTGAAACTTTTACCTACTCCTAAACAGTACATTATCAGCTGGAGAAAGCAGATCCATGTTGTCAAATGCTATGCAGAACAAGTGCAACAGAACTCAGCCAATTATTTCACAGTCTGACTCTTATTAAAAATGGATGGGTTAACATTGGAGAGACTACTGTACTCAAGAAAGGAAAAGGGATTGGTTTGATACTTAATCTTTGCTGGTTCTCTGTGGCATAATTGGTCATTTCTACAGTTCTTCAGAAAGATAGCATGATTTCTGCTTCAATAGCTAAGATACACCAAGTCTATTCCCTCAGCAAATTTAGTTGCCTCTCCAGGCAGGTTACTTGTGAAGTGATATTAACCAAAATGATAAAAGTTTGTATAAAATTCCTTCAATTAAGATGATTTTTTTCTTTTATTTATTCTTAAAATACAGCTCTGCAGTTTCACTGGTTTTCTTAGTAAACACCAGTTGGATTTCTTCTTTTATCACTCAGTACTCTCAACCCCATCATTTAGTCAGTTTCCTACTAACTATTTTTCTTTTCAATTTACATATGCTTAATGCTAAATTACTTGCATATGGCATGGTGCATTTCAAAACTCTATCTCTGGCATCTTCTCAGGGCACATTTCTAAAGGATCTTTCTTGCAATATTGCAAAAGTTAAGCATATAGCAGAGTGAACTCATGTTTTTTTCAGTTATTTCCATACTGAAAATTCAACATGTATAAGATACTTTAGCAGGTGTGCACAGTGGTTCAACAACACAAGTTAAACGTGTCATTTCTCACATTCTGCCATGATTTTCACTAAACAAGATACCTCAACATGACAAAGTAAATACTAATTCACCATCCACTTTTTTCTCTAAAGGACACACAAATATTAACCCAAATAAAAAGCAGTGAGGATTTTGAAAACTCTTGTAAATCATTGCCATCACATTACTTTTATTTATAATTTTATTAACTTTATCAAAGAACAGAAAAAGGGACAGGAATAATTGATCTTGTACTAGTTTTATGTACTATGGTTATGCAATTTTAACTCTGTTTTTATGCCATATTTTACTATTAACACTGATAATTTTGCAAGACTAACTTGTAGAGCTGGCCTTTTATTTCCACAAGGTTATTTGAATAATGTCAGTTCACTTTACTTAATACCTTATTTTGTAAATTCAAAAAGTAAAGCAGTGTGAACTGTCACAGAACACCATCTCCCAGACAAAGCCTGGAATTTGTCAGGTAATTGTGGCACATGATGATGTTGTTTGTATGTACAAGGGCAATTAATCACAGTTGTATGTGTCTTGGATACTGGTCAGCAAAAGAAATTAATGTCAGTGGCCCTGAAGTTCTCTGCTGTTCATGCCCAAAATTAGATTATTGCCTAACAAGCTTATGCTAAACATCTGCCTGCTTCCATTCAGAAATTTTTCTTCAGCAGAGAAAAAAGGATTCAGACATTTGCCCAGGCTCCAGCAGCCCAGGTGCAATAGCTATGGTAGCTATGGTCAGACTGCTTGATGTCCGAAATAAAGCACCTCTCACAGCAGATGGCAAAAGCAGCCTGCAGCCAAATCATCTGCTCCCTCTTGCCTTGCTTTTCTCAGGGAACAAGACAGCATATTGCAGGATGGCAAGGAGGCAGAACAGATACAGGACAGATCAAAGACAGCTGATTGCCACTGACACAAAGCCTACAGAGGATCCTATTCAAATGGACAAAATTTGAAAGCCAGTAACACTCAGGGTTAAGGAAGTTGTAAGGACTAGAGTGCCAGACTGGTTCATCTTTCTCTTCTCCAGCAACGACAGTTCAGAAACACAGCCCTCAAAATTATCTCTTTTTCCAGACTTCAAAAACTCTTCCTAGAGTCCTTGACAACGATGACCTCTAAAATAGGTAAAAACTAACCTTGTGCGTGAAGGTAAAGAAAAAGAAGCATGCATTTTCATAGAGGACTAACTTCAGTTTTAGAGACACATTCATGCAAGTAAAAGGAATCTCCTAGTTTTTGCTGATGTGTTTTGTTGGAGGTTTGTCCTTTTTTTTAAGCAAACAAAAGGAATACATAGACACATGGGAAATATTTAAAAATTTCATGGAGGGAATTCTTGAAAGAAGGAAACTCATATGAAATACATCTAGAGCCCTATACAATTGCAATCTGTTCCATTTTATTTTTTATTATATTTTGCTTAAGATACACAAACCATCAGGATCTCTAATATGGCATTCTGAATTGGACTCCAAATTAGACTAATTCTACACATCAGACAAAATCACTACATGTCTATTTTCCCACCTGACTAAATCAAGTCACTCTAACTTGCCTTGTATGTGGAAACAGCTGCTGCTCATGACATCAGTAATATCATGCTCTCCAAACAACCTGTAGCAATCCACTCACAGAACCACAGGGCCCGAACAAATACAAACCTTTTCTGAACATTTTTTAGGATTTTATAATGGCAAAAATCAGTGCTGCAACTAGATTAGTGAGAAAATTGTTGTGCTCTGTTACTAACATAGCAAAATCTATATTTTGAAGTATGACTTGTCCATTGTCAAATTTTGTTTAGGCCAGTATGATTAAGATCAGCCAAATTTAAGCACAAACTAAAGTGCCAAAGGGGAGATTATTTTCTTTGTTAATATTAACCAAGACATATAATAATTATTCTGTCTGCTAAAACTTCATACTAGAATAGTCTTTTTATATTTATTCTGGTGTTTCAACAAGAAGTAATACTGCTTTCCTTCATATGACTCAGCACTCCTTTCCAGAGTGACAAATAACCAAAATTATTTTAGTCCCATGGTGTATGCTCCACCATTGCTCCACCATCTTTCTGAAAACAGTTACTTAAACTTTTCTTTTCCCAGATTCCCATTTTTAAGGTAGTATCAATAACACATAGGCTTTATTACTTTTGTCTTCACCCAGGCATTCTCATGATATGAGGCACAATTCCAATCAAAGGGATAACAACTACAGTAGAAAGAAATCCAATTAACTTGAATCATGCAATGTAGTGATTCAATATAAATCCCATTTAGCTAAACCTGTGAGTCCAAAGGAAAACATCTGCTCACAACTGGCTGAGGGGGCAAATGAGTTGTGCTACGTGGGTGTATTTTTCTTTATGTGTATTGCATGTTTTACAAATACATCTGGCTGATAGCATCTCCAGCATCCTTTTTAAGCAACAACAGATAATGGCATCATAAAAAGGAAACACATGGGGATTGTTCCCAGACATCATCTGGCAGCTACAATCTCTTACAACCAAGGAGAGTTGCTTAAGGTTATTAACAAGGTGGGTCCAATGTAACCTGACATGAGGTGCAGTGGAAAAAACTGCTCAGATAAGATAGAAGAGGTACTATTATATCTATATAAATTGTTCAGAAAGGACATAAAGAGAATTAAATTAATGAGAATGAGCAATCCCTCTGTAGGGACTTGGAGTCGAAAATTAAAGGATAGTATTAATGTGTAAAGCAGAGGAAGGACTGTTACTTCAGAAAATTTACTAAAAGCTTGATAGTAATGATTGTGCACAATATGGGCTTAAAATGGCTGAACCTCAACAGCATTAGAAAGAAATTTTCTACACTTGGAGAGGATTTTTCATCTCCAGATGGTATAGGATATCACTTTGTTCCTGCAGGTCATCATATTACAGAGTTTTAAAATTAGAGGGTTTAAGAGCTATCAAACAACTAATCCAAACACAAACAGAAAATAAAATGTCTCTAATGCAATGACAAGACATCCTTTCTTTCCCATTCTCCTCTGTCTCCTTGGAGGAGCAACATTTTTATGATTTGTTTTATGTTCCTCTTGAGATGTCACTTTGTTGCAGTATGTATCTGGGAGTCCTCTAAAATGCATTTATGACAATGAGTGAGTCTAATAGCTTTGGAAAAGTATTAAAATCTCAGTCTCATTAAAGCCAGTGTGACTTTTGCCTCTTCTTCAGAGGAGCCAGGATTTCAGTATACAGTAAGTCATGACAGCATGAAATGTTTTCTGCAAAGGACTTTGCAGAAAATATTTTCAAATGACAAATCACACACATAAACTGGTTTGTATACTGACTTTATACAGTGTAACATGAAGAACAACGGGAGAGGCTGCCTACAACTTCCAGATCCATTAGGAACACCAGGAATCATTTCAATTTTGATAATCTTTGAACTTCTACAAATCCCCTCCAACACAGCCAGGTACTGTCTTTCTCACTAGTAGATTCTTGTAGTAGTAGACTCCACCTGAACTCTTGCTCACATTAGGAAATAGAGTGCAACTAGTACCTAGGTATTGATATTGAAAGAAGCAGAGTTCACTGCTCCTCTGTTCTGTATTCCTAAAAGAGCTGGCCTCAATAGTTCCCTTTTTCCCTCTGAAACTCTTTTACTGACAATTAAAACCAGTTTATATTCTATCCTGCCCATCATCTAAAACATGCAAATTTGAAGAATGGAAGCTGACTGTTATGTCATCATTAAAATATCTCAGTCTAAAAATAGTCTATAGAATGCAATAAAAACCCCTTTGCAACTTTTGTCTTGATTGCAAAATTAAAACAAGTTCTATTTGCAGAAAATATTCCTAGCTATAAATGTGTTCTGACAACACTGTCTACTCTACAATGGTAGTTTTAATACTTAGCCTACTGTATCCCAAGTTGTTTTAAATGTACAACAAAAACAAAGGGATTCATCAAAAAGGAACCATGCAGAGTTGTACACCAAACACCCAAGCTTTCTGTGTTTGAATTTAAAACAACATTATCCAATTTATCACAATCTTGTAAATTATCCAACTCACAGAGTAGTTTGATACAAAAGGCTATACAAATATTTATTTGACCTATGAATAGTTGTGCCACCCCCACAGAGATGACACTTTGCATTTCAGAGGAGTGGATCAATATCACAAATACACAACAACAAAGGGAAGAAGCCAAGAACTGAAACTTGAAGGACTCCAATAGGTCAAAAAATGTTACTTGAACACAATTTTCTGTAAGCACTTATATCACATGTTAAGATGAAACCTATGAAAATTTTTTCTTGGATTTCTTCCCATCTTCCTTTTATTTACCACTAAATAAATTTCTCATAGCTTGTATGACTTCCATCGTTTTTTCATTAGACATGAAGGATAGATGCTCCACTTCCACCCTTTGTCTTTTGATGAAGTAAAGATTGAAAGTCCAAAATACACAAGTACTTCTACCCTCCATTGGCTTCTCAGTCATTTAGAAGCCAAACTAGGGGTCCCTACCTTTATCTTCAAAGTTCTGAAGCAATTGGCATTAAAGAATTCTTAGTGTGTGCTTTTTCCTTTAGTATTATGGGCATCTATTGTCATTTCAAAAACAAATGCCAGCCTCCAGATCAAAGTCTGTCTTTCTCTCAGATATGCTTTTGATTTTTAGCAGCAGAGCATTCTCAACAGGAACATCTACATCCAGGAAATCACTCCTGCAACCAAGCAGGTGGGACCTAACACTAACCTACTTGTGCTCATGTTTACAGAAATATCATATTCTAAAACTGAGACCAAAAAAAAAATATAACTTGATGGGCAAAAGAGAGAGGGAAAATAAATGTTCAATAGAACTACTGCCAAGCATAAGCGCACTCATGAGGGTAATCGCTTGTAAGATCAGGCACTGGAACCAGATACCATGGGCTGTCTATTGCAATATATCTTTATGATAATCTTTGCAGCTGGGATTTTTAAACCATTCCAGAAAAAATTACCTCATATTTTCATGACTTTCAGGGAGTACGCAGTGCAGAAGGTTTCAACAAAATAAAAAAATAGAAATGAAAACCTTAATTTCTCTTAGCTGCATAACTTTAAAAAAAAATCAACAAAATACATGCACATTTTTACAAGGTAAGCAGCCATCAGGAGGTACATTGATCCTTTTGGTCCCTGTTTAAATCCATTTCAGGGATATCTGGCTGCCAAAACCATAACAGTTATGTCAGTCTTGGGTTGAAATCTAAGTGCAGTGGTTTCTTTGAAACCATTCCTTCGTTAAAACTTTTCCCATCAAGACTTCCCTTCCAACTTCCTGTGGACAGAGAACAACTTCTCAGATATTGAGTCTCCAGTGTGGCTTATTAGTCCTGTAATAATTAATGATTTCTTCTGCAGGGTTTTGACTATTTACAGTTACTTCACAATACCTCAATTGTAATGTGAGGTGGTAAGTTTTGAATATTGATATTTTTTGCATCTTCATCACCCTTCATTCACCCTTAATGGATATCTTTAGATGTAAAGTACTTCTGCTTGTGAAGGAAACAGGAAACAGGTTTCACCTAATGCAATTACACATAGTCCCAGAATGTACTGAACTTCTTAAATTATTATGATTATAGCAATAAAATATTTTAATCCTCCAAGAGCTGAGCACTCAAGCACCTGAAACCACAAATGCTAAAATGTGCTGAAGCACTAAATGACAGAAGTGCTAGACTGTTCAAGTTTTCAAAAACCTCCTAAGACTTTAGTTACCTTAAAAGGATTGATAACACAGTATGAAAATATATTCAGTTTCAAAGAAATAAAATCTTTTTGACTGCTGTTCTCATCTGTGGCAGCTCAGTTGTGCATAAGAAAAAATCAAAATATCCAGAGTATTATCAGAGACACTCACACATTTCAAGAAATTTGTAGCACCTAGAACACACCAGAATTATAAACAGAAAAACACAAAAAGGTATGATATGCATGTCCTCATAAGCACAGTTAAAGTATTTAATATTATTAATGCTAAATTATTTAGAGATTGACTCATTTATTCCTATACAGGAAAGCTTAAAATCCTACAAAAAACCAACCTTTGAGATTCAAAACTGTATACTTGCCTAATGTAATGCTGTGTGATGCAGCAAACTGATTTTGTCTGCAGTATTTTGATGTCCCTGTATTACTTTGCACTTCAAATTATGGATTTATCCAACATTTTGCACTGAAGCAACCACTAAAATTAAGTACAGCATAGATGTTCTCACTCTGATTATTTTTCTGTGTTAGTATACATCAATGGATCAACTTACCTGGAATATTATCAAGCTCACATATCCATTTTTTGGCATATCTCTTACTCTGCACAGGAATTTTAAAAAAAATAAGAATTAAGAACACATTTTGGAAACATGTATGACAAACACACAAGATTCACAGGTAAAATAAATGCATTGTAGTAACCCAGATCAGGACTATAACAGACCTGTGAAGCACAGAAAAGAAACTTCACAGGGTGATATGGAGGAAAGTTTTCTTAAAATCCTTAGACTATAACATTAGTAGCTGTATTAAATGGGAGGGATTGGCCTATGCTTCAGGCACTTGTTATTTCTCTAGATTTGTGAAATCACTGCTGTATAAGAACAGTCTCAGTGTCAGACTGAAGAGCAAAACTCAATATCATATTTTTTGATATTGAGGGGCAGACCTGGGCTGAGCTAGCGATGTGTCAGAAGGGTGTTTTCTCTGTATCAAAGAACAACCCTGTGGAGTATTTCCAGCATCCTCCATGTAATTCACTAAATAACTACTGTGTGTTTCCACTCACAGACAGACTTACTTTAAGTGAGACAGTTACCCATGTTCCATAAAGATACAAGTCTTCACAACACAATTACACACCAGATATGCTCAGCACTACTGGTGATCTTGCTTTGATTCAATACACTGACATGTCCAAATGATTTTGAAAGCACATTCTCTCATTTTTCCAAGTACACACCCTGCAACAGGGTGTGCGTGGGGGGAAATACCAATTTCAAATCTCTTTTGATTCCACTTCAGGAATAGGAAGGAAGGCTATACTTGATACTTCTTCAAAAGTGACTTTAGAAAGGTGTAATCTAATTATTGCAATTGCAGTCTAGCCAAGGACCATAGAATGATTAAATATATTCTTGCAAAATGTGCCATGAAATATTC
>JAWMRC010000089.1:16555636-16606678 GCA_035584755.1 Thripadectes ignobilis
ATTCAATGGCCAAAAGTTATCACCAACACAGTTTCATGACTCAGCTAAAAGGCAGAAAGCACCCTGCAATTCTAAGGTAGAACACTTGACTCAGCATTACCTAATTGAGAAGTATATTATCATCTGCATCACAAAAAAACCAATCTTTTGAACCTCTCCTTTCATTTAGGGCTTCCCATAGAGTACTAGCATTTGAAATTTAAAAGTAAGAACACAAAATGTTTAAAATGGCCTCAACTACTTTTAGAATTTCACTTTAAAAGGGTTAGAGAAAGACACATATAAAACTATCAGATTATATGAGTGTAGACCATACTTTCACTTTTAACCTTTGCACAGTTCCCAACAAGCACTCAAAAATCTGCAAGTTTACATCTTTACATACAGATTTTCTGGAAAAAAAAATAAAAATTAAATGTTAAACCTACTGAGTTACAGGATTACTATTCCCTTCACCTTCTGGTACACAGAAAAAAAGCAATTTTTTTTTTTTTTAAAAAAAGTATATTTAAAATTCAGCTTATTAATTTTTATTTAGCCATATTAGAAAATAGGAACTTCCACTTTTGATCAGGGTCATCATAGAGAGGCGACATAATCATAAACTTTTAAATTGTTTCCCTCCTCAATACTGAAGATATGTTATTACATATTTAAACAAATGCACAGAATAAAACATACAGACAACAAAAATAATTTTGATCAAGTAGAAATGGGCTTTTGAAGACTTACAGCACTACTATCATTAAAATGGAATCCATATATTGCCCCTATTATCTGTTTAATACTGTTTAAATTTCCGTGAGCCACGGTTGCATAATGTACTCAGTAGAACAATTTACTATCAATATCAGACCACAAGCCATCTCAGAAGAGATTGCTTCTTATATTGGTTAATTGCAGTTATTTCTAGTATTTTACTGGAAACTTCGGTTTCTAAAAACAATTACAAAGAAGTGCTCAATCATAATATTCATTCCACTGGGTGAAGTGTTTCCTTACCAAGGCAGTGTGTAACCTTGAAGCAATGAAGTAAGAACTGAAATGATTAAGCATGTTCTGTTTCCTAGCTAGGGCTCCAGTGCTCACTCCCTTCATCCTCCCTTTGTGTCTTAATTTGATGTTACTGCATCCAGTCCAGGACATACAAACATAATTGTCTTTACCTTGTCTTCTAGTGCTGTAGAGGACGAATCTCCTGAGACACTAAACTGTCCCCTGGCCATCACATCAGAGGATCCTCTACAAAGAGGCACCCAAAATGCCATAATTATACAACAAGAAATTCCTGCTGTGCACAATGAGGCATGTGAGGTATGTATTTATATCCACTTTATAATATTAGACACAGAACTACATTTTCAAGGAAATAAGACAGAAACAAGCAGGTAAATCTTGTGGGGTTTCTTTCAGTTGCAGGGCAGATGGGATCTACATATTAGACAATGGATATTAGCCAACTACACTAGTGAAATTATGTACTAACAGAATTCTTACTAAGCTTTTTCTGTAAATTCATATTTTGGAACCATAATACAACAATTTCAGGTTTATGTTTATTTATTTTAAAATTGGGGTTTCTCCTACTTCTCAGGATTTCCAAGAAATCTAAAAAATAATAAATAAATAAATAAAATATCCAGAAAGAAAATATTGTTTTTTAGGTTTATGATTTCTAAATCAATCCCACTGTTTTAGGCACACAACTCCACTCATGATTTTTGTTAGTATTTGGAATGAGTATTTGTGACTCATCTCTTTGATAGGATTCATAGCTTTTGATTGGTGTAAAGCACAGTTATTGAAAAAGGAGGCAAAGAGAAATTTAAAAAAATATATACACACTCTTACACATACAGCCAGAACGAGTCAAATTTTGCTTTCCGTTTATTTAGGAATTGGGTCTCAATTACTGCCAGTGCCTAATTGAGCTAGAAAACTTATTTTGTAAATAGTACCACCTGTGCTTAGCTAAATGTTAACTAATTTCTTCACTAACTCATTTCTGCCTCCTTCCCACTTATGACTCAATGCTATTGGGAAGAAAAGAATTCACAAGACATTTTATGTTGAACAATTCTCTAAACAGAACATTTAAGACCACCAGGAATGCCTTGCCTATTCAGATCAATGGTTCAGAGTTCAGAACTCTGCCTCCCACAGCAGCAGAAGTTGCTATTCAAGAAAAGCACAAGCATCTGGCTATTACCTACAGTGTATTTCCCTCATACTCCAATAACATCTCAGGTCATCATGTTATGGGTAGAGGACTGCCCCTAACCCTTTTCATCAGAATCTCTTTGTGGAGCTTCTGTTCATTACTTTAGTTTGTCCCTTTTTGTCCTAGATGGCATTTATCTTTCTAGTCATTCTCCTAGTTTAAGAGCATGATCTTACTTACAGTATAATGTGATCTAGTGAACAGCACTATATAATACACTTTTTGCACGACCCTGAAGATTTTGTAAATCTTAATCATATACTTTCTTAGTCTTCTCATATTAAACTGAAGTTCTAACATTTTTAGTCACTGCCCATAAAGCAACTTCCCTCTCTATCATTTCAGCTGCTTTTGTTTTCTCCTTTTCCACTCATTCCTCCTTGAGACAAAGATATCAGAATTATTGATATATTACAACTGTGGGCTTACCAAGGCTCAATACAGCATCCCTGCTTAATGGAACAGGTAAAAAGCCAGATTTCTTCATCACGAACTCTCTAGATTCTGTGTATTTATACCACAAAACTTTTTGCCCCTAAAGCACAGAGTAGTCAGGATTCAAACAAACTTAAGATTGATTAAGACCTACACTATGGAAGACAAAAATAAAACATTTTGCCCTTAAAAAAGAAGAGTGACTTCTAATTATGACTTCTTTCAGTGATCATAGCAGGCTAACGACAACTGAGCAGCACGAGCTAAGCTGTGTGAATTAATAAATTACGTGACAAGAACTTTATTTCACTTAACAGAAAGCATTCATTTCCCCTTGATCAAATCCTGTCCTTTACCGAAATTCAGCAACAAAAAGCAGATCCCTAAGGAAACAATTAACACTGCCTCCTTCTGGCACTTAAAAAGGTGTTTTTGTTTACATATTCCCCCAGTCTGCAAGATAACACCCTATGCAATAATGATAAACAGTGTGAACTGTTGGTTTGGAGTATTTGTTTTGCATTTAATTCCTTGGCACTTCAGGAAATTCAGTTCTCTGGAAATTATATTTGGCTCAGAAGTTTTTTATTTTAATTTTATGAATCATACTTCAGCTTCATGTTCTCTCTGACTCATTGTTTAAATTCTACAACCAAAGAACTGTGAGAATAGTTATTGTCTCTAAATTCCCCTAACATTTTTATGTCAGCTCCAGTCAACTGGCTTATTTTTTTAATCTCTTCAAGAACAGATTTAAGACTTTTCTTTTTGCATCAAGATAATACAAGGAGATAAAAAAATACATGCTTTCATCCTCTGATTTTTCACGTTTCAGGAATAATAAAATACAATAATTCTTTTCTGAGTTTTATCACTTACAGATTCACAGTATAATCTTCCTTACAGCTTGCCACAAAGGGCTACATTTTATACAAGAAAACAGCAATTACAGTTTTTCTGCAGATTATTCAGGTGTGTAATTTCCAACAAATATTGCACTGAATTGTATTTAAATGGATTCAAAATGATTTTTTTACTTCTGTCAAGTAGTGATTTACTAATAGGCTGTCCATCAGATTCTGATCGAGTGGCAACTAAATATAACATTAGTTTCCATTTACTTTTTTAGGAGCAAATACAAAGGAATACAATTACTAAAAATATATATCCTTGTATTTTTTTCAAATGCTGAATATTTAATATATTTATAATTATTTTTTTTGTCTATTGGAATTTGAAGAGGATAGTACTGGAGAAGGGAGCACTTTGTTTATATTTTTCATTAGCAAAACTTTTAAGGGCCTAATTCACTAGTCACTGGATTTAATTCCTAGTCTGCATCTGCCCAATAGTACTAAATAGCTGGACTTCTGAAGCAATTTCTGTTCATGTCAGCTTTGCAGGCTACAGGGTTCAAAATCAGTGAAAGATGGTCTGGCCTCCCAGCAACTTCTGGAAGTCAGATTTTCCTGACACTAGACAACCTCCTGATTTTTAATCAACATAAATCTCCTGGTGGGGATTTCCAGCCACAATCTAGCAAAACATTTCCATACCACAGTAAAACACCTGTCAAGGAAACCTGCTCCTATTAAATACAAGATTTCCCATCTTATATTCTGAATAGAATATATTTAGTAAGCTTTCTAGAGTATACAATATTGAAGTTAAAAGGTCTTGTGTGTTTTGCCTTCAAAAAACATCCTAGTGCTATTGTTTTCTGGTCAAACAGTATTAAGAACAGACCTTTCCATGCTGTAAAAGAGGCAGAAAATATGGTAAAATTACCAAATGTTGCCGGAATATTTTTTTTAATTTTGATAGAAATTACCAGTTAAAATTCGTAGAGATGCAGTTTTTATTTCCCTTTTACATTGAATCATCATAATTTAAAAAGAGTTTTTTAAATATCTTGTCTTGGAAGTTAAACTCAACCTAACTATACTTAGCATGTGGCTCTTTGTCACTAGGCCATTGCTTACCCATTAAAGCCCTCATCTTCATGATAAATCACAATTGGCCAAAACAGTAATATAAATGCAATGTATGTTCTACCCTCCCTCTCTATGATTAATTCTACTAGTAGTACAAATTTGCATGAATGAATGTCAGTGTGTTTTCTGCCCTGAACATTTCCTGCTGTCTTCAATTCAGCCCTGCTGACATTTATTACAAATAATAGCTAAATATTCTTGATTTAATGGCTGTGGTGGCCCCACGTCTGAAGGTGATGTCTGTAATAAAAGCAGACAAGACAAGCTTATAAAAAATACTAATCAGATTGTGTTTGCACACATAATGGAAAGGCCTCACAGACATACCAGCAAAATGGAATGACAGCTTTTAAAATGCAGCTGCTCAAAGTCAAGAGTTCAAGAACATATCACCTGCATTATTTTTTTTGTCCCACTCCATTCTTTTACCACCTCTCTAAAGCACCTGTGACAACAGCAAGATCACAGCCAAAAGGGTCAAAGTTTCAGTTTTAACCCTCTTTACACAAATAACAATGAATACCATAAATCACAGTGTAGTCACGTCTACTGTCATTGCTAATTCTTCTACCAGAAAAGCATGAGGAATTAGAGGGAATTGTCACCATTGAGTCAGACCCACATCTTCAGAGTCACATTTACCTTGGGTTAATATAAATCATGTTAAAAACCTCAATTTCCTTCCACCATGTCCCCTGAATTCAAAAATGTTCTAACCTTTAGGCAGCAAAAAAAATATGTTGCCTGCCAGAAGTACAGAACAGATGAGAAAACAACAGCTGGATAAGTTTTGCAAGATGTACACATATATATCATTGAAAGGCTGAAGAAAACAGGAAAGGCTGAAGAGGGAAGGATACTATGCAGGTTTACTGCTGAGGACAGTCAAAGAATTTTCCCCTTGACCTGTGAATGAACAGCTACAATGCACCAGGGGTGACAAAGGTTAACAGGGCCACTTTGGGGTTTAATCCAGCAGTGATACCACCTTCTCCAGAATATTCTAGAAAGGATTCTACAGAATCCAAATTAAAATCAGTAAGGCCACTGTGGGGGGAAAAAAAATTCATGCTAATCATGCTTTTTAGAGGTGCCTCATAGCACTGTATCCTCTGCTTTCCCTCAGTATTACCACCACAAACATGGTTTGAGGAGCAGTTTTCTTCATCACTGTCCCAAGGACTGGAGGTGAGGCTGACTCAGACGCTCATTCTTACCTGTCTTGGAGACAAAAGTAACCCTTGCAGCCTCCCAATCTGCATGAGCCTCTCCCTAATGCCATGACCTTCCAAAGATGGTCAAGACTGGCCTTGCAATGACATCACACACCTCCCTGGGTACTTCTGGGTGCAAACAATCAGACCTTGTGGACTTGTACATGCCTGGTTCCTCCAAGTGCTCCCAAATCTGGTCCTCCTCCACTGCGAGGAAGTCTCCCATGCTCCACACTCTCCCTTTGGTCTCAGGGGCCTGGAGTTCCAGAATGTTGATCTTGCCTGTAAGGAAGGAGACAGAGAAGGCATTTAGTACCTCATCTTTTCTCTGTGCTGTTTGTTTGCCCCACTTAAAGTGGCCCCTTGCTGCTCCCTTTGCTTGACTGTCTACTTGTCAGGATGGAAATTTCTTGAGCTTGGAGAAGGTGATCCTTGATAATCAACCAGCTCTTCCAGATTCTCATCCTCTCCAGGGTTGTATCCTATAGGATTCTCTCAAGCAGATCCCTGAAGAGGCCAAAGTCTGCTCTCCTATACATTGGTTTTTTGGCCTGCTGCCCACGTGTAGGACGATAAACCCACAATTTTACAGTCATTGCAGACAAGGTTATCTCTGACTTTCGCACCCGTGACTAATCACAGGAATTTTTTTTTTTTTTTTTTTTTTGCAGAAACCACAGCCAGGTTATTGTCTTGTCATGGTTTGGTTATGTATAATAAAATATTTATCACCACTTATCAGTAACCACTAGCATCTACAAGAAAGTGAAACTTAACAGCAAATTTACAAAAGAACTAAAGGATTGTGTTTAAATGCTCCTTTTTTTCCCTTTTATTTTACAATGACGACTTTTAAGAAGAGAGAGGGACTCCATCTCATTCTATAAGCATAAATAAAAGGAATTTATGAATATTTTAAATATTTTCAAACAACTATCATACCTATGTATCACACATGTAGAGCATCTAGTATTACCTAACAGTTATTTCTCCTCTATTGGTCATGTGAAAATAGTGTAGGGTATCTTGTTTTTCTCTTCCTTTACCAACTTGAACATTCACAGCAATGCTTACTATGTTCTTAATTCATTTACCATCTGAACCAGGAAAGACTTGTACACCACTAATTCCTCTCGTAGATAAGAACTCCTAGGAGTAAGGCTTGTTTTATCTATATTTATCTCCTGTCTATGGCAACTCTGTTTTGTCCTTTCTGACAGGCACCAAATAAGGAATGTCCACATCAGATATTTTAATTACTTGAAGTCCTTTTCTTATTGAACACAGGCAGCAAAACACCTCTTGTGTTAACCTTTCAAAATGTCAGCTTAATTTATGAATACAGTGATTTGTTTTCTTAGCTCTGTTGTTACAGATGATATTGTGTTATGTTACTGTTACAAAAAGTGTGTTTTAATTGCATACCAAAAACGTGCTTAAGAATCTCTGTAATTCATGAGAAGAGGTGCTTGACTGCTTATAGACAGTTTAAGCAGATCAGGGAATAAGCATATAGATTTTGTTGGGGCAATGCATATTGTGTTTGTTCAGATTTTTATGCCAGCCCCCCTCATTCAGATTCTACACGGGCCTTACATTTTTATGTAGCAGAGGCCTGAACAAAAGACAGTGGCTGCATATAAAAACATTCCTGCTGAGTGGCATTTAGACAGAATACAAGCACCTCACATGGCTAACACAAAGTTTAACAAAAATCCTCCTTCAGATCAGGAAGATACTAGCAGTGTTCCACCACCTCTGCAAATTGTTTCACATCATTCCCACTTCATCAGAAAAGAGTGACCTGTGCCTCACTGAGCATGCAGTAGTTTGACACTACATAATTAGATTAGGTAGCATACTAAAGCAGCAGCAGTGGTTGTGAATTGTTATGTACCTGTTCTCAGAGTTGTTAATGGCTCACAGGCAGTGGCCACCAACAAGAAGCTTCAGAACACATGTTCCTTGACACAAGGTGCATCCAACCTTTCTCTTGGCATTTGCTAAAAGAGGATTCTGGGGGATTAGTGATAAGGTTCTGAAACATTTCTACAGAAAAGGGTGCCATTGATGTGTTTGCTCAGAGCAAAACAAAATGTCTGTTACAGGAAAAAAAAAATAGATACCTGATGAACTGAGGGTTTTTATTGCTTAAGCAACATGTCTTTTCCAGATTATAAATCCAGTTCGAATCAAAGGAGAGAAAGGTTACCTTCTGGCTACTGGCCCAATGACCTAGCCTGCACATCATTTTTCCTCCTTGGAGTCTCATCAGCAAAGGAGAACACATTGGATTTGTTCTCCATGGAATTTCCATGCTAAATAATCAAGCCTACAATAACTTGGATGACCAGTGGTATTATTCATGTTCTTAAGGCTTTGTGGAATTAAGGCTTAATTCCACAGCACTTCAAGGTTATATAATGTCCTTAACAAATTTCATTAGCACTTTAATGAAGTATTATTTTTTTTTATTCTTTCTTTTCTTTTTTCTTATTTTTTGCAGAGCAGTTCTGCAACAACACTACACTTTAGATCTGAAAGAAATGCTTCAACAGAAGTCTCCATAAAGTCAAAGTCAAATAAAAAACACTGAATTATTTAGTAAAATCCACAGGGGGGAAAATCAAAATCAAAAAATGTCACCATTTTCTTTAAAGAAAAATATTGACATTGCTATTTAAACTAAACACAAGCGCACATTAGGAACATTTTCTATTTATTCTTGGACTAGAAATTAAATGTCTACATCCTTTCTCATAACATTGCCAAAGGCAAATCAGTTACCAACAAACAAAACATTGTGACTTGTTCTTAAGTAGCTTACCATCACATCTATTGTTACATTTGGTATAACATAATGTCCGTGTGTTCATTAAATCCACATTTCACAATATGGCACATATGTTACTTCTCTCCAAAAGCCTGTGAGCCAGGTGGGAAAAGTCAATAGCTTTGGTCACATTGAGCATTCCTGCCACAACACAGAATCCCAGCTTTGTGCTTTGCATTGTCTGCCTATTATGCAGAAAATCAAATTGCTAATATGTCCTTTTGCTTAAAGCTGTAAACACATAGCAGATCACAGTAAACAATAGCTCTGCTGCATATGTAGCAGATGTCCACATTTGTCTTCTTAAGATTTTTATTTTGAAAGGCCATTCAAATAAAAATACTTATGTATATGAATTGTCTTCATTGTTTTCCAAGGCCTGTAAACATATGCCTCTCCTGAGGAAGAAAAACTTTTTCCCATTGTGCTGGCTGTGTCTAGAAGTGCAACTGTGATGTATTTCAGACCATTTACCTAAAAAATTATGAAAGTAGGGGGAAGAAGGATACTTCTTACAACTCATTAACTCAAGTATCAAAGTATATAAAATTTGCAGAACAGATTACTCTTCAAAATTTCTGTGAATATCTCTGCCAGGCCAGGTGCAGAAGGACTGGTACCACTGAACTTAACTGAAACAACAACCTGCAATATATCTGAAGGTGGCAAACTTGAGCATACAGGAAAGCATTGGAAATAACCTAACAGGTATAACTAGAGAGCATCAGATGTCAAGCATTTGATTACACAAAAATATTTCCTAGTGGAATCCTGAAAGTCTAAAGAAGAGATAAGCTCTATGAGTTCTTCTTTTCAAAGCTTGCCAGTCTACATGTTTGAAAGTAATATCAGGCAAAGCACTTTTTTTTTTTTTTTTCTGTTAAGAGTGACAATTTGAACAGAAAAAATGTCACAGCAAGAACTGAGTCTCCATCACTACTCATACTTTTGTAATCCACTACAGAGGAAGTCACTGAAGGCTATTTTAAAACCAGTGGATAGAGGGAGGAGATGAATTAGAGCTGCTGGCATTTAAAATATATGTCCCAGAAGTAAAACTTGTGGGTTTTTTTTCAGTAAAGTGACATCAGATGTGCAGTGTGTTCAGACTTTACACAACACAAAACTTTCTGAGAGAGCAAAAATGTGTGATCAGATAAAAACATGTCATTCTTGAGAGTTTATTCTACTTCAAATGCATTTAACACAGAAACCACACATGCACGCCACAATTACAGGTCCGTCAGTACATTTTTGGTGTCTGTCTAATAGAGTAAAAGCCATCATTCTCAGGAAGGAATATCTTCAGCCTTGATCTAAAATTGTTAACACCAGTAGTAATGACATTCACTTAAGTGTTTCTTATATACATTAAACTTTAATGGTACAGAGACTGTGTTTCTTTTTGATGTCAGTGCCGCATTAGCCATGGAGAAATAACTACGCACCAGCCAATAGCTGCATAACACAATTTGCTTGCCAGCAAAACTAGCAAAAATGTGAATGTGTGAGGAGTTCAACTTTAAAAGCATAGGTGGAATTAAAAAAATATAAATCACACACTTTCTGTACCTTCCTATTAATACAGAAGTGGCTACCACGTTACAATAAACCACACTATAAATAACTCTAAATATCCTTGGACAAATCCTCTGATACTGCCAGCAGCTGCTGAAAGCCACTCAAAACAGCCATGAAATAAGAATCAAGATTCCCACAAATCCTGAATACAATATACTTATAAGGTCTCTTAGTTAGGGCCATTGCTTTCTTACAATTGTGTAAAACATTTTGATGCAAAGCTCTGTTAACAGAAATATTCCTATAAAACTAGGTGGAGGCTCTCTCAGCTAAAACAATTCCATTCCATTTCTCTGGAATTTCAACAGCCAAATAAGAAACACACTCACAGAAAACACAGCCAAGAAAACAAAATATGTACCCCCACCAATCAGCTGCTTTTTAGATGAGAGATAGAACCTAATGCTTAACAAATGTAAAGTTTCCAGTTCAGTGTTTCAAGACAGTTGTACAAGATAAGGCTTCCTTTGAAACTAGTAGCAGAATGCTTATTTCTACACCTAAACAAACAAATAAATAAATAAATGAATCCATCTGTGTGTTTACAAAGTAATTAAAGAGAAAGCATGTAAACATGCAACAGAAGTGTTTATCCCTTCTGGGTGAAGAGAGGAATTTTTATTTTTAAATTATTTCCCCCAATGGCTTATATAGCCCTGCAATTCCTCAATCTACATATTGTAATACACATTATATTGGAGAACGTGTTAAAACAGTGGTGGAGCCTCTTTATTTTTTAAAGCAATCCTCCTGACAGAGGATGCCTAAACTGCACAGACTATTTCACAGTAAGAAGCATGTCATGTCTTTTGGTGATCAGGCTTCCGCTTTAAATCTAAGCAGCTAAGTTGAAAGCTGATAAGGACTCCAAGGATGAGGATGCTGGAGTCTGAGAGGATAAGCCTTTTTTCTCCTTTTTTTCTCTTTACCATTTTCATATCTTATGACTTGGGACATTTCTCCTGAATGGGAGCGCAACCCAGACACAGCATTTTAGAAAAATGGAGTAAACATAATACCTATAACTCTTTCACTATTCTTGCACAGTAATAATGTTGAATTGCTGTATATATTTAATGGCATTACTGGCTCTATAAAGATACTGTGATGACTAATGGAAATATTATCCTTATTTGAGGTGATTATAGTAGAGTTAGTGGTTCTCAAAGAGCTGGATGAATCTTCATTTTTATTCTCAGAAGAGGGACAAGAATCTTAACATCTACACTTCAAACTCCACTGGGAGGGTCTACATGTCGGGGCTGGTGTCCTATACTTACACTAATAGTGTTATTTTTTTCCACAGTTGCTTTTTAGAAATTAACTTCTTTTAATTCCTTTCTGTTGCAGGAAGAAAAAATCATAAAATATTCATAATATTTTTACTTTTATTTACACTGTTAGTAGAGATTTGTCTCTATTTCATGCTTCGTGTGTTTATGAATAATGTACAGTTCAGCCAATTTTTCAGGAAATAACATTTTTCAAAGACCACACATTGTATTTGTGCACTAATCATTCCATCACCCACATTTGCTGCATTTGTGATTGGTCTGCTTTGCATCAATTAGCTCAATTTGAAAAACATTCAGCAACAGGTTGATCATACCTTTAAATCAGTCAAAAGAACTTATTTGTTTTCCTTGCTTAGTGACAAATCCAGTTACCATTATTAGTTTACTTACATTCACCCTTCAATACATATTGATAGTTTCTTGGCCTTATCAGCACCACCCAATTAACATGGCAGCACACATTAGTACAGTTTTAAATCCCCAAGTTACTATCAGCTAGGTAAATGGTGGCAAAATATAGCTACTGTAGGCTTCTGTGCCATTAGATAACAATTGCTTACAGAGGGCTGTGCACCTAATAAATTATCCATTATGTGGGCATTTGTGATCCAGCATATTATTAAGAATAGTCATGCTTCTTCACAACACAATTTAAATTCTCTTCAGCTGACAAAATTAAATTCCAAGATGTCTAAGCTCCTTGCTTAGCATGGGTACTACTGCAGAGTTTAAGAACTCCAGCAGGTAATATTTACAGAAAACCAGCCTTGATCCAGGTAATGGCAAGATAATAACAAGACAGAGACATCCCAAGTCCCTCAGCTAAGAATGAAGCAATGTTTACTGCCTTGTTCTCACTCTCCTTCCCACCCACCTAATCCATAAACAAAGTGAAGCTTCATCACCTGTACTGATGTCACTGTGTGACTATCACTGTACTGCTTTCAAACACTGAACCAGTGGTAATGATTACTTTTCAGATGTGCTATGGCTGTCTTTCCATGTTGGAGCAGCACAAAGAGGCTGAATCCAGAATTCTCAGTCCAGCTTTACTTACCACTCCATACCTTTGAAACTAAGTTTTTATTGATTGTCATATCATATATTCTTTTTCAAGATCCTTCTAAATTTAGTGTCTTTCTGACTAGTCATTCCTGAAAGAAATGCCATTTAAATTTACCTTCACTGTGTATGGCCACAGAGCTAGGTCAATTTACCTCAGGTCAGATTCTGCACTATTTTTATACAGTTTAAATATATGTGCTTTATCGTAGTCCCTCTGGAGGAAAAAAAAAAAAAAAAAGGAATAAAAGGGGCAGGTTTTAAAAATACTGCAAGTCATTAGATACTAGTCAGCTCTCTTCACTCAGGGCATATAAAGAACAGTACTGAAATATTTTGCATTTCTCATTTGAAGGTAGTTTTTCAGGCATAATTACAAGAATGCAGTTTACAGGACTACTACTGCAACCTTACAGTGGAAAAGAAGCCTTTTCTCATCTTTTACAAGGAGGAAAAAAAAATACAGCATAAAGCTCAGTAGTCAGATGGCCCTTGGACTCTGAATCACATCATTTTCCACCAAGAATGGAACACATAAGAAAGAAAATCATGTGTCAGAGGCTGCAAAAACTTTCATTTGAGCTGATCAGAGAATGACCTGACCTAGACTGATGCAGTGTGCTATGCTGAGGTTCAGTTGTGCTACACCACACAAGGGCAACAACATTCAGTCAACATATGGGCATGTGGTGCTCCACTGACCTGGAGTCCTGGCACATTTGCTGCAGCCGTATGCCACTGAGGAAGGCTCCCACCATGGAAGGAATATGGGCATAATGCAGTAGGATACCTGTAAACACTGCAGAAAAGCATCCACATACTGCTAGGAAAACCTGCTGATGCAACTCCAAGAAAGGACCAGAGGTATTTTAAACATTTTAGTTTGTTTGTTTGCTTTTTAACAGTGACAACAGAAGGACAGCTGTCTACAAACCAGCTTTGGCATTGCAGAAGTGGTTAACACAGAGGCCAAAAGTAGAAGTTAAGCACTGTCAGAAGGAGGTTAGATAATCAATAATGTATTTCCATCTCTGCCTTTGATTCTTCCAGCACAAGAGATGTGCAGTCTTGGATTGCCTGAGAAATGATCAAGCCGTTTTGTAATGGTGGTTTTCTAAGAAGAAGATCAGAAAACTCTTCAGAGACTTGTACCTTTGGGAGAACTGCTTGCACTTGGCCAGCTGCACAAATAAGAATAAGCAGAACAGAAAGGTGAATATTCATTCTGGTGTGATAGGTTGGTTACTCTAAAATGGTGAATTATATTCAATACTAAAGGCTGAAATTACTGTCATAAGAAGAAGTTCAATTTTCATTACATGTGTACAACTACCCAGATACAGAAACAAAACAGACCACTACTGACAGTGTATATAAATATACTTGAACCTCTTGTTTGCCTGAACAGTCTGTGTCCTTAGCCCTTGCTGAGATGATAATTTCCAGAAAGAACAGCACTCAAGGAAATAACATGAGCTTGTACCTCGTTCTCTCTAAATGGTGCAAAGCAGTTAGATCCCATATTAGGCATAAACAGCAAGGATTTGATACAGGTGGGGGGTAGCTCTGTGAGAAGAGCCTGGGGCCACTCTGTGCTGGACAAAGCCGATTCCAGCTAGCTCCAACAGACCCTCTGCAGAACTAAGATGGTGGTATCTCTGTGAAAGTCTATTTAAGACACGAGAAAAAATTATGGACAGGCAGAGGAGAAGTGGTGGGGAAAGAACTACACACAGCAAGTCAGAGAAGGAAGAAAGGGAGGAGATGCTCCACCACAAGGGCAAGTGTCCCCTGCAGTTCACATACTCAACCCTATCTCCTGTGCCACGTTAGGGGATGGGTTCCCACTACCTGAATCTATTGAATTGCAAAGCAAATTGAAATAATTTTCCCCAGGTCAAGTCTGATTTGCCTATGCCAGTACTTGTTAAGTGATCTCTCTGCCTATATCTCAGCTTCTAATTTTTCTCATCCTAGTTTCTCCTCTCATGTCACAGAGGAAGGGAAGTGAGCAAATGGTTGGGTGCATGGCCCTTAGCCAGGGCTAACTCGCCACACATCCATGGACTGAAACACAGGCTGAGGCCAGGGCTCTTGTCATGTATCTGAGACACCAGGTCGGGGCAAAGATCTGGTAGAAACTGAAAGTCTTAATGCATTGCAACATGGATTTTCGGCTAACCTTGAAAAAGAAGGTTCTGCATCCTTCTTTGTTGGTAATTCTGATAATTTCTAAGTTGATTTTTAGTTATTTATTATGACAGTATTAACACCTGGCCTCCAGTTACACAGTACACAGCACACATCTGTATAATGTCCACATCCTTTAAGTCTTTCTCCTCTAAATTCATTAGGATATATTAGGATAGATCCACTTTACTGACAGACACACATTCAAAACATGTTTCAACCAGGCACACTCTTGCACTTTATGCACACTATTAAAAATCAAGGTATAAATAAGAATATGTTTACAATGTTAAGGGATGAGGGAACCAATCCAACACAGGCACAGACTTACTGGGGGTTCAGAGAAGATTCTTCTGACATAATCAGGAGAAGTATTATTTGAATTAATTTCTTGCTGTAATGGATTCCCTCTACTAACAGTAGCTGGCAATTTCTACATGCTTTCCAAACTACCTCCACTGCTAGAAGAGTATCTTGCCATGTTAGAAATTACTTAAATCTCTCCAGTTCCAAGTACACTGACACTCAAAATTTATTGCTTCAGAAAGGGTACATGAGCAGGATACACTAACATGGCTAGGATTCAATACAATATAACAATTTTTGCATTGCAAATCAATTTATGAAACTTGTTAATGGCTCACTGAAGTTCCAGGGATTTTTCTTTTCTTTTGTTTAATTCCCCATTTGGAATGTCCTTGTGAAGCCCAAGATGTTCAGAATGGGCATTCCAGTGAATACTAGAGAGAATGCCACCTTCTTCCCTATGATATAAATATGGATGCTGAACAGCCCAGAGGTGAGAAAAATCTCACTTGTGACAGGTAACAAAATGACTACAGTAAAAAACCCAACATGTCAAGTTGAGGTGAAAATTTTCACACACTGAACAAAAGGATATCCATTTTCATGATGGCAAGTTGCAAGTAACAGAAATTCAACACATCTGGTGTTTTACCCTAGAGCAACTCACCCTCAGCACCTTCAATAAACACAAGACGACAAGAAAACTAAATACGTAGATGCATCATGCCAGACATTTTCAAGGCATTCAAACCACATCATTATCTGAAAGACTGAATTAGCTTACCATTAGTTTCCCTGATACTTTAACAGAAACAAGCTCTAATTTTTAAAGCTCAGTGAGGTCTGTGTAACTGTTTCAGGAATTAATGGCTCAGAATGTTGACAGTTTTTGAAAGAGAAAAATCTTCACTGCCAAAACCAACTACCTGTAGGTGACAATACAATTCTCAAAATTAGTTTGTCATTGTACCTCTGGGCACGCTTTAAAATATACCACATATAATTGATGACACCGGCTAAAAGAAATGTTTCCTTATACTTCATCTGTACAGCTTCTCACTGCAGTACACAGAAGAATTCCAAGAGAACCAACAATACAGTTACAGATAAGCTGTAAGAGGTATGGAGAATGCAAGTAGGACAGGACTCAGTGTTCATTTCTTCACATATCATGATAGAGGAAAACAAATAATCTTCATTTGCATAAGAGAGAGAGCACTCTGCTCAAAATCACAACATTAAGACTCCTCCAATACAGGATATCCTATAACTTCATCATTGTGGCATGTCTATCTGATCCTTACAGATTTATCCTTAAAGATTTCTGTTACAGTCTTAATTCCTGCTGGTCAATCTTATAGAAAATAATTACTCCCTGGCAGGAGCCTTTGCAGTATTTCAAGACTGCCACCTCTATATCCCAGCCTGCCTACCTCTAAGCTAAGCATCTCCAAGCTGTTCAGTCTTTCCTCATAATTAAGGATTCTTTGAGACCCCTTGAGGGAAAAGCCATTCTGAGTTTGTCAAAATGGTTTTGAATTCCATCTCATATCACAGAATACTTGTAGCTATTACTAAATTAGTGACATTGGCAAATTCACCATCTTTTAGAGCAGTTTGCAGATTTATCTCCTAACCCATGTTGGGATTCATTGTATAATCCTGAAATGAGACCTCTTGTCTTTGAGAGCATCATTTGGGCTACGAAGATGAAAAAACGAGATGAAAGATGAAAAATAAAAAATGAAAAATATTTGTGAGAAAGATGAAAAATATTTGTGAGAAAAAGTAAAGTGGCAGTGACTAGCCCCTTAGAAACTATAATTTTACTTGGAATGAACACAGATAATACCTAAAAATAAAACAGGTGCCACCACAAACGCATTTGCTAGGTTTATAATTGTATATTCACATGTTAAGCTTCCAGCATTGTTTCCTTGGAAAAAACATAAAACAGTATTACCATCTATTAACTATTTAAAGAAATACATCCAGGATACTAATGCCCATCCCCCAACTTTAAATATACTAAAAATGTCAGAACTTAATCACAAAATCATAGAATGGTTTGGGTTGGAAGAGACCTTAAAGATCATCTAGTTCCAACCACCTGGCATCAAGACCAGCTTGCTCAAAGCCCCATCCAGCCTGGCCTTGAGCACCTCCAGGGCTGGGTCATCCACAGCTTCTCTGGGCAACCTGATTCCAAGCCTCACCATCTTTAATCATCCTTAACTTCATTACTTCTGTCCCACGTTAAACATTATTATGTCTTCATTCTTTAAAGTAATTATTTGGCTATTTGCTAGTCTAAGCACTGATCCTCATTTTCAGTTGTATTGCCTATGAAATTAATGTCTTTATTATTAAAGTGTAGCAATACATGGCCTTATTTCATCTATTTTTTTATCTAAATAGGGTCACAAGTTTAAAAATCACTGATTTATAGATTTATACAGTTTGGTTGTGGATGGAAAAATTACTGTTTTCTTAATCACTAGGGATCCAAATTAAGCAGGTTACTACAAATACGCATGTGAAAAGTTTCACTAGACACTAAGTTTACTCAATAAGTCTTACCTACTGAGAACCAAATTAAATTCACAGAGAAATGTAAAGCCTTGTCTACTCACAGCTAGACTGCCATTTAAATATTAATAATTAATTTTATGCTTCATATTTAATGATAAAATATCTTATAAATTAGGGCCCTCATTCAGAAAAAAAATGAAAAGAAATCATTAAATGCAATCCTGAGGCTATGTAACAAAGTTAACAGAACTTAGCAATTTCCAGAAACCAAATTTTCAATGGGGTTTATGAAGAAAAATATGTCTATTGAGATTCTTTAAAAGAATTTTCACAGGTCAGCAGACACATTGCCCCGCTGACACATGATGTTCCAGAAATGCCCCAAGGGTGGAGACAGACTATATATAATCTGTAGAATCCTTTAAAAAATTCTAGATCTAATTGTTTTCCTGATAAGATGATTGGAATTGAGCTCAAATTATAGACAGGAAGACATGAAAACAACAGTATTAAGTATACATGAAAGTAGTGCACAGAAATAGCCAAACCAGCTTTGAAGAAAGTAATTTTAAAGATGAAAATTAAAAGCATTCTGCCATTCCCAAGCTAATTAACCCACTGAGAGGCAGAAGTAGGATCATAATACTGCTGTACAGGGGCTAAACTAGTATATCAGCATTTTATTTCACTGAGAAGTCTGCTCGGTGCTGAGCTAGGAACTTCTAAAATGATGCTGCACTGCAAGATCTGAATATGTGGTAACATTCTAAATCTGTGGGAGAACCAGCACCAAAACTGGCTAATAAGTTTTCCATGTTTTTAAATGTTAAACCATACATTATTTCTATTTTTTTACCATTTAAAAGTCAACTGACAACATGTCTATGTGGCCTTCATTATATCCTATTTTCCCTCTGAATACAAGGTCAGAAAAAGATATTTTATTGAAAATGGAGAAACAAGTTTTATTGTATTGACTTTCTGTATTTAGTTCAAAAAAACATATCACCATGAAGAATAAACTATAGAAAAAATACAAGCTCTTCGGGTATTACTAATGTTTATACTTGGTGTTTATATATCCAACTCCTGAGAAAAAGAAATATTTTCTTTTTAAAGGTTACCTTGTAACATTTCTTTAAACTTACAGAAACAGAGAATATGATGAATTGGAAGGGACTCACAAGGATCATAAAAGTCCAGCTCCTGGCCTTGCATAGGACACCCCTAGAATCACACCCTGTGCCTGAGAGTGTTGTGCAAACACTTCCTGAACTCAGACAGGCTTGGTGCTGTGACCACTGACGTGGAGGGTCTGTTCCAGTGCCCAAACACCCTCTGGGTGAAAACCTTTTCCTGATATTCAACTTAAACATCACCAGACTTCAGCTTCATGACATTTCCTTGAGTTCTGTCACGGGTCACCACAAAGAGATCAGTGCCTGCCCCTCCTTCCTCACAAGGAAATTGTACCTGCAATGAGGTCTCCTCTTCTCCAGCTGAACACACAAAGTGACCTCAGGCCCTCCTCACACATTTCCCTTCAAAGCCTTTCACTATCTTCATCGCCTTCCTTTGGACACTCTCTAATGGTTTAATGTCTTTCTTATATTGTGGTGCCCATATGGTGTACATCTGCCCCGCCCAAGGTGCAGAATCCAGCACTTCTCTTTGTTAACCCTCATACAGTTGGCAATTTCCCACTTCTCTGATTTGCTGAGGTCTCTCTCCAGGAACTCTCTGCTCCTCCCAACTTAGTCTCATTAGCAAGCTTACTTAGCATCCCTTAATGCTATTAATCTTAGCATTTAATTTCCATTTTTTATATTCGACATTTTTGTAAAGGTGAACTGCTTAAAATCTCTGACCAACAATGCTGTTAAATTCTCTGTATTACAATTAGGACCAAGTGAGATAAAAGAAAACAAAACTGATTCGGCCTACTAAAAAGTTGCCTTAGTCTTTTTTTTCATTTCAAGAAATAAAAGTGTGTACTTTAAAAAAAAAAAAAAAAAAAAAGCTTGGCAATTTGTTCTTTTTTACTGTAAATCAATGCAGGATGTTTGCTTGTCTCACAATCCAAATCTACTCTGTAGACAACAAACAAGTATACAAGATGGAAGTCCTACTTTTTCTTTGTAGAAACATTGGAACGGCATGCCTCATGGGGTTTTTGGGTTGGATTCGTACTTTACCAGGAATTTGCTTTAGTACAACAGTCAGCTGTGATTCTGTGTCTCACCACCACACACCCTTCAGCACACAATCTGAATCTGACCAGCCTGTCTCAATCATACCACTGCAACCCCTTCCAATAAGATGTTTAAAGAAACTATGTCAAATAAAGTCCTCGATCTCTGTTCTAAACTCCCAGCAGCACATTTATCCACATTGCCTTAGAGGCAAACACTGGGCCTCAGTTCCTGCCTCCCTGCCATCTATACCCACTACAGGATAGGGCAAAGTACAACCAATTTAAACTACAAAGACCCACAGAAGAACTTCAAGTGTAGCTACCAAGGGACAGCCTTGACACCAGTACCCCACTGCCATAATGGGTATCACAGGTTGGTGCACCCTACACAGCACAGACACCTTTTCCATGCAGCCCAGCAGCCACCCTGCCTTCTAAGACAGAAGAACAAAGAACCCAGTCTTTAGAGATGCAAATTAAACACAGCAAGGAATGGTCTCTGGTCACTAGGACCTACTAATGTGGAACAGCCCATATCTACACTACTGAACTTTCTCCAAAAAAAAAAAAAAGGACTTTTTCCAGTTGGAAATGTGGAAATGGACCTACCATAAATACATCTCAGTCTTTTTTACTCAGCCATACTTATCTTCAGCATGACATATGTGTCAAACTTCCCTCTACTTTTCACAAAAGCCACACATCAGTATATCCTACATACATTCAGTAATGCACCCCGTGCCAAGCCCTATCATGGTTTCTCAACTCTGTTGGATAGACGTTATCAAATGCTGCTGCCATACATGAAAAATCTGACTTTCACAAGGGTTTGTTTGTCTCAGCTTTTGACTAGATGCTTTGTGTTGTCACACCTCCCTGGCTACCCTAATTAATAGGAAAAAAACCCTTCCGTACACAGCAGAAGAGGAGGCCCTATTCTGGACTACATCTAGTAGAAATTCTCCTTAGCTGATGCTGTCAGTCAAGCAAAAGTGCCCCAGGCAGACTAATTTGAGGACCTGTTAACAGCTTCTCCCTGTCATGAATCATAATCCATAGTGATGGCTCTTCCAGACCCTTAGGTAGTGTCTCCATTTTACAGAAATCAAAATACAGCTCCTTAAGAGTAAAGAATGCAATTGTCACTCGAGTGAAAAGGCCAGACTGCCACCAGGATATATGACATCAGTGACAAAAGCAGAAGAAAGGTCAAGGACCTCTTTCAGGTTCTATACCTGGGCTAGAATGGTCCTTTGGAGGAGGAAACATCCCAAAGTCATGCCCCATGGCAGAGTCTGGGAAGGTCTCCCAGCTGAAGATTCCAAGACTCTCAGAAAGGTGCAGGCACAGGTGTAGCCTGCCCTACTTAGTGTGTGGAAGTGTCTGATCATCAGTCTTGGCAAAGGGGGCAAGGTACTTGGCATAGGTACTGATGGATGAAGAAGAGAGGTCTAGCCAGACCTCAACTCCATTTCTCATTCAGTTTCTTGCAGACTGTTAAGAGGATGGTCATCTCTTGGCCTCCTCAATACCAAGACTCTGGTTTTTTTGCTTTCCAACTGTGAAAAATCAGCAAATTCCTTCACAGGCGTTCACAGGAAAGGCATTTGTACAGCATGATGACAAAGGTTCACCTGGCATGCCCTGGGAAATGGCAGAGGCATTCTGGGATGTTTGTAGAGCCATGTCAGAAGGAGCAAGTCAAAGCAGCACAGCCTTATCTATTCTAGAAATTGAGAGCATTTTAACTGCTGAATCACACCCAGGGAGGGTGCTGGAGAGGGCTTGGATGGCAGAGGCCAAATTCATGCCAAGAAGGATTCTGACTGTGTGTTAATCCAGGCCAATACAGTCCAGTGCCAGAAAACATCGATGGCAGACTCAGAGCCACTTGCATAGACACAACCACGACACACCAGTAACTTCCACCTACACTCATCCATCTTCTCTTATATCCTCATACAAACTCACAGTCCACATATTCGAGATTTCCTCTCCAGGCTCTTACTGCTTTAGTTCATTTCAAACAAAGATTCCAGAAGTTTTACAGGAAACATTTATCGAATTATGCTACTTACCTAGGGCTTCTCTTCTTCATGGCTTTTGTACATTGATTTCTGCTGGTAGAGGCTCTGAGTTTGCAAGTTTTATTCTGATTTAATTATGTACTTTGATTTAAGAGGTAACATTTATTTTTTTCCTCCCAATGTAGGAATGGATTTTTTAAAAAATTGAATATGTAAATATATCTTTCTGTTCTTTTCATTTGAAAGAGAAGAAGTCAAAGGTGCAAGTGGAAGGAGTAGGTAACTGATTGCAAGTTACAGTAATGGCCTACTATTTGTCCCTGTAATGCAAATTTTCTTCCTTAGAACAAGAGGAAAACTCAAGTCATGGAAAACAGTGCCTTACAATTCCAAACAGCTGCTTGATATGTAATTCATAAACTGCTCAGTTTTCACCAGAAAGTGGGCTAGAGGTTTGCTTTCCCTATATTCCTCGGAATCTGGAGCATTCTCAGTCCTATCCCCAATGGTTAGAAACTCCTGTCTTAGGTAAATTTAATGGCCAGTTTATAATTTGCATTCTTAGAGACACAATTCAAAGGTTTAAATTATGAGAGCTAGTGCTCCTTAATAACTTCTGGTTTGTTGTTTCCCTCCTGAAAAAAAAATTCCAAAGGAACCAGTACAATCTGGTTTTACACTGGTTTATATAACATTAACGTCAATGAAACTGCAAAACCTGTATTTTTGAGGGAAGGATTTTAATTCTGTTGCCATGAATGGTACTTGAATGCACACCAACTCCGTTTGTATCTACAACTAATTTAATTAAAGCATAGCTTAGTGATATTCTTGAAAAAAACATACTGAAACTTTTAGCTACCTCTATGTTAATTATCTTTATAGATTCATAGAGCAGCACAGAGGTTACCAAAAAGTTCAAAGTGAATAGTGACATAGCTCCAAAACTGTAAATAACAGCTGGACTTTTGAGATTAGAGACTGTGAATAAATCAATGGTAGATTAAAATACTAAAGGTCTTATTCTAAGTGGCAGAAAATAATGTTTTACTGCCACTTGAGTGCATTCCAATTTTTCCTTTTGTATGCACTCATTAGATTTGAGATCTATTTATTAGTCAAAAAGAGCCATTTCACTCCCTTTTAAAAGCACCTAGAATGCATATATAGCTTATAGAGCATAATGAGGCTTTTTTCCCCCTCAAATCTTTATAGTTTACAGAGTATGTAAGTATTTTCAACACAGGATCTAAATAGTTACTTATCCAGTTGACCACGAATTTACAAATTAGTGTCATATCATTTCAAGCTTTTTGCTTTGCTTTTTCAAGCTGACTATTAGTACAATGCTTCCCAAATGAAAGAAAACTCAAAAATAAGAAGTCATGCCTACAGTATGCAAGTCAGGAAAAAGAACCTGTTCTACTCTACAGGGTTTGTTTTGGGGATTTTTTCAGTTTTTAGGCTGAAGTGTAATGTAAGAATGTCACTCCTAAGTAATTTGATCCCCTTTACGTTCAGAATTACATACAGAGTTCCCATGTTATGAGTTATATAGCTATCAAAGCAGTCTAGAATTTTTACTGGTATTTGATGAAATTCTACTATCATGCTCAGATCTTCCTCTCATTTAACCTTTGCACCACAACCATAGAGTCTGTATTTTGTCTTCTTCCTTTCTTATCCACAGTTCAATCGAGCTGTTATTTCCTTTAAACCTCATAAACTTCTTAACTCATTTACACTCATAAAGATGGGGACTAGAGTCATCTTAGACTACACTGAGTTATTGTGTGTAGCTTGCATTATCTACTATCATGCTTTGCTTCTAATTGTTTGCAGACACAAATGGTACAGAAAGGAAGGCAGACATTTAGAAATATGTCTCATGATCAGTGGAAAAATATCCCCAGGGAAAAATCTTCCAGTTGCGAGTTAAGTGTGAGAACCAAACTGATTATTCTTCTACTAACATATTTTGCAATCGTGTTAAAAATCTTAGTAACTCATGTTTTTTCAGTAACTGCAGTCTTCCACTACAGTATTTTTAGTTTGTTTTTTTTTCTTAAAAGACAAACCAACTTGAAATGTCCCAGAATCATTCACAATAACATCATAAAAAACACAAGGAGTTGCAAAAACACAGAAGGATCTACAACATGTCACTGTCAGTAAATTTCAGGAACTACTGGTAATAGTTCAGAACAGTCTCAAGATCCACACAACTTCACACTTGATCTTGCACCTCTGAGTGTTTTCTCAGCTTTTGCTCCACTATCTTCAGGGCCACCAGTCCATTTTCTTTAAGGGAACACTGAAGCAGACCTACCTTTTCCACAGATACTCCCAATACAGGAATACTCTGCTACTGATTAGACCATTTATATCCTACTGTTCACCTGGACTGCTTTCTTATTAGCCTGGTTAATGATCTTCCTCTTCACACCAGTCTTTCCAGAGCCTGTACAGCTACAGGCTCAGTCTTCACTCACTATTCCACCTGAGCTGGAGTAATTCATAATATCTGAATTTTTACTGAGGAAAATGTTTATTATACTGAGAAGCTAACAAGGCCCATTGGAAATAGTTTTCATAAATGCACAAGCCTTTCACAGGCTCAACATTCACAGCTGTTAGTCTCACACATACTATCACCCAGTAGCGCTCTGAAGACGCACCTGAAAGGAACTGGTTTCCTTGGAGGTCTGGAATTAATATTAAGCCTCTCCTTCCCCACTGAGAGTACAGAACCAACTATTCCAATTTAAACAAAGGCACACATACATCAATAATCAACATAAACACTAATATAAACATATCCATTCTTCTGTTGTCTAGGAAAATTGCAAGTTAACAAGAACTATATTCTCTTTAATCATCGGGGTTTGTAATTCCGTAGGACTGGAATATTTTACACCAAGTTTTAGTCAGTTGTACTTACCTTTCATCAGCTGGCAATAGCATTTCAAAATTAGTTACTATATTAGTTTGTGTGAATCCAGAAGTTTATATACATTGCAGTGTCTCTCTCAGAATAAACCTGTCTAGGCATGTTCTGTTCCAAGTTCTCAGTTCTGCACTTGTTAGCATGTCTGTTACTTCTGTCTTCACTTTGCCTATAAGAAAAAAACAATCTTCTAAGAAGCAATATTGCCTTTAACTATGATGGAAGATAAATGTGTGTCCCCATTCATATGAAAGTGAAAAATCACAACCCTCCGTAAAGAAGACTGCCATGGAGAACTTCAATTTTCAGTGACCAACTGACATGAAGATATAAAAGCATAAAAACATGAAAGTTGTGTAAAATCACTTGTCTTATTACACTACTGCAATCTTCAATATTCCTTTCATTTTCTGGATACTGGTCACTGTTCAAAAAACCCAAAAAAAAACAAAACAGAGCTCACAAACCTTCTGGTGCAGTTTACAAGAAATGAAACAAAGACACTTGTATCTTCATCTCTTTCTTTTCCAAAGTGTTTTTTAGCAACTAACATGCATATAACACTCTAACAGTACTGTAGCTCTCCTCAGCAGTGACTTCAATCTCTTTTCTGAACTCCTTACTCCTTTACATGATATTGCATAATCCTCTCAGATATTTTATCTTTCAATGAATTTTAAAATAAGGACTACATTTCAGTTAAAAAAAAAAGACCTCAAGAAGCATACAACATATTAGGGAAACCATCTAAAAATCTATTTGCAAATGTTATTCCTGTAGACACCAATAAAGATACAAAACACATCTGTTTGGGTTTTTTACACCTACACTCCTAATCTCACTTTTTAAATTCAACCCCACCCATTACCAGGAGGAAAAACTGCAACAGCAATAGACAGCATGTTCAATCCACAGATTTTTTTGATTTTTGTTTTTTTACCTCCTTTCCCTAAGAATCTCTGCTTGTGTTCCTGAAATGTAAGTCTTTAACTCTGATGTTGGATTTAAGTTTCTTTTCTCTTTGATGGATTGATAGAGGTTTTCTGAGTGTTGGAGTGAATTTCTACTGTGTTTGTTCAAGTAAGGGATTGATAGCAGTGGTTAAAAATGCCCAACATGGCACTAGCAGATGCTACACAAACTTCCCTGCAGAGCTCTGTGAATGCATTTCAGTCCTGATCTATAACACCCCTGCTATTCTTGATCTGGACCTCTCCTGTGCAGGGCCTGACAGGAGTTATCTGGTATTGTGACTCTGTGATTCGAGTAGATAGCCACTAAGGACTAGATACCCCAAAAGTCATCTTCACTTGTTTGCTAAGCCAGTTTTATGATTAGATCTAGATTATGTGGAAGTTAATAGGCATCGTCATGAGTCAGTAAATATGAAATTGTTTTTCAGCATCTGGAAAGAGCAAAGTGGTAAAAACAAGGTTACTCGCAAAAACACAGAAAAAGAAAAAAGAAACCTGGAATAAGGCATGTGAAAGCAGTTGGGTTGTTGTTGGGTTTTTTCCTATGACTATATGGCATTTTTTAATTCTGCATATGAAAATCCCAATGGAGATTTTCAGCGTGTGCTTACAACTGACTCATCCCAAGGAGTCACTGGTGTACTGGTGCTGTTTACTCAAAGTGTGAATTATAAAATGTTTTGGATTATTTCTCAGTCACAGTAAAAAAAAAAAAGTTTGAAGTGCTAGAAGCTCTACATACATAATGGGTATTTAATGAGAAAGCATTACCAAAAGAGAATACTGCCAGGAGTGCTAGTCTGAAGTGAGCTGGAAGGCTTAGCAGTTCCTGTCCATTATCTGTGAGACTGGAGTGCGACAGGGAAAGCACAGCAGATCAGTAAAACCAGGCAGGCAGCACATCTTCACTACTACAAACTTCCACAGATCTGCCAATGTCAGAGCTAGGGCAGTTTACACACAGGATCTGTTCCTAGAGCAGCAAACAAAGTACTCAGCAAGTCAGGGGAGAAAAGAATGAATCCCAGATGCTCATTTTGTAACTGCATGTTATTATTTCTTGAAATTCAAGTTAAGCAAGTCTAGCCTTTTTTTCTGTTACGTTCACAATATGGCACAGTCTTGCATCTTAAAACATAAAATTTTAATAATGATTTAGCAGGTTTCAAAATCTTTAATAAGCACGGTGCCCTTTTTCTTGGGAATTCCTATTACTACATTAAAGATACGAACACTAAATTTCCTTAGATGTTGTGTTAATGACTAACTTAAAAACTTTTGAAAATAAAGTATTTGCCAGCAAAAGAACAATACATTTAGAGTTCTATTAGTGTGTAAGGTATCACTGAAACACAAACTATGACTTTAAGTCCACTTGTTTCAAAGCAAAGTGGAAGCTGTTAAAGAGGTACTTGAAGCCAATACTTCTATGATGAAATACTGGATGCCACCATGGGCAATAGGTGAGGTACCAAATCTCAGTTGTCCATTATTCTAAAGTAGAGCAGAAAAGTGAACCAGCACTGAGTGTTCTTGGTTAATCAATACAAACTGAGCAACTGCACTAACTTGTAGTGAACAAGTGTGAGGAGGAAGCAGCAGCAGAGAGGACCTGTTGTGGGTTGACCACGCCCCTGTCCCTTGAGGAGTTGGGGAATGAAGCAGTGAAGGAGTTTTACTATTAGCATGCTACTGACAGGACACAGATAGAGTTACAACAGCTTTGAAAACTTTTTATATTTGTCATTATTACTGGTGAAGTATCACAATCCTAAGACTGAGGGAAAGGAGGTTGGGGATAAGTTTTTTATATCTCTGGTTTTGTTTCTCACAATTCAACTCTATTTTTAAAGTGGCAGTAAAATATTTTTTCCGCAGTTGAGTCTGTTCTGTCCAATGGTAATTGGTGAGTGATCTCCCTGTTCTTATCTTTACCCGTGAGCTTTTCCATCTTAATTTCTCCTACCAGTCTGATGAGAAGGAGGATTGCAAGAGTGGCTGAGTGGGTGTCTGGCAGCCAGCCAAGGTTAGCCCACCAAAACTTCTTTTACGGGTTTTACCAGCTTTAAATGGCTGTCTGTATTTTATTGGCTACACATGGGCAGATATCAGAACCTATTATGAAGGGTTATGTGTCCAGATTTCAGAGACTTTTTTAATTAATGGTTTAATTACTGATGTGCTTTTTATGACAAGAATATAATCAGAAAGGAGTGAGAATGCTACCAGGCTGACTGAATTTGTCAAGGCCCCAAACTAGGAGAAATGAGATTAAGCATAGAAACACATTTATTCTCCTTAATTACTGTTGCCAGGTTTCCTGTGATACTGTTTTTTGCAACTCAGAAGAGACTTATTCCATTATATGTATTGGATGGTAGCTAAATTATTTAAAAAAAAATGGAGCAAATGTTTTTATATTAGGATGTGATTGGTAGGATGCAAATACAGTTCAAATAGTTTTGAAAACTTTTGATATATGTCATTAATTCTATTGAAATATTACAGTTACAAAACTCTTACTTAAACATTTCTTGACATATCAGTGAGAGGTTTTGATATTTCAGGATTATAAATCTGAGAAAAGAAGTAAAAAATGTGTTGCCTACATTTGCTAGGAATTACAGTGCCTTCAGCTGGGCCTTGACACAGAAGTAAAAGGATGTCTTCAGCGTAAGGTCTGTGCCCTGTGGTGAGTGCTGGAGCCAGTGGAACTGGCTGTGTCTGGCTCAGGAGAGCCACGGCCCCTCCTCAAAAAAGCCACCCTGTAGCCCCACACTACCAAAATCTACACACATACTCCCTAAACTGAATTGAAAAATCTAAGATGATAAAATGCCCTCTGATCTCGCTTTAAATAACAAAACAGAGTATTCAATCCTCTTTCTCACAACCCCTCTATCAACAAGCATGCTGTCTGATGATATTTCTACATGTAGCAAGGATTCAAAACAAAAAATTACTTTCAGCCTATTTAGCTTAGAGAACTACCTCTTAGCCTAAACCTGAAAGTTTTTTACATTTTACCCAGCTTGCTTTGTTTCCAGGTATTTACTCCATCTTAACTTTATGCCCTTCATATCTTCTACTTCATCTTTGCAATCCATAAAGCATGAGCACTAACTCATCTCTGGACAGATAATACAAGTGCTAAAAGTTGTGAAGAAAAATAACTACAATTAGCCAAGTGTCTCGACCATTAACTTGCAAAAATGAATACTATTACTGTTCAAGAAACACTAGTCGCATACAAGCTCATTAATTCCCAGACAGTGCCTAACCACAATTACTGCAGTAGTTTCCCTGGTCTCCAGGCAATGGTCTCGAAAAGTGTATTCATTTCAACCTGGTCTCTTTATCAAAGTGGGCTGGCATTGTAAAACCACCAGTTTCTCCCAGTCCTGTGTTCCAATGTATGTCACACACAGTAACAGTGGTAAAGAGCCTTGTTTCCAACAAAGCCATTAAAGAGGCAAGAATCAGAAACTGTTCAGCAAGATATAAATATGAAATCAATAACAAGAACACATAACCTGTCACCTACATATAAATGAATTTTACTCCCAACAGCTACAAATCCAAAGAAAGCACAAATGTACCATACAGGTGAATTCAACCTCTTTTTCACTTTGTTAAGCAAATTTATTACAAACATCTTCTTATTGAATTGATTATACAGTTTACATCACTCTTCAAAAAGATACACAACCTTTATTACCTTTATATGGGATTTGCATGCTAAATATCTTAAAGCTAGAAATAGCACACTCCAGTCATTACCTTTAGACCTGTAAGTGTTCTGTAAAACATATTTTCTGCTATCATTATTAATTTAGGATGTTCTGAACCATAATCTGAGTCATTTGGAAAGCCACGAAGAATTAGAAAAGCAATGGTTAGATAACTAGAAAAAGAATATATTTCCTTGCCTAGCAGAAGCATTTATGCACATATTTAGTTTTAAATAGTTGACTTATTTCTGAACTGCTTCTCAAATTTATACTTATTTACATTATTTGTCTAGAATGAAGTGTGCTACATTATCTGTGTGAACAATAAATTAGTCTGATACTGACTCCCACTTCACTAAAAGCTGATGTGATCTCTTCTTTTAAATTTTTTAGCCTTGAAGGGAGAAACTTGGTTCACAATAGAAAATCTCCAATCTTAAAAAAGATTTCCTAACAGGTTTGTGACATAGCATCCTTGAAACTGGTTTGCTTTTACTTTTCTAAATTATTTTCAGATACACAAGAAATCACACTTGTATTTTGTCTGAAAAAGAAAGTAAACCTCATGGGAACACAGAGTACAGCTTATTGAAGTCAAAACACTGGGAGAAGTTACCTGAAAGATTATCTGAGTAAGTGTTTCTTTTCAAATCTGAATTTCAACTTTTGTGAAATATGCTGTAGGAAGCCCTGGAGATGAATCACACAAACTGTCCAGATTATGTACAGCTTGACAGGCAACAATGAAAAATTTCCTGTGTATCCAAATTCTGTTCCAGACAGAGTGACATCTTGTTACTTCAAGACTAAGGATTTTGGTGAAAGTATATCAACATGAAGAAAACAACGTGGTCAATAACCTCATGGAATACAGGTGATTTGGATTTTTAAATACAGGATGGCTAGTGAACAATACATTGCTAACATTCACATAAAAAGTCAAACATTAACATTAATAAAAAAAAAAAAAAAAGAAAGAAAAAACCCGAACACTTTCACTTTTGTGAAAGCCACTAGACATTTCAGAATTGTGAGATGAAAGAACTGAAAGGCCAAATTAATTGATGATCCTAATGAAAGATGTCCACCCTAAAATAAATGGCAAAGCAAGAAACCTCTGAAGACTTTCAGTGTAAAAAAAAAAAAAACTCACGTCTCAGAACGCATGTAAGAAAACCCATAGATAAAATAACACAAAGCAGAATGGCAAATGTTTTAACACCTATAAATTAAAATCTTCATGTCAAGTCTTTAATCCTATGTGAGTTATTTCCAGGAATTCTTTAGCCAGTTTAATGGACCCTGTAAGAAAAAGTTGATTTAATAATACTGAGAAAGAGCAACACCTGGAGACATTAGTAGGTGTGGTGGTTCAACTCTAGCAGGCAGCCCCTCACTCATTTCCCTTCCCTCCACCAACTAATCCTGGACAAAGAGGAGAAATAGAAAAAGGTAAAGCCACTGCATTGATATAAGAATAGTTTAATAATTGAAATCAAGTAAAAAAAATATATTAAAAAAGGAATAGTAATAATGGAATTTAAACCCAAGAAACTAAATTGATGCACAATACAACTGCTTATCATCTGCCTGTCCCTGAGCAGCAACAAGAACCCCTATTTTACATACTGAGCATGACTTTCTATGGTATGGAATATCCCCTTGGCCATTTCAGATCACCTGTCCTGGCCATGCTCCCTCCTGGCTTCTTGTGCAGCTGCTCACTGGCAGCATGGGAAACAGATTATTTGATTACTTTATTATCTCATAATGAAACATAACTACTTATAAGTTTATTAGACACTGCCAACTCATTATGAATTACTTTTGTCCCAAGACTGTTTCAAAATTAGGAATTCCCTATGGCAGAAATAGCAGTCTTAGCATAAATTTCTGCAAAGTAAAAGGAAAATGTGCTTAAAAGATCTCTGCCTTTGTACTGCTGATGACTTAAAAGAGACAACAAAGCAACAAGTGAAGGTAACTAGTCAAATTTATCTCAAAAGACAAATAGCAAACACTGCATTGCTTATTCTATTTGTGAGAATTTGTCTTGAAAATCACCTTCTTTTTTCCTTACTCAGGTTGCTGGTGCAGCTGGAAACTGAGATGAAAAATTAGCTAACCAACAGTCCCTGAGACACATTTGTTCAAAATCTGCTTCATCTTCAGTGGACACCTGAGGAGAAACTAGTTAAAAGCTTGACAGATTCAACACATGGCAAAGCATCTTTTGTTGGCAGTGCTTTAAATTGCTATGAGGAAAGGTGTATCAGTGAATCAGAAGTCAGAAGAGGGAAGGAAAAAGCCACTGTTAACTCCTGTTAGAATAAAATGTCATATACAAAATCTCAGAAGTTCAGAAAAACACCAAATTTTCTGAATTAAATTTAAAAATTCTTAAGCAAATCTTAAATATCTCTCTGTGGAAACATATATATTCTATGAGTGATTTTATGTTTCACATCAAGTAAAAGGGTAGATTCTCCAGTTCATACTCTCTGACTTTCAGAAGAGTCAAATTTAAATCCTACAGATGCAGAAAAACAAATAAGCTTGTTTTAAAGTTACAGTTTGATAAGCTGATGAACAGGATTCTAAGATGTGCTCAGCTATGATAATAAAAGTCTGTGCTTGATGACTCAGAGAGCATTTTGAAGTTCTGTTTCTTACATCCCAATAACACGTATCCATGCAAAAAATATTCAGAACTATTCAAATACAAGTGGATTAGATTTAATGAAGAATGGATTAGATTCCAAACAAGAAGGATCATATTTGGAAATTTAAGAGAAAACAAAACAAATCAAATTAAATAGGTTTGCCTGAATGGGTAATAGCCCCTCCAATATTTGTTCCTTATTCTTGATCCCAGGTCAAGCTATAAGCAAGTTTTCTCAAGCTAAACATCAAGTCAAGTGTTTTGTCTGCTCCAAGATCTTCACTGCATTTAAAACCATCAGTCACAATCTGGGTTTACTATAAATCAGCAATTACATGCTTTGGGGTGGCCTTGTACCAGCAACCTTAGAACCAGCTTGGACTGAACATGTGCTTAAACACTTGGCTGATATATAATGATAATAAATAATAAAAAAAGCTTAAGTAGGTGTCATGAAAGGGTCTGTGAGTATGGGGCACTTAATTTCTTTTTCAATTCCCAGCCTTTCTTCTATAACTCTTCAGAAATGGAGGAGACAAAGATTACAGACATAAAATTCTTAAATAATTAAATATAAAGTATCAGGTCAGATGCATTCTAGAATGTATAAAAAACATTCTTGTACAGATGTTCTGAATCCTGCCTTTTCTCCCATGGGAGATGGAATGAGTATGCATATAGAAGGAAACACACACCTACCTACTTCCTTCTCCTGGATAGAAAAAGGCCCCTGTATACAAACATAAGAACAGGAAAATCTGATAATCTACAGACAAAAAAAAAAAAAAAAACCAAACTTTGCTCAGCTGGATCAAAGAGCATAAGCCTGTTTCAAGGTCATCAGAAATGAGAAGGAACCAATGTGGTGTGTTTGGACCACCTCAGTTCTGTCACTCTGACAGGAAATTCAGATTGTTTTGTGAGCAGAACTCACCTCTACATTCTGGTTTTAAAAGGTTCATTTTATAGTTAAGGATAGTCAGTGGTTTCATTATCAGCCAGTTTCATTCCTTTGTATATATGAAGGAAAAATCCATACTGCTTGACAAAAATGAATGCAAATGTAAAGGAATTATTTATCCCTTTTGACTAATCAGATAATGAATTTGCTGAGGGAGGAGGGGAGGAACATGACATTTAATTTTCATTACAATCTGACTAAAATTATTACTTGTCTCACTACTGCAATGAGTCAACAAATTTTCTTGCATTTCTTTGTACTCACAAATTATACTCATTTGTGCCTGACAACAATTCAGCACACTTTTTATTCCAAAGAGTAAAAAACTCTTAAAATACAAAGCACACTTTAAAGCCCTTTTCAAGACACAGTCTGTCTTACTCTCTTTTTGAGTTCTGCTCCCTGCTTGCCAAAGCTTTCCAACCTACCTGAATGCTGATGCAATCTTGTACCACCTGACCAGGTAAAAGAGCTGTAGGAAAGGCATGTGCTTTTCCACAGCCACAGGACACATGTGTACATATGTGCAGTTATATGATGGGTATTCCTTCAGACTAGACAGGGACAGCAACCACATTGCCAGCCTGGTGCCTTGGAAACGTATCCTCAGTCAGTCTTCTTTGAGCCTGGATTTCTAAGACATACAGAACTGGCTGCAGTGCAATAACCTGGTCCCACTCTCTTCAGAGACAGTCGAAAGCCAGAGACATATTGTAGAGCTGGGCTGGGAATGTGTTCCAGTGAATCTCTGTGTCAGAGAATTAGGAGGTGAGGTGTAAAGAGTGAGCGTCACAGTCACAGCACGGGAACTTTACAGGTTTTTCTTCTGGAAAGAGAAAAGATTAATGGTTATGAGCACCTTTCCTTTCTGGAGGCAAGTCTGAACAATAAAGCCTGTTCTCATATGTCTAACTCCAATCTCACACTAGAGAGGAGACCGTAAGTAATATTTTCAGTGAGGCTATGAAGACTCTGCCTGCAATAGGCAGTCTCCCTCTAAAAAGCATGATAGAGTAGGCAGGAGGAAAGATTGGCTCTATTACAGGTTCCACTTCTAACACAGAGCTCATTTAACTCGTTTATAATAGTATTACATCAAATTGTCCTGTAACAAGTTGGCAATAGGTATTTTAATGCAAAAGCAGCTTTAGAAAAGGCAGCTACAAGTCAAAAGTACTGGTCTGCCTCCTCATTTATCATAAGGCAATTTACATTCTCTGGCCATGTGCATTCTTAATAAAAATAATGTTAGCAGTCATAGGAATGATCCAGATTTAATAAATTTTGCAATATTTAGATTTTCAAATATAATGGATAACAAGTGTGTTCTGGAAAAAAAAAAAAAAAAAGGGATTTTTTTTTCCCCATGTAAATTTTAAACTGTGTTGTCATGTCAAGAACCTAAAATATTCCATCTTGACAGTAATCATCACAACCTTAATTTATTAATTATACTATACTATATCTGCTAATTCCTCTATTTAATAATGATTTTTATGGATTTGCTACATAATGATTCACCATAATCTTTTATTCATTTGCCATGACCAAAATTTCTTACAAGCATAAAGCAATTATTTCACTTCTAGAGCATCTAACCTAAGGATCTCAAAAAGTTAAAAATTGTCAGCTAATTAATTCTAACAACATTGCCATAATTTGACAAAGGTTATAAAAGTTTCACTTCAGCCACCAGCAAAATACTTTATCCTCTGATGTGAAATGCAATAGCTGACTGAAAGGTCTCAATAGAATAATATTTTGAGTCTTTTCCTACCATGTGCTCCACAGTTTCTATTATCTAGTTGCAGGTTATAAGGGCTCTTACAAAGTTGGACATTAAATGACTTCAGAGAACCCCTACGTTTATGTAAAAGGGGTCAAGAAACACATGTGGTTCTCTGCAGAAGGCATAGACTTAAAACCCCAAAAATTTGGAATTAATATAGATTATGCCTGCTCAGCCAGATGTCCTTTTCATGTTAGCAAAATGACTTAGCCATAGCCTTTGTTACTCTTACATTCTGGGACCCCTTAGTGCAATTAACACACTAGTAATTTAGCTGTTACACCATCAACTTGCAAATGCTAGCTTAAATTGCTAGCACACAGCAGTATCTGCATGTTTATAAAGACATGATAAGTCACATCCTTCTGGCAAACACTTCAAACAAACAGGTTCACTAAGCACACATTTGGCACAGCTAATTATAGAATCAACTACACAAAGTACAGGAGTGCAACAGATGACATTCCTGAAACATCCTGATCTGCACTGGGTAAAAACCCCAACACACCTCAAGAAATATGGTCCAAAAAGTCATCTTGTTTCTGTAAAAAAAAAAAAAAATATAAAATTGAAGCACTGTGGAAAGAACTGCCTGCCAAACTATTAGCAATGTATCAAAAATATGACTTTTCTTATAAATCTAGAATCACAGTTTATAATTCTCAGTCATCCTGAAGACACTTTGCAGCACCACTGCAGCTGCAAAGCAGGCACTAGACATTTTAAATTACTGGCTCTCCTGAAGGCCTCAAATCTAGTTTACAACTACCTTCAATTTTGTTCCATGCCTAGATTGGGCACAAACCTGAAACATCTAATCTTTTCTTATGGGGGCGCAGGGGAGTGAGGAAAGGGGGAAGAGTACATATTATACATTTGGTACAAACTGAACGCTTTGGCCAAACTATGTGCTATGCTTCCTGAAGGACACAGAATTCTTTCTGAGAAGTAAAGCACACAGGAAAAAACTTGACACCTTTGTTTATGCTGCATTTTGAACTACTCTAATATAAAACAGCCTCTCAATGGTGTTCACAGACCACACAATATATTGAAGCCACACAGACCACTCCTTTCATTCCATCTTCAGACTCTCTTTTCTTCACTCTCTGATTTGGAAGTGCACGGAAAAACTGCATAGAATAGATGGTACACATTAGTATGGCTTTACCATGTTTAATTTAGATACTGTAGTTACTATGGCTTTTCGGGTTTGGAGAACTGTATGCTGTTTAGACCTCATACTATTTAGGAATGCCAGACCACAGCTCCCTAGAAAGACAGCTGAGAGGTCACTGAAGCTTAATCAGTTCCATACTCACAGCACAGTTCACTCCCTGAAAGAAGGACTCTCCCCTGTACCCTTTCAGCTGCAACAGCCACACAACACTGAGATTAGAGGAATGACCTCTCCAGTTCACATGTCTGAGTCAGCTCCTGGGACAGTTTTCCAAAGTGCTGTCACTGTGTGAGCCAGGTACTAGGATCCTGAAAAACAGTGTGCAGGGAGATCATGAATCATCATGGCAGAGCTAAGCAGAAGATAAACAGTGTGAAGCAGGTGTGAGCAGAAGAAAGATGGAATGGGAAAAAAATAAGCATACATGTATATAGGTGAAGAGGGTATTGCTGCATTTGCTTCCCCCTGTCCTTTCTTCTAAACAGTATTTTTGGTAGCTTTTTTCTGTTTTCCTTCTACTTTCTGCCTTCTAAAACACTTTAATGCAAATCATGACATTAAAAAAAAAAAAAAAAAACAGGCAGAAAATCTGCAAAAGGACAATCTCTGTCTCTTTAGTAGGTAAGAAGAAATGCCTTCTCCCTCTACCCTCCAAACAGGAAGGGGAGGATAGCAATGAAAAATTTTCTTGAATCTTCTTCAATCATTTTTTATTAACAGGATGAAAACGTGTCTTCTGCTTTCATCTTCCCTGTCTCTACTCCTTCCCAATGTTTGCTTTGTTCTCATGATAAAATGGTGCATATCATTAACAGTCTTTAATGGACTTACTATTGTTTTGATTTTTTTCTCTTGCAGAGCTGTAGTTGGTACCTGCAGCTGCTTACAAAGTATTTCAAACAACCTAAAACAAGTGGTCTGAATGATTCAAGATTATTAGTAAGGGCACACAGAGCCTTTCAACTCCATAAGACAAATTAAAATGCATCCTAAGATGACAGTGATGAAAGCCATATGCAATTATGTCCTAAAGTTTTATATGAAACAAATGTGGTCTGCTCAGAGATCTATTCTTTATCAAGAAACCCAATACATATGGCACTGGTTAACAGGAGCTGGCAGTCTGCAAAGAATGGCTGCAGAACCAGTGCTTTATGAAAATTAATTGCTCCTTTAGCCTTGGAAGAGGTGCTTTAGCTCAGAATTTACACACTGCATAAAGATGTGTTAGGTACAGTAAGCCTTTAAGCAGAGTGGTAAGGATGTGGACCAATTCCACGACCACTTAACTCTTCTCTGCTGCTCAGAGATCTCTGTGAAGTTTAACAGTAGAAATATTCATAGTACCAGATGGTCTGGAATTTAACTACACACAGGATGGAGTGGGAGGGAAAGGAATAACCTTTACCTTTACTGAAATAATCAAACTATGTAACACAGTTTAGTCTGTACTGTTTTTTCTTTTTTTTTTCTTTTTTTTTTTTTTTTTTTTAATTGTGCTTCCTTCTTTTTACAAAAAGCACTGCCAGAAGGCAGCCCTGATAGCTGGCTCCAGGAAAACAAAGGTGCCAAGACACAGGGGAGAAAATGGACCTGCCCTTGGACTGAGACAGTAAAGGGGAAGATACAAATACAAGTTGTGTGTGCACGACCCATCTGACCACAGTTCCCTCACAATTATCTTTCCTGACAACACTGAAGAAGAGAGTGCACAGAGATTACCTCAGTCCCCAGCTAGTAATTGCTACCAGTCCTCATACTATTGTTGTGATGTATGAGATCCTCTACAGCTGATGTCCCCAGACCAAGGATATTGGTCTCTGAAGAATACTATAAGAAAATGAGCACTCCATGTAGCCATACGTTTTACACATCTTCCAACTGGTTCTGGGCATATGTCTTGCTTCCACCAGAGACCCTTTAATTAGTGGAAAGATGGAAAATCAAGAGTGCCTGGAGTGCCTTACACGAACCAGTGTAAAGACAAGAATAAAAAATCTGTTAATATTTCAGACAGCTTCAGTCCTAATTTCTTACTTAATGTGTTTCTGGAATCCAAAATTAAATTCAGAAAAGCAACACCACTGAAAGAACAAAACCGCATTACACATACTTGGACACAAAGCAGGAATGAGGATCGAACCCAAGAGATCAGAATAACTACACTCAATAATTCAAATTACTCAGTAATTCAAAAAAAAATAGAGTACTTTATGGTGCATAAACCTACCCATCAGCTGCTATTACACTTACATTTTTTCATTCTACCAATGTTCCCTGCAGATATGCAACACCTGAGCTCCAATAAGTAGGTAAAAGTGAGGTTCTTATGCAAGCTTTACATGTAAACTCCAGTGATTAGTTGTATTTCACCTAAATATCTACGTTCAGAGCACAAAATGCAATAATACTTAAAATTATAATAGTAAATTAAATTCTTCTTTCCTTCTAGTGCTCCTAAAAAAAAGTTTTAAGCATATTTTAAGTTTACAAAAATAAACTGATAATTTGCTCCTCCAGAAGATTTGAGTAAAGAAAGCTATCATTAAATCCACCCAGAGCACAGACACCTGCAGACTCAGACACTTAGAGAAATGGTTTGGGAACCTTTGAATGCTTCCTGAAATGCTAAACATAGAAGGTTCCTCAGACATGTTTTTCTGGTCTCTGGCGCAAGTAGCAAAGGATTTTTCCCGGCTCCTTCCAATTCCCGTGCATTGTGCACCCTCTAGTGGAAAAGAGAAAAGCAAACCAAACCACCCATCTTTTTCAATATTCAAACTCTTGGCTTTACTGTCAATGCAAGACAGAGCTTTTATTAAACGCAATTTTCCACAAAACAGCTGAATACATTTATACGAATTTTAAATATATTGTCACAATGCTGTTACTGTGCAGGTAGTATGTGGTTTCATGAGAATTCTGTTGTAATCAAGGTTATTCATGCCATCTCTATATTAACAAGACATTAATTGCCCATAATCAATAAACGTATCTCTTAGATGCCTGGAATCTCAAAGCCCTATCCATCCTCTGCAGTCTTACTGCAATATCCCTTAGTCTAGCACAATTTTAATACAGCTTGCACAATATTGAACATGATTTTGTCTAGACTTCCTGCAACTAGAACACAAAGTAATGATAACCAGGAACTCCAGAAGTTACCAAACAGAAGCAAAAAAGAATCTAAACTCACCAGACAAGGGCTACTCCTTACCATACAAAGGGGAAAACAAAAAGGCAAACAAACATCAACCAAAAACTAAAAATAACAACCAACCAAACCAAACAAAAGCAAACCAACCAACAAAAAAATAAAAAACCCTACCAGTATATCTTAAAAAGGATTTGTAAGGAGATTGAAGATTCTGGATGAGACAGAAGCAATGAAAGTAAAATTCAAATTAACGATCCTAAATAGATTAAAGTATTCAGAGCAAGTACACCCTCGCCCTCAGCCACAGAGACTGAAAGATGTCTTACAGAAGGTTAAGGGATACCTATGTTGGATATACATGGAAAAGCTTCCAGCTGCTTTGCACTGTGCCTGTGCCAGACAGATATTCTCTGAGATGGCAGAGTTCTTGTAATTTCTATAAACCACCTCACCAAAACAAAGAGAAGTTAATATCTGATTAACTTCCACTAAAGACTGTACGTAGTCATGTTGTTACACTAACAAGACATAAAGACCTAGTTTCATAATAGGTCTATGTACTTAAAATGAGTTTACAGATAGATGCCTACTTGGCATCTCTCCAGTAAAAAAAGACTTTGCTGCCTTTGGCTAAAGAGTGTCTTCTTTATGCTATTACCAGTTTTTTCAGAGCAATCTGTACCATGAATTGCATGCAGTTATTTTTATGAGTGTATTTCATTTGGCAGTATGCAGCCCTTCTTGAACTGTTTCCAAAAATAGAATGAACTCCATTCTTTATTTTGAATAAAGCTGTTTTCCTTTAATAATTGATTACAACATTGTCTTTATAATAGTTAAAATGGATAACCAGTACAATTAATGTGTACTGACTCGAGAATTCATATAGAAATTATTGAAAGGGACCGGATCCTGTGCTTCTATAAGTACTGCTTTTTTCTTTTAAGTCCTTACTAATTTACAGATAGGTCACTGTTAGACATGCTACACTGACTACTGTTAAACAAAAATGAGCAAGATTTTGGTAACAAGAACAGAATTAATTGGCCTTGTAGTATATGGTTCACAAAATGTTTTAGCAAACATCACATATATTAATACTGTTACAGCTATTTTTTCAATATTACAGTGTCCTGACTTTACGTACCTGAAAATTATCAGTTTCAATTGTATATATTATGGTCCTAAAGATAGGCTACAGTATCTCTTCTCTTATGGGTGTTACAGCATTTCTAAACTTGTACATATCAGAAAAATTGAGTATATAAGCTCTAAGGCTCATGAGCAAAATATTTATCCTCTCATACCTAGATTTCTAGTTCCAATGCCTACTATCAATCTGAAGCACATTTTTTTCTGTAAATATTCGGTTTTTGTAAACATTTAGTAATGAATGTTTATGGGGGGTTTGGGGGGTTTCTTTAGGCCTTTTTTTTTTTTTTTAGCCAAACTCTTCCCCTACTTTAGAACGTTTTCCACAGTCTTCTTGTAATCCATGAAGATACCTAACTTAAATATCTTCATGCTTTTTTAAGCCTAACCTGAGATTATGTGAATATTCACAGGGTACATTAACCTGATTTTATCCTCATAATTTTCCTCTCCACCTTTTGGCCCCCCCCCCCCATAGTAATGATAAGGAAGAGCTTTCCATGGCAAGTACTGCTTTGTGTCAAATTTCAGTTAAACAAACACTCTTTGAAATGACATTTCAAGAACAAAACATAACTTGGTACCTGCAAAAAAAAAGAGTAAATCATACTCAAGATCAGGTACTGCACATATTCTGTACATGTTTGAGACAGTGATTTTAAAATTCAGATGACAAACTTAGAACTAATATATGTACCCAGAGCAAATGCATATCATATGTATGTGTATATAGAGAAAACCCCCACACATTGCTTTGCTCTTTTTCAGTGTATTTTTCTGGCTTTGTAGCATGAGAAAAGTATCGGGTTTTCTGTACTGTGCATACACAAGTGCTCTTGGTGTCACTACACACAAAAACCCAGATAAATATACACTTCTGTATTGCAAACCATATGTCTTGTCATAAAACTGAACTAGCATGTACAACGAAAAATTTATTTGTTTAAACACAAAATCCCTTTCTCTGGGATGGTATTTTTGTTTGCTTTAAGCTCTTCAGAAATCTGAGTGATCCGCTGGCTTGTACTCTCTCATGTCTCATGACAACCCTCTAGTGACCGAGGCTCTCAGTTCATACTGCTAGTCTGCACTGGTGAACAATTATTCATGTTTGTAACATCTCCCCTCCCTTGTCTGCACTCAGACAAAATCACAGGATTAACCAGTATTTTTCTCCCCCCGCAATGATTCACATATACCATTTGTTGCTGTGATTCCTCTGACACAAATAGGTACTAACATTCAAATGTTTCACAGAGCCCAAACCACCACTACAAATGCATACTGCAACAGGAATACTACAGTGTTATCACACTGTCCTATTGCTAGGTTACACTGCCAGTCCTACATGAGCTAGTTCAAGCACCAGCAGTCTAACTGGAGCTATGCTCATAACCAGGCAGTTTAATCTAGATCTCTAGTGGGTTTCACTGCTGCAAATAAAGAGTTTACTAAAGACACAGCTATTTCGAAAGCTCAGGAATACCTAGCACATAGTATAGGCACATTCTTTGCCTGGTCAAAAACACCACTAAAGAAATATGTTAAAGCAATTTAGTATTTCTGTTAAAACTTCGAAACTCCTTAAAGCCAAAATCAATTCTTTTTTTTCAGATATTTAGTTAACACAAGTGAAATCAAAACACAGCATAGCCTGCTTTCTCACTTGCTATATTCCACGGAAGAGTATCTCATTATTTTTTTCTAATTAAAAAAGTAACACATTTGTATATTTTTAACTTGCATTTCTGCCTTTTAAACTCAGTTTCAACTCACTGAAGCAGCCAACAAATATAGATTTAATTATATACAAAAGATACTTTAACTGCAATGCAAATTCAATACCAAAAATTAAAAAAAAAAAAAAAGCAGCTCTGCTTGAAATGTGCACAAATCAATTCACTACTCTGATCTGAAAAAAACTGTGCTTTAATGCATAGATTACCAAAGGCCAGAGTTGATAAAAGTCCTAAATTTCTATGGGTAAAGTTTTACTGAAAAACTGACCATCTGTAAGACACTTCATTAACGTCTTTTTAATTCTTTTGTAATTGATGCAACTACTAGAGATCCTTAAACTCATAGTGCTAACCATATTAATCTGTCACCTACTGAAAGCTGACAATTTGAATTCAAAGCAGAATGTTAAGGATCAATTGATACCTTATGAAAACCTTGGCAGGCCACATTTTCGACATGATGTTTTTGTATTACATCTTTCTTCTGAATTTCTTCAACCTTCTTCGTCTTACTGGAAAAGGTGTAATTAAGGCAGACTGGTCCACAGAGCTGAGGGTGTTGGGAAGTCATTATTAGACACAGAAGAAACAACATGACCTAATTCGCTTCTTGCAGAGATACTACATTTAAAAAAGTTTGTTACCATACACAGACTCTGTACTGGAGACACAAAATGTCCTGTAACTTCTAAAGATAACATTCCAAGCTCCATTTATCTTACTGTAGATTTTTTTTTTTTTTTTTAACCAATTTCACTAATTTTCCCCTTTAAGAAGTACAGTGGGCACACTTCACCAGCATACAGCAGGCTTTTCTACGGGAACCTCACAGCAGTGCTGGAGGGGTGTACCAGGGGACAGTCATCAGCAGGAGCTGGTCTTGTGTTCCCTGCACGTGGGATCCTGGCACTCACTACTGCTGGGATGATTTTTAGGCCAAGAAGCAGAAGAAACACAAGCACACTGGACCTTAACAATGTCACCTCTCCATTAGCTCCTTGGAAGATGCTAACTATTGGCAGAAGTTTAACTTGTCATAAGTATCAGTAAATTGCACTAACGGTCAATTAGGCAAAAAATTAATAAGCTTACCAATTTGTTCTGTAATTAAAAGTATGAATATAATTTAGCACAACAATATGAGACGATGCCAAAATACAGTCTCTAAGATAAACTGTTTCAGTAATGTTTTAAAAATGCTCTCTAGCACATCAACAGATTCATGATCTTTGACAAAGAGCATTGCATTAGCAAAGATATAACATACCTGCAATAATTGCATCAGAATTACTATGGACTGTGACGCTGACGTGTCTGAAATTTTATAACAATATTTTATCAGGTTTTACTTCTGTTCATTTACTGTATTTCTTCTTATGGAAATTTTGTAAAATCATTTATAATTCCATCTAGAAGAAAGCACAGAACAAACTTGCTATTTTATTCAAGATACAACCCTCCTTATGAAAATAACTCCACAAAACCCCCTTCTTCACATTTTCAGCAGGAGAAAGCTCTTGAAACAAGAGGTTTGTTTCAATTTGGCCACTATCTCATTATTATTCACCCAAAAATCAAAAGCCATCGCTGACTTTGTGGTATTTAACTTCGGTTTTGCGAAGAGCTGGAACTATACAAACACTAGCCAATTGCACACATCAGAACCATTGCTCTGGCTAGCACTGCCACCTGCTGTTGATGCTAATTTTGCTTCCTTCTCCAATTTTTTTCAGTTAATTTCACCTAATCTATAAGAAAGACATATAAACACTGACTTTTAAACTATTTTAAACACCACTCACTGTTTCAGTTTACATTGGCAGCAGATCCATAAGTGCCTTATTCTCATGCTTTTCTAAACACACAGAATAATCAAAATAAAGAATCAAGACTTTCCGTCTGCTTTTTTGAACCTTTTGTTTAGGATCCTGTATGTGTTTCTTGAGAGATTTCCACAGAATAAAAATTAAGACTGAATCAACTAATTAGAAATTTATTAAAGTCACATTTATTTTTTAAGCCAACAAACCTAGCACAGAAATTCATGACATGTTAAAGAAATAGGTTCTACTATACTTTAGAAAGTAGACCCAGTAAAGTGTTGTGGGATATTACTTAAGTAAGTCTGCAGCTTTACAGTATCAATAGAATCCTACATATTTAATCTGAGGTTCATTGTTCAGTGAGACAGAGACTATTACATGTTTTCTTTACACCTGTCTTTGGAACTAGCCTAGGTTTCTATATAGGCAAAAATGCAGACAAACTGAAAACCAACTTTATTTCTGAAATTCAAACTTGGTACATGTACATACTTTAGTTTTGTAAGTTTATATATGTGTGTCTTTGTGGTGTTTAAAATTTACATTTGTATAGTAACTTAGTCCTAAATTATAGGTTTGTATATTTAAACATGTAACTTAGTCCTAAATCTACTACTAAATTTCACGGGTAGTAAGTAAGCCACACTATCAGGATGGTTAGCTTATACTGCTGCTCAGAATACTGAGATGGAAGGAAAATCTTCCTTTCCAGTGCCTTGTCTTGAAGACTTAATTCCAGGAAAAAAATCATCACTAAAGTTGTTAAAATGCAAAAAGATGGACTGTGGGGAAAAAATCACTGACTAACTTTTGGGGCGGATTTCAGGAATCAAACTGCTCTACTGTTTCTGCTCTACTGAATTTTCATGGCAAGGTTTTTTGTTAGTAGGAGGACTACAGGTGTGCCAAAAATTGTCCGTCAGGGCCAGTGCCAGCCAGCTCAAAGACAGACCCACCACGGGCCAAGGCTGAGCCCATCAGTGACAGTGGTGGCACCTCTGGGACAACAGATTTAAGACAGTGAAAAAGTTACTGCACAAGGGCAATTGCAAGCAGAGACAGGAGTGAGAATCCATGAGAGAAGCAGTTTTGAAGAACAAGGTCAGTGAGGGAGGAGGGTGAGGAGCTGCTCCAGGTTACAGGGCAGAGACTGCCCACAGCTCTTGGTGTAGCCCAGGGTGAGACAGCTGTACCCCTGCAGCCCAGGGAAGTCTGTGGTGCAGCAGGGATGCACCTACATCCCATGGAGAACCCCATACATGAGCATGCGGATGCCCAGAGGAGGCTGTGACTTTCTGGGCAGCCTGTGCTGGAACACCTGTGGCCCCATGCAGAGAGGAGCCCACACTGGGACAGGTTTGTTGGCAGCACTTGTGACCCCTTGGGAGCCATGCACATTCCTGAGGGACTGCAGCTCATGGAAGGGACACACTGGAATGTGGCTAAGTATGAAAATGAAAAAACATCACTCTCATCCCCCAGCCTGGGCAGCAGCAGCTGGGCAGAAAAGGTCCTGGGCTGGAAGAGGATGCTGCATATCCTGCATCACTCAACAGCTGTAACAGACAGCCCTCCCAAAGCTGATTTAACCTACTTACCTGTTTACAGTGATGACACCCAGCTCCTTTTCTTTCTGATATCACCGCATTTAAGGATCACCGACATCACTAGTAGAGTCAGCAAAACTTCTTTCTGGTGGATCTTACGATGCCAATTCTAGTGATGAAAATGCAAACCACTTCTTGTCTACTCCCCCAAGGGAAGATTAAGATGAACTTCAGAAGTTTCACATATGGATATAAAAACCCAAATGGAAAGAAACTAAAACCTTGTAATCAGATTTTGAGTATTTCAAAGTAAAACACTAAAATTAGAAAGTGTCATAATTAATAACATTTTGACTCATACAGATCATAACAGGACTCCTGTAACCTGACTAGATATTATTTCTCACAATAGTATTTTTGTTACAGTGGATGCAGATTCCCTGTGTTCTGGGAACAAAATAATTTTTTTTTTTTTTAAGATAAAATAATTTGCGTGTTTCCTGCCTCACTTATTCTGGAACGGACAGTGAATATGATCAAAGCAAAGAATTAACCCAGAGAAGGAGGACTTTTATGAAACCTGCTTTGGAGATTTCAATTTTTATCCCTGTATTAGGTCTATCATTTCCCATGGATATCTAGAAGGTCTCTTTTTTTCCAAAATAAGTAAAACTAATTTCCTAGGTTTTTTCCTAGTTTTAAACTCCCCTTTGAATTCAAAACAAGCTGCATGAAGTCAATTTAAAAAAAAATAAATAAATCATTAGCAGGTATCAGTTAATTTCTGGTTATAAAAAACCCAAAACACTATTAAACGTTTTTAATACTAAACCTGGGACTCAGCTATCTGTCTACAGAATGAAGAGAGTAACTGCTATTTCTACTCAAATTTGCTGCAAATATGATTCCCCTGATCATGAGAAAGTATTTGTAGGCCAGACACTGACAGATTATTAAAACCACTTTTATTAATCCACCCTTATTAAACAATTCAAACACCAACTCAGTCATTACCTGAGAAACTTGAGAAACTAAATTAACCTGTCTAGAACTCAGGGAGCCGTGCTGTCACATTCATAAACAATCAGCTAAACACAACTGCTTAATAAACAGAACCAAATTAGAAGAGGGAGAAAACTGTAAGCACAAGAATAATTTGGAGAAAACTAGAAAATCTTCACGAGCCACAAAGCACATATAATAACCTTACCCCTACCCAACCCCTCATCCACATTCTGGAGGTATTACTTCTTTTCTGTGTAACCTTAACACAGTTTATCAGGTTCTGAGGACTCCAGCAAATTATTACACTGTAAATGTTGGCTCTTCAGGCTACACTTTGGGCTAGATCCTTGAGCAGTTAAATTTTTATTGCCTTCATCTTTCCCCAGTGAATCAAGATTAAGCAAGTTAAGCAAGGTGAAGGAGAGGAAAAGAGGGCAGTGGTCAGGCATTCGCATTCAATCCCACAGAGGAAGCAGCTGGGGTCTTTTAGAGCAGTGATCCATTCTGAAAAGCCAGTTGCTGAAAAGTTAACACCTCCACAGCTTACAGTCCTGATGATTCTGCTTCTGCCTTCCGGTTCTCCACACTGCGCATACTGACCCTGAAAATTTAAATCATGCACATTTATTAAGTTACTGCACTCATCACCTCCCACCCTCACATTAATTGTTTTGGGGAAAATATATTTCCCTAACCATCATATCACAAACCATCCACTTTTCAAGGACACATTCTGATCAGATTGATGCTGTTTCATTCCTTTGTTCTTGTCAGGCACAGCATATATTGCAGTACATTCCACATCTGAAAGAAACTTCCTGTTCAGCTGGCTGAAAGCGTCTTGAGTTGAAAGAACTCTTATTCTCCCTATTTTCTACATTGGTAGCTGAGTTAGCACTAAAAACACCAAATAGTATTTTGGGGGTTTTAACTGAAATTAAGTCATACCTGCTAATGCCTTTTTTTTTTTTTTCATAATAATTGCTGACATACAGCTTTGCTACAGCTGTTTCCTAACAAGTCAAAACTCCCACCAAAAAGGTTCCATCTCCTCAGTACCAAGAGACTCATATTTATATCTTGGATCCTGGATTAGGCCCTTAAGCATTTGTCCAATAATTCCTCAGTAAGGACTGCTTGGAACTTAATCACAGAGATGCCTAAGAAAAAAATACAAGTTAGATTGTCCCTAAGCCTTGATTGAAAATTCCAAAAGATATTATTATGGAATGCTGCAGTGCCAATTCAAGAAACCTTGTTAGATAATACTGATTTCTGCTTGCCTTATTAACAGATTTGAGTACCATTGACAAGCCCCATATGCACTAAAATTTTATTTTGAAGCTAAGAGGTGAAAAGCTTAATCTATTATAATGCATTGTACATAAATTATTTGACAACACATTCCTCTCACACATCCAGTGTCTTATGTTTCCCTTCCAATGAACAACTTAAAATCAAAGCTGCCTTTTAAACATCATGCAGCACATCAAGTCTTGGAAAACAGAGCCTTCATAAAAAATGGTGACATTAAGAATGAAGTACAAACCCAAATGAAGCACAATCATTGTTAGTTTTACTGAATCTAAAAAGCATTAAAATAGATTTTTCTCGTGTATAGTCCAACACTAAAATGGGATCAATCCGAATTCTCTAACAAATCTAAATAATATAAACATAAGTTGAGTTTACATTATTTTTAATAACTCTATTAACCTAACTAAGAGTTACAGGGGTCTTTTTCAGACAAGTCCCTCAGCACAGTTTATTAACTCAAATAAAAGGACTTAGAAGGTAACTCAGACTAGACAGGAGCACTGCTGTCTCACTTCTTGCAGGCACTCCAACTGTGATTTTGCCCACACACTGCAGTGCTCCCACTGGCACTTAGGTACATCCTTTACAGCACATCCAATTTTTTTTCTAAAGGATGCACCACAAAATGAATAGGACATCAGGGCATCCAGATATTACTCCCTGACTGTTGTCTGCAGTAATCAGAAAGCATTTTCAAAAGACTATCATTAGTCACTATCAATATAGAGCCACCAGAGCCTCTTTCAGCATCAGAGTAAATTAGTGGCACAGCTTCCATTTCCATTCTCATACTGACAACCTTACTCAGACTCCTGAAGACTTGCAAACACACCTTTGCACCTTTATAATCATGTTCCCAACTACTAAAGAGCTAAAAGACTCAGTAAAGTCAAATAAATACTGGTCGGTAGAGGCTTTATTTACTGCAAAATTCAAGAACCACTGCACAGCCAAATCGAGCACCATTTTGACCATCTCAGTGAGCTTTACTTAGATCTTGAATACACCAAAGGAGAAAAACTAGTTTTTAAAGCAAGTTGCTATTGCATATTTTAATTATAAAGAAACATTAAACAGTTCTTAGAAAATTCAGCTCAGTGACTAAATAGAGTTCTACATATTCACAAGAATACATATTCACATTTTATGCAGCAAAATAATTAAACACCAAATTAAGCACCAAAACATTTTCAAACTCACAAATTGGCATGTTATGATCACTTAAAAATTCCCATTGGATTTATTATATTTGCCAATAGTTAAAACAAGAGGTACTAAGTTGTTTTTGCAAGGATGCACTGGAAGATGGAGCAAATTCCACCCATTACTTAAAATCATGATGTCAGGACACAGAGAATGCACCCTACCACAAGCAAGGAAAGAAAATTGTTTCCTTTTATTATTTATTGCTGATCATAATTAGCCTTCTGCAATACTCCTGATGATTCAAAAATGGCACTGCCCTTGAGTAACAGGTTATATAGATAATTTTTTAGATAGGCAGATTAGAGAGAGAGAATGATTAGACAGATAGATAGATAGATAGATAGATAGATAGATAGATAGATAGATAGATAGATAGATAATGTATAGGATCTCTAGTTAAAGTCTAAACTTGATGGATACATCAAACCTTTTGAGGACCACATTTAATAACAAGCTAATGAGCAATCACTTTATTTGTAAACAACAGTGTTGTTTACAGTGTTGTTTACAGTGTTTTATCGTAAATAAAACATTAAAACGAAGACTCTTGTGAGTTAGCTATTCATGTTTAATACAAGTGCAAGTAGCAATGAAAATGTAATACTGGTGGAAGAACTGGGTCTAACTTAACCTTTGCATGCCAACCTTGATCGGGCTGGAATAACTGCGGGCTGTTTCGCAGGATCTCACCACAGTGTCCCAGTCTGCCCTTCCAGAGGGTGTTTTTAAGCACACCCCGGGTACAAACCCACAGCAACCACAGTCCCGTGTTCCCTCCCTCGGGGCTGCCACAGCACTGACTTTCTGGGGCGAGCAGGGCATTATTCCCGAGCCTGTCTCCCCGTTTCCCTGCCGGGACATCTCTCATTGCTCCGTTTCTGTCGCCAACCAGCATTTCCACAACCCACTGCCACTCCCCGGTGTCCCTGCCCGGCCGGCCAACACGCTGCTCGGCCTTTGATCCCGAGGGAGCCCATGGACAGTCGGGATGGGATCGGGACCGGGGTGGGATCACCACGGGATAGGCCCGGGATGGGATGGGATAGGATGGGCCCGGGATAGGCCCGGGATAGGATGGGATCGGGCCCGGCATAGGCCCGGGATACGCTTGGGATGGGCTAGGCCCGGGATGGGCCCCGGGATAGGATGGGATGGGCCCGGGATAGGGCCGGGATACGCTTGGGATGGGATGGGCCCCGGGATGGGCCCCGGGATAGGCTCGGGATAGGATCGGTCTGGGGAATCGGCCCCGGGCTAGGATGGGATGGGCCGTGGGATCGGCCCCGGGATAGGCCCGGGATAGGCCCGTCCCCAGGCTCGGCCCAGGCTGGGGCGGGGCCTCCCCCGGGCAGGGCGGGGCGGGCCCCGGGGCGGCGGTGGGAGCGGGGTGAGAACCGGGGTGGGAACGGGGTGAGAACCGGGGTGGGAGCGGGGTGAGAACTGGAGTGGGAACGGGGTGGGAGCGGGGTGAGAACCGGAGTGGGAACCGCGGTCCGGGCCCCGGTGGGAGCAGCGCTGCCCGCACGGTGAGGGGGCCCCGCGGTCGGTCCGGGCGAGGAGGGGGTGGCGTGTCCGTGTCCGTGTCCTTGTCCCTGTCCGTCTGCGTGTCCCTTATCCCTATCCCATGTCCCTGTCCCATATCCCCTGCCCCTGTCCCTGCCCCTGTCCCCCGTCCCTGCCCATGTCCCTTTGCCATGTCCCTATCCCTTGTCTCTGCCGCTGACCCTGTCCTGTGTCCCTATTCCCTGTCCCTGCCCATGTCCCTGTACCATGTCCCTGTCTTCTGTTCCTGCCCCGTCCCTATCCCCTGTCCCTATTCCCTGCCCATGTCCCTGTCCCTATCCCCTGTCCCTATTCCCTGTGCCATGTCCCTGTCCCTATTCCCTGTCCCTATTCCCTGTGCCATGCCCCTGTCCCTATGCCATGTCCCTATTCCCTGTGCCATGCCCCTGTCCCTATGCCATGTCC
>JAWMRC010000089.1:16606778-16684637 GCA_035584755.1 Thripadectes ignobilis
GTCTGTGTTTGTGTGTGTGTCCGGCCGGGAAAACACGTGGGTTTTCCGCGTTCAGAGAAGCTTTTCTTGGCGAAATCTTCCCCTCCTTTAAGCCTCTTTAGGACTGGTGTTGGTTAGTAAGGTAAATTTCACTGCGTTCGGAGGTGGGCGGGACAAAGATTTGCTTTGGAATAGCGCTGTTAAACTAATGACAAGAATTTGTTGTGGTTTTGGTTTTTTTTTTTGTCATAGTCACTCGTTCGTAGAGTGTTAAACTTAGTTCTTCTACTTAAATCCTTTTAGTAACGGGGGATATATTCTCCTGCACTTTTGTTCCCTTTTTTTATGTTTGTTTTTATCTTAGTTGGCACAATGACAGAGTTTGAGGGGAACCCGCGCCAGGACATGGTTTCTCAGCTGCACAGTTTTGCTGCGGTGGGAGATGCAGCCAGGCTGAAAGCCTTGCTCAGTCGCACTCCATCCCTTGTGAACGCGGCTGCAGGGAACGGCTGGACAGCCCTGATGTTCGGCGCCAGGAATGGACACCTTGAGGTTGTGCGGGTTCTTCTTGAACAAGGGTAAGCTGCTTAGTAGGCCCTGCTCAGGAGATCTAAAATCCATCCCTTTCCTGCCCGTTTCAGTTTTATCTCAGAAAAGTGAATTTACCTGGCAGGCAGAATTTTCATGCTTAAAACTCTGGAAAGTGTGTAATTTTATAACTGGGTTCTGCTATTGCATAATGCTTTCCATATTTGCTAAGAAATTCTAAAAGTTGTGAGAATCTCTAAAATCTCTAAAATTATTCTTTTGATCTTATGGAATATATTGTCTCTCCTCTCAGAGGCCAACAGAATAAAACAAACTTTGCATCCCATTCCAGCCACTGTACTGAATATAAATTTGGGTTATTTGGTTGTTACTTTTAGATTTTTTTTCTCTAAACTTTATTTCTAATCTGCCTGCATCTCTGTTATATTGCAGAATGTTTTTTGACATACTGACTCTTTAGGACATGACAGACAGACCTTTACCAAAGTTACCAGTTGATAAATTTCAGTTGTATCTTAGTTTTTGGACAATACACATCCTCCTCCTTCCTTGACCTTGTCAACCTTATTTTCTTAAGTTGGTATGACACCAGGCATGTTCACTGCTTGTCAAGATCTTGCTATTTTGAAGTCAACTGTTGTATTTCCTGTGTTTCAAGACACTCAAAAATGCGAAGAATGCTTCAGTGTTCTTCTCAAGACCCCAAATAAATTTCATCTCAAGCCTGACTGAAATCCAGATACAGATATTTCAAATGTAAAGCTTTTCAAAAAGAAGGGTTAGGCTCAGATGTGATTCAGCTGAGTTCTATATTAATCAAGCCTATGCAGTTCCTTTCTGCACTTCTAGTTACAAAACCAAGCAAGTTTAGTTCATTCTGTAGTTCTGACTAACTTCAGGCATAGCATTCTACAGCCTCCAGTAATCACCCTTTTTTCTTGCATTTTTCAGTCTTGCACAAATCCTGTGGCCTCTGCTGAGGCTTAGAATGGAGCACTGTGAACCACTGGTTTGTACTGTAATCAGTAGCATGTAAAGGAATATCTCAGTGCCAGGTTTCATGGACTGAAGAATCCTCTGAGATTTTGGGGAATTTAGCAGTTGGGGAATAGGACAACAGTCTTTTTAAGTTATGCTTACTGTCAAAAAAAAAGTGTATATCACTTTCTAATGCTCTTTTCAGGGTTGTTCTCTTAGGCAGCTGAATATAGTTCTTGAGGTGATGTTGTGGCCTCATCAGTCTCATTGTGGTTAATGCTTACTCATGATTAGTTTGACGAATACAGTTGCTGGTTATATAAACGTGAATGTCTATGAAGGTAATATTTCATAGCATTACAGAGAATAATCCTGAAAGACTAGTTAGGTTTTTTTTGTATCATAGAATTACAGAATCATAGAATATGCTGAGTTGAAAGGGACCCACAGAGGTCATCCAAGTCCAGCTCCTCTCCCTGCACAGGACACCCCAAGGGTTACACCATGGGCCTGAGAGCATTGTCCAAATGCTTCTTGAACTCTGTCAGCCTTGGTGCTGTGCCCACTGCCCAGGGAGCCTGTTCCATCACCCAGCTATCCTCTGGGTGAAGAACCTTTTCCTGATAACCAGCCTGAACCTCCCATGGCACAACTTCAGGCCATTCCCTTGGATCATATCACTGGTCACCACAGAGAAGAGATCAGTGCCTGCCCCTCCTCTTCCCCTCATGAGGAAGCTGCAGACCAGAGTAAGGCTTTCTCTCAGTCTCGTCTTTTCCAGGCTGAACAAGGTTCCCCTGTAGACCCTTCATCAGCTTCATGGCCCTCCTTTGGATGCTCTCTGATAGCTTTAGATTGTTCTTACACTGCTCACAGTGTAAGCCTTACTTGATATGAGGCCACACCAGCTCAGAGTAGAACAGCACAGTCACCCCCCTCAATCTGCCTGACCCACATGTATTTATCCATGTTTGAGAACAGCTACAGGGAATGTTTATAGACGGAAAAAAAAGATCTTGGTGATCCAAGGAGTTCAGGCCACTGTTGTGGACACTGAAGAGCAGCCTGATCACAGTCTGCACATACCTCAGGAGATAGACAGGGGAAGAGAAATCAGAACAAAATTCAGTTGACTGAGAGATAGGAAATTAAATAGAAAATTAAGCAATATTTTGGCTAAAGGAAATGTTGTCTTTAAAGATGAATCAGCAGTAGTAGTTTCTTTAGCATAAAAAGCTTCGTAAATTAAATTTTGAATGCTTTTCTAAACTATACTTGAAATTCCTCAGAAACTACTGAGGTTAATATAAAATCTCAAAGTGGTCTTGCCTGTGATACAGTAACCTGTGTAGCAGTAATATACTGGCATCTTCTGGTTTTAAAACTGATGAATTTAGCCCCAATCTACTCTACAATTTCTACTTCATAGTGACATTTCTGTTTTACTTGCTCATTTGAGTTAAGATTGATAAAAATTAAAGTGTGTTATTTTGACTTCCCAATTGAACGTAATCTGTTTCAGGTTTGGGTTTGTTTCTGGTTTTAATATTCAAAGATATATCATGAGGCAATGTTTCCTCATCTGTGTCATTTTGGGTAACAAAGAGATCCCCAGAGGGACCTCCACAGTTGTAAGGGTGCTACTTCTGTCCTGAAGCAGGGGTCATATTCTTGATTCTAATTTTATTGTAAATCATGGAATTATAAAATATCCTGAGTTAGAAGGGACTCAGAGGGATCAACCCCTGGCCCTGCACAGGTGAGCCCCGAGAATCACACCTGAGAGTGTTGTCCAAGTGTGTCTTGAACTTTGTCAGACTTGGTGCCCCAACCACTTCCCTGGGGAACCTGTTCCAATGCCTGACCACCCTCTGGGTGAAGGACATTTTCCTAGTATCTAACTTAAACCCTCCTGACTCAGCTGCATGCTCTTTCCTCAGGTCCTGTCACTGTTCACCAGAGACAAATCAGTACCTGCCCCTCTGCTTCCCCTCCTGAGGGTTTTGAATACAGTGAGGTCTTCCCTCAGTCTCCTCTTCTCCAAGCTGAACAAGCCAAGTGACCTCAATTAAATACTTTATTGTAAATGTTTTGATGCCGCTTTCAGTAGCTTCTAGAAAGTAATGCTTCCTAAACTGTTTGGGTTTTCCTTTGTTTTTTTTAATTTTAGTTACTGGTTATAAGGAACAGACCTATAGCCTGACTTTCAAAGTTCTATCTTGAGCCTTTTTTTTTACCGTGATACAGTGTGTGGGATTTTAATTAATCCATTGCTGTTGTAGTGCTGCATGAACATAAGTGAATCAGGAGTGGATCAACAAAAATGAGAAATCTAGCCTTAGCAAAAGAAAATGAAGTGTGATTACTTTTCATTACCATAATGCTCAAGATTTAATCTAAAGAATGCTCAGTATAGACAGAGTGTCTAGAAATTCTTGCACCATAGTAGTATCAGCTGCATATGCTGTAAGAATAACACACCACCAGGACTCTTCCTAAATATATTTACCCTGGTAAGCACAATTCTTTTCTGTTTTTTCAGGTGTGACAGATCCATCATTAATAAATCAAGGCAGACAGCTCTGGACATCGCTAAATTTTGGGGGTACAAACACATAGCTAATTTATTGGCTAATGTGAAGGGTAATCAGAAGCCTAGTTTTTTGTCAAATGATGCAAAAGAACACGAAAATTATTTTGGTGTAACACTTCTGGACAGAAGGAGTGATAAAAGAACAGATTCCAAGTGGCTGAGTAAAAAACAAAGCCATCCAACTACAGTATACATCCTCTTCTCAAATCTAAGTCCCCTGGTTACTTTGGGTGGGGGAGTAGATAGTTCCCAGCAACCAGAAGTAAAGCTTTGCAGGCTGTACCACAATGATGTGGAGCAGTGCATGAACCAAACTGAAGAATATACCTTGATTTTTCTTGGAGTTGAACTTCATCAGAAACTGATGGCTGCATGCAATGGAAGAGTTCTGCAGGAAGATGAAGAGGATGGGTTAGTTGCTTGGTTTGCTCTGAGTATAGATTCTGCTTCTGCTGAGAAATTTAAACAAAAGCATGAGGACTGTTACTTTCTTCAGCCACCAATGCCAGCACTGCTGCAGCTACCTGAAAAAGAAGCTGGTAAGATGCATAAAATGCAGCGGGTACTAAGTATATAATTAGAAAGATAGACTTTAGGATTCACAGAGGTCCAGTATAAGGAGATATCACTGCAAAGAAATCAGGTATTTTCAGTGGCTTTAGGAATATTTTTATTTTAAAAGCCTGCAGTGGTTTTTTTAAGAATTTTGTATGCAAGAACGTGTGCAGTTGTAAAGGGCTAACTTCTGCAGAGCAATATTAGTCTGTAAAACCTATTGATCGTCATGTTTTTTTAAATGGTACTATTTAAATATTTATTCATGCACATTAGTGTTCTAAAAAGAAGGGGAAAAATCTCTCATTACTGAGTTTTCTTTACAAGAAATTAGATTTTCATCCTTAGTAAGACTGTGTTGGATACTCATCTGAGAAAGAAGTGTTCAAAAGTCAGGATACCAGAGTGAATGAGTGTTATTATGGGAATGTTGTTAGCAACTGCTGTTTTAGCAGTTTTGCTTTTACAGAAGAATAAAGGGCAAGCTTGACTTGTGCCTCAAGTGTAAATGGAACAAGGCATTATTATGTCAGTACCAGTAGTCCCCCTAAAATGGTCATCTGGAAAAGGTCTGATACATAATTCTGACGCTTTGCCCAGACAGAGGACATTCTGTGACAGACAGGGTGTATTGATCCAGATAAATTTGTTTCTGAATGTATAAATTGCTCTTTTGCTATATGATACTGTGTTCTGTTGCATAAATTGTGGTCTGCATAACTCACGTTGCTCAACTTTTCTTCTGGGGGATTACGATGTTAAACTTTACTACCCACTTTTTCTGTACTGTTAAAGGCTCACATGGATTAGTATTTGACTTTGTGAATTTTCAATATATTCTTTTAAAGGAGTGGTAGCCCAGGCTAGATCTGTTCTAGCATGGCACGACCGATACCGGTACTGCCCTACATGTGGGAGTGCAACCAAGACTGAAGAAGGGGGTTACAAGAAAACTTGCTTAAAAGAAGATTGTCCCAGTCTCCAAGGAGTTCACAACACATCATATCCAAGAGTTGGTGAGAATATTGCGGAATAGCTGCTCAAAATGTGGCTTGTTTGTATTATGTGCATGTAAATCAATATACTTCTAGTTATGTCAGCTGCTCACTTCTGTCCCAGGTCTTACGTATTTGTTTCTTCCCAGAGTATGTGTGTCTCAGCTCTCTAGGATTAAGTACTCTATGCTTCTCTTTCTTGCAGTAGTCTGTAATACAGAATTGCTGTGAAAATATGAGTCATTATTGCAAAAAGTAATATCTGTTAGGAATTCCAATGAATAGATACTAAAAGTACAAAGTGTCGGTCACATTTTACCTTTTTTTCTCCCCACCCACATATTGTTGTCTCACCTTGTGCAGGCCCTCTGAACTTGAAGTAGCTCTGCATCAAATCTGGCCCTGGGTCAGAGTTCTGATACAGTGCTCATTTTTCTGTAGTGCCACTTGGACTCTGTTAGCCATCATCACTGGCTTACACTATTTGCTGTCAGTCACAAACTGCCAGGCCTATTTCTACTAAGAATATAAGCTTTTATAGACAATTTTCCTGTCTCTGTCATTCCCTTCTCTCTCATACCTCCTTTTGTTCATGTGCTGCAATGGAAGTGTACTATGTACACTGTTGGGGAAACAAGGACAGAAAAAAAACTTACCCTTTTTTCTTCCTGGATCATGTAGTGGCACTTTTGTTACCTTTCATTCCCCTACCTTATCCTCCCTTCTGCAATTGTAGTTCTGGATGTTGCACAAAATGTCATGTTTCTGAATTCCATATTCTCTTATGTGCTCTAGGTATATCTTTGTAGCAATCAGAGCTACTCTGTCATATTCTTCTGTCTTGTGGACTGTAGTGAAACTTGCTAAAATATTAGTGGCTTTATAGTCTTCTTTACCGTCTCTAGCACAACAAACTTAGAGGAAGAATGGGGTTGTATAGGAAAGGCCAATGAACCAGCATCTACTAAGGCCTTTCTCTGAAGGAGGTATACAGACAGCAACACTTCATATTCCATGTTGTGCCATGTGGTAGATAACTTTGAGCAGGCCAATAGCCTTTAAAATTATTGTTTATAGTGGCTACTGAACCAAGCCTTTTCATACTAGTGTTTTGGGGAAAACCCACATGAAAAAGAACAGCAATAGAAAAATTACAGAGAGGTAGGTAGAAAAAAAATGAAACAACAACCACAACATTGAAATACTTAAAAGCTAAGTAACAGTAGAAAAATGAGAAAATATCACAAGTGGACAGACCTGATGATACCAATGGAAGAAAATACTAAACTAGAAAGAAAAAAATACAACGACCAGAAGTGAGAAAGTAGGTAAAAGTGCAACATCGTAGAAGAGGCTGATAGCAAAGAGTAAACAAAGTCAAAGGTGGAAGGTTTCGTCAGTATTTGCATTGTTACTAGAGTATCTGGTTCTTCTTTGGTATTCAGTCAAAAGTACATTCTTCAGACCTCTGTGGGTGTAAAGAAAGTGACAATAAATGGGTTTGCTGCAGTAACTAATGCTATATGCTGAATGCGTAGCTAGGTTAGTATTGCTGACACTCTTAACAGATTGTGTGCTTTGATTACAGGTAATTTCTGTCCTGCATTTCAAGCCTTCATTAGTAAACTGCTTCTACTAAGCATGTATGTTGCAAAACAAAATAAACTGATGCCTTGGTGGGAGAAAAACTCCCAAGTGACATAAAACAATAGCTTGCGCTGGGAATGTAGACAATTATTGTTTCAATCATTTAAAGATATCTTACTTGTCTTTACATGCATTGGTATCGAATAGGCTGAAATTTATTACTGTTTTTAAGTCTCTCAAATGTTGAAATACAATCCTTTCATGTCCCTTACAGATCCTGTTGTGATAATGCAAGTCATCCATCCAGATGGGAACCACTGCCTTTTAGGTAGGCAGAAAAGGTTTCCCCCAGGAATGTTTACTTGTCTTGCTGGATTTGTAGAACCTGGTAAGTCATTTCTTTTCCCATACCAAATACTTTTTTGTACATTTACAATAATACAGAAATATATCTTATGATACGTCACATTAATGCTTTTGCTTCCTGTTATATGAGTTGTTTTAATAAATACACTTATTCTGTAGTTTGCAGCAGCTGATTTATAAAACAAAAAGCAACCTGAGTAAATAAAAAGTTTAAGTAGTTTTCTTATGCACTATTAAATCACATATATAAGTGAAAAAAAATTTTAAAATTCACATAAAGTTTTTTGTTTATGATATTTAGCAAAGGATTTTAGCATAGGAAAAACAAGGGTTAAAGTGTAACTTAAGGTTAGCATAAATTTAAGCATATGCTTGCATGTTTACGCCTTGATTGATTATATGGAAGATAAGTAGAAATTATATAATTTTGAAATGTAGAGAGATATTTTCCTTGCTGTGTTAAGCAATAATAATTTGAATTAGTTACAAAGTATTCTGCAGATATAAATAATTATAAAACTTTCTTATATTGGAAATACTTCTTAATCACCCATGAAACTAAGGTGTATAACTGAATTCAGTAAATGTGTGCAGATTGACATACCATGACAGCATGAATAAGTTTATTCTGATGCCATTTGAAAAAGGTCAGGATGTTTATTTTTTCATACCATTCCTTCTTCTGATGGTCTGATTATCTTCTGATACTGAATTCAAGTATAGAGTGAAATTTAAGAGTAGCCAATGATAAAATCAGCTACTCTAATCAGCTGAACATAACTGAACCAAAACCTCTGGCTCTGATGCATGGAGTGTCTTCTTTAATGAACCTGTAATCAATGATTACAATGCAGTAGTTGTGTGCAAATGGAAGCAAAGCTTTCCATTACACTTTAAGTTCACCGTATGGTTTGTATGTATTGACATAATGAAGAATGAGTCAGGCAAAGTGAATAATACCATGCAGAAATGTGAGTGGCTATTTTCTTACTGTTGTGATTGTAAATACTGATCTTCTTACAATCATACTGAAAATCCAAAAATTAGCACAACACTATTTATAAATTAGCAGATAAGCATTTCAAGAGTAGTTAAAGGAACAATGTATTTCCTACCCTTTTCTGACATTTTAGTTGTGGTAAAAATTGTTTGTGTGTATGATAAATTATCAATTCAGGAAATAAATGCTAGGATGTAGAAATTATTGCACTCTACTTTCAAAGTTCCGTTTTGCTTTGGTGGCTGGTTTTACCCCATTTAGACCTTTGTATCTTGTGCTTGAGGTCTGTGCCCTGATCTGTGAACTAGATCTTTATAGATAATTGCCTTGGGCAGTTTCAGATCTGTGGAATCAGTTCAAAGCACAGGATGTCATTGTTGCTTGGAGGGTTTTCATCAGCTGCTTGTTCTTTTCCCTTTTTGATGAGGCGAAACAATAGAAGATGCTGTTCGAAGAGAAGTAGAAGAGGAGGCTGGAGTCAAAGTTGGCCATGTTCAGTACGTCTCTTGTCAGCCATGGCCAATGCCCTCCTCCCTAATGATTGGCTGCTTAGCTGTTGCAGTGTCCACGGAAATTAAAGTTGACAAGAATGAAATAGAGGATGCCCGCTGGTTCACTAGAGAACAGGTGAAGTTCAATTTAATTTCCTTCTATTGATTAGTTTGTGACTGTATTGGTTCTGGTGTACAACAGATACTTGATTTTTTTTCAGCAAGTTGAATGGGCATGTCTACTCTCCATTTTGTCATACTACAGGTTCACTGTTTCATAGTTGTAGATTACACATAACCAGAGAAAGGCAGATACTCACAGTAAAGTCTGAATCACTTGCAAGCCCATTTTATGACGTTTTTGCCAGTTAGCTCTTCACCTTTCTCGTTTGGGAGGTATCCAGGTTATTCTTACTTTAACCCACTTCCTTAGCAAACCTGTGCTTTTCATTTTGGCAGAAGTCATTTTTAATAGCATTCATCATGAGAGTTTATCCAAACAAGCATGCTACCAGATTTGCTGTGGGGAGGGGGCATTGGGTTAAGAACTCTGGGAATTCACTAGTTTGGACCTCTTTGTCCATGCTGTATTTTATATGCAGTTTACTGTTCATTAATAGGAATTCCTACATTTGGTTTCCTTGAGTCTGGGTCGGTCAATAATCTAGACGTTCCCAGTTTGGGGGTACAAACTGAGACATTTATTGTTCACTCGTGTTAGAATATATAGAACCAAGGAGCGGGGTATGTTAATGAGGAGGTAAGACATGTTAATGAGAGGGACAAGCTATGTTAACTAGGACTTAGGAAATCTAGTCACTATGATTTCATCATCTGGGTAAGCATTTCTCCACACCAAGACCACCTGGGGGGAACAAAGGGTTTCTGCATGTCTTGCAACATCTAGTAAAGTCCTTCCATATCTTGCAAGGGAAGACAGGGCTAATATACTTAGATAGCTGGAAACAGTCCTGGTCTTTGAAGTAATCTCTCATGGCAGGCTCCTGTCTTATCAAAGGGAGAAAATCCCTTCCATATCTGCTGCCCAGGGCTTGCTGGACAGTCCCTTCAGGTCTCCATCTGCTAATAATTGTTTTTCTTCCCCAACACTTGAGTTGTTAAAATATAGTCAAATAAAAGAGATGCAAAAAAGACCTTCACAGAAATATTTCTGTTCACAAGTAGAAGAAAAGATTGCTTACACAAAATATTCTTCACAGGTTTTCCCACGGGCAAATTAGGAGCTAAACTTCTAATAGCACTGGACTTCTGGCTAGCATTTCCAAGTGCTTTGATTGTAAGTCAACTTGAGGGCAAAGCTAGTCACCTGCAAACTCGGTGTATTTCTGTCAACAGCACTGGGAGCATTATTGTAAATGAGTATCAGTTCTGAATACAGCTGGTCACAAGCAGGTAGAGCTGGAAATAAATGTACTTCAGAAATGAACTGTACTAAAAGTGTATTCTCATGTTGCTTGCAGCTGCTTCAGAAAGCTAAGAAAACACATCTTCTTTGGCACTACACATAAAAATTAAAAGAAAAAAGTATTTGTGTCACAGTGTAGAGCACCATCTGGTGGTCCTCAGGACAAAAAGACCGTGTTAGATTTTGTATAGTTTATAATATTCTCTTCTAAAGACAAAAAATCTCCTGTTTTTATTGCAGGTTGTGGAAGTTCTCATCAAAGGAAACCAGCGTTCTTTCTTTGTACCACCAAGTCGAGCTATTGCACACCAGTTGATAAAACACTGGATTGGAATGAATGCTAATCTTTAATTTCAGTAATTGATTTCTTTAAGCTAAGTTACTTTTTCTATTGAATGCTCATTAGGGATAATTTAGAATTGCTTATGGAGTAAATGTGCAACCAGGTGATTTTTTTGAACCTTTCCTTTGGTTCCTGGCCTAAACAATGCAAGTCATTGGAGGCGTTTTCAGACCTGACTTAGAAGTGGCCAACTATTATCCCAAGGAAACAAGCAACAAATGGGTAGAATTGGTACCTCGTTGTGCACAGGCTGGTTTTTTGCCCTAGAATCAAATTATTATGCTTTTTGCTGTTATGCTTTCAGTGTTTGATATGGTCATTCCTGCACTGGAAGAAGTTACAGCATTGCAAAGAGGGCTGTCTGACCTTGCCAGATGTTTGAATTCTGCATTTACATCCTCCTGTTTTGTCTTAATTTTTTCTTTTCCATTTTTGCCCTTCTCCATTCTTTAAATTCTGCCTGTCACAAAAATCAGCATTCAGTGCTGAAAGTCTTACTGACAGTGGTTATTTTTAAGCTAATAGCATATCTAAATGGTGAATATGTGGTATCTTTTGCATTAATAGTCTAATTTACATTAATGCCCTAAGCATGTATTCATCCATTCTGATTTGGTCTACACTTAGCCAATTGTATGTCAGCCTGAATTTAAAGGTACAGCACAATACCTTGTTTTCAAAAAAGGTGTTGAAAACCATCCCCAAAAAACCTGAATATTACGATTTATTGATGCTAGGCAGTGACTTATGTAATTTGCTGAGAATTAGAAATGAAACTGTAGAGTAATGGAGGAGAAAGAACAAGACATATCATCCCAAAATATGCATAAATTTATGGAAATGGAGATGCTAAGATTGTTGCTGCTATTAAAAAGTTTACTGTTGAAAGAAGTGTATTAACTGCAGGTTTAAGCCTGGGAAAACATTATATGAATTAAAATATTTACTTATGTAGACTTAATGCTACAGTTCAGATTTGTGCCTTAATTTATCAAGTTGCTGAAAAGAATGTTAATATTTTTAAAATAAAAGTATATTATTTTTATTACTAATGTCATTATGTAATGGTTTGTAGTCTGTCATTTTGCAGTCATTTAGTGATATAAAAAGAAATGGAAATGACCCAGGGGAAATACAATTGTAGTGATAAATACAAATTTATTATTATATGGTGATTTGTTTACTCAGGGTAGTTTGAATTTATTTTTTTTAACAGCAAATGATGTCATATTTTTTCAAAATTTTTGGCAAACTGTAATCAGTAAAACTGTTCTGCAAATCCTGATTGTTCTATTTTGTCCCATCCGATGTCACACTATGCTTGGCAGTTTTGGGGTTTTTTTGGTAAGGCAGTGCATATAAAACTTGAAAGCAAGAAGTGTTTCTGACAGGCTTGGGAACATGGGACATATTCACTGCTTCATTCTCTCCTTTGTTTCTGCTCTATGTACAAATGAAGACAACCAGGTTAGCTCTCAGGCTGTCTGGAAAGGAGAAGGAAGTAATACACTGCTTCCCTTAAAAATTGCTTTTACAGAGGAGGGGAATTGTGAAAAGCTGTCATGAGCCACAGTTACCAGTAGGACTGCATGTTTTCAGTGGAATGAATCTTTTTTAAAAACGTGTGGGACAGAATAAAGGCTAGTTCCAGGTTGCTCATACAAGTAAAGGAGAACATTGAAAAGTGGTGGAAGCGAAGCCATGAAAGGAAGTTTCACCTAGTTCTGTGGTGATTGCACATTAAGATGAACAAGAAAGGAAGGGAGCAGATGGAAGAGGGAGGATAAAACAGAGCGCAAATATAGGGAGTGTAAAAATAAATAAATTATCACTTTGAGGCAACTAAATGTACACGTCTAAGACCCATCCAAATACTAATTTTTCATGCAGGAAATTATGGTTAGTTGCTAAATGGGCTTGTAACTGAAACTCCAAGCAAAGTAACCATAACCAGTAGTGATAATAATCTGCCTTATTTCTTATTTGAGAATCTGTATAACGATATATGTCTGCAATTACGATGCTAATAAATCATTTTCATTTTGCTGCATGGAAAAGAAGAAAAATAATAATATGACAAAGGAAACCACACTTGAATAATCTCTGATTTTGAGAGTAATATTTTAATGATCTTTCTATTCTAATAACTTCTGGTGTGTCAATCTAAACCAAACTTTTTAAAATGCTTTTTAAGCTTTTGTTTCCTTTTTTCCTCCCCAAGAGATGAATCATTTGCAGAGAAAACTAATAGCTTGTTCAGGAAAATTACATTGATAAAAATTATTTAATCCTGTTTAAAGGAAAACTTCTCCTGTCTTTTTATTGCTTAACTTGCCTTGTTTGTAGGTCAAGGCTTGAATTTTAGTTGGAAAATTTTCTGAGGGACAGTTTTTGTTTGCAGTTTAGATCTGAAATGTCTAATTGGAGAGCCAAATGCTGTAGTTATTTAGCAACTACAGTGATTTAGAAAAGTTCCGAGTTAAATTTAGCAGCAATTAAACAGTGTAGTGGTTCTGACTGGAATGTGGTCAGGGAAACACCTCCATAAGATCCCAGTAGTTTGTCTTATCCAAAAGACAGTGGCAGCTTTGCAAGCAGGCTGTTTTTAGCCATTAGGTTAATGCAGTATATTAAGAAAATAGTATTCCTTAAAACACTAAAAATAGAAAGGTTTTGTTCGTGCTGTATAATAATGGTCTCATGCTTTTCACCCTTCTGCAATGGTACAAGAGCAAAACAAGTACTCACGAGATGCAGATGTTTAAGGCAGAGAATTCTGGAAATGCCTTTTCTCCCAGTTTGCCTGTGTACTAAGGAGAATTACCTTCTATTCAGCACAAAATCCAAAAATACAGTTTTTATCTATTTTTGAAATTATAATACCTTTCAAATCATAGAAATAGTAACTTGAGTAGAAAAAAATTAGGTGTTTGAACACAGAACAAAATTGGTACTTCTAACAAAGCTGTAATCTAATGTGATGCAATGACATTGTATGTAAGCATAATACCAACTGTGACATTGTTACAAACTTTGCATTGTTTTATATAAACCTACCTCTTTTTTCTCATTTTTCATACTGGCTACGTGTAAACGTGTGAAGAACAAAATCATTCCAGTGTTGAGAGTGTAGCATGAACGTCATGTTTTGTGTAGGAATATTGCCAAGTTGGTAAATGATTACCTTGAATTCTACATGTGAAGGAAAAAGGGGTGGATGTCAACAGGCTGATTAAAGGTAGACCAGTCATGATGCTCCATGGAATTAAATATACTAATCAGATTCTGAGCTTAGGAGACAGAAATAGAAAAAGAAGTGGAGCAAGACTGTGAACATTGCTGCCTCTTTTATCTTTAATTTTCTTGGACAAAGCTGACATTTTGTAACACCCAGGTAAGTTTACTTGTTTTTATTATCTGCTTTAGCTGTAAGGAGTTAAATAACTAGTAGTCCTTTATTGCCTCAGTGATTTGAAGGATGCATATGTACAGCATAGCGTTGCTGACTGGGGTTGACAGTACAGAAGTAAGTCCAAAGCAAAAAAAAATTGAACTTGTTATCCTATAAAGCCTTAGAAAGACACACAGAGCAGCCTTCATGAGCTTAAAAAAGCAAATTATTCACAGAGTCCATAATAGCAAGCATGTACCTGAGGAAAATTAACATTGGCTCATAGTAACAGTAAGTATAAACTTCTTTTTTTTTAAATTAGACTCTGTTAGTATTCTATAGTTACTGTCATAACTTTTCATAGCTTTTATAAAATATGGGAATTTTGCACGTTTTTTTCACAGTGAGAAAATAGGAATGTTTTCCTAAATGATAGAGATTATTAAGATGGATATTTGTTTCCTAAGGCTAACATTTTAGCATATAGGAACCTTTTAAAATATATTTTCAGAGCTTTTGATGAAGAAGAAATTATTTTATGCAGTATAAAAGACATAAAATGAACAATAAACTACATTTTTTATAAATATGTTTATACTTATGTGATAGTACATACATGAACATCCATCGCAATACACTGATAGAACTGGAAAAATCTGATCAGTAAGCTGAAATACTAATTATACAGTACCTGTGTTAAAGTTGTCACGGATTCCTGGATGGACCATTTACAGCTCAGAGGCTACCTACCAGTTTGTTGTAGTGTAAAGCAGGGCATATTTTCACATGAAGGAAAGAATGAGAAATGTTAATGCAGAAATTAAATATCTTCAAAATCTGAAATAAATGCATATTCTTATTAGTGCATTTTTTTTTATTTTTGTTGCAAAGTCTCAATTAACCAAATGCAAGATGACTTAGTAAGCAGGCAGAAGCTTTATAAGAAAAGAGTTTTACATATGATTTTGCATAATTTAGGAGCTCAAACCTGTGACTCCTCTCTAAAAGAGAGAGATTGCTTGTCTATATACAGTCCATGATGGCTGAACTGCTTTTCACTACAATTTTGTTGGCACTTGCATTCTTAGTATCCATTTAAAATAATGTTGAAGACATTTGACTGACTGCTACTGTAGTAGCGTTTTCTAAATCTAAAGTGAAGGGAGGCTGTAGGAAGATAGCTTTAATAATAATAGAAGAATATACCTATTATTTCTTTTCAAAAGATTGGTCAAAATCTATTTACCCCTTTGGTGTCGCTGCTTATAGATAAGTCAAAAATAGCGCAAAATCAAATTATGTAGGGTTTGGATTTCCTAAATATGCTGATTTATGGCATAAATGATGTTCTTAGTTGCTTAGACAGTAACCTTACTTGAGAATCAGAACTGCAGAAATACTGACTGGCGTTTGATATTTTCATGATCTGTTTCATTTGGGTGTTCCATTCTCAGAGCAAAATGGATACTAACATATAACAGTTCTATTTGAAAGGGAGCTGATTCTTTGCAGTCATATAGTTCACATTTTTATTGATTTTATAAAATGCTTTAGGGTTGCAGACCCTGAAATGGCTGCCTGTTTCCTTTTTTCTAGATATTTTGCAGACACCTTTTTAAAGACCCGTCTTTTGAGCAAAATATGTAGATTAAACTATAAGCAAATAAAGGTAAGATCCATAGCAGCTGAGGCAGAGAGTGAGAAACACTACTACAACAGGCACTTTTGGTAGCACATCTTGTATATGTTTGACATAAAATACATTTTTTTGGTAACAGAACTGCAAAAATGGGTGCAGAGGAATTATTCAAATAATGTACCACTGAGAACTTGAGAAAAAGGCAAATCTTATCTTTCAATAAGATGTACTTCAGTGAGGCAAGTGAGGAACAGAAGAAAGAGACAGAATGGAAGTAAATAAGTTCAGTACTGTTAAGGTCATCTGGGCACGGGGGACAAAAAGTATGATTCTGTATCCAGGGGGAGGAAACAGAACAGTTAGATGCAGTTGAAATACAGAAGGGAAAAACAGTGAAAGTTCCTTTTTTCAGAAAGGCTTGTTTTGGGAGTCTGTGACATCATTCTTGTACAGTCTCTGAAGAGTACAGAATTCAGTGGGGAAATGTTCAGTGAGGATATTTGTCGTCAAGCCTTCAACATAGGATACTGAAACTGTGGGAAAGTAATACTGTCCTGGAAGAACTTTAAGTGCTTTGCAAATGTATTATGCCATCACACCATTCCTGCTCAACATCAGTAAGTACATTCACCAGGTTTTCCTTTCTTGTTTTACTTTGTCTTTTCTTCCTGTGTCTCATCATTACTATAAAAGTTCACTGAACATGCATGTTTAGAAAACTTTAAAACATGTTTTCACATAAACTCTCCATTATATAAATATATAAACATAAAATAACTTCTGTATTTTCAATTTTACTTTACCAGAATTTTTAAGGCAACTTTTCCTGCCCAAGAAGATGAACTCAAAGGCATATGTTAGAGAAGTATTTTTTTGCCTTTGTCAGTTTGTCATCATCTGCATTACCCTGAAAGAAATAATATTACAGATGTTATTCACAGTGAAAATGAATGCATTCTAGACAGTTTTTGCTATATTTACAGTGTGATATAAATACAAACTTATTTATAATGTGGTTGTTTACTCAAGATTAGATGTTATTCTGAGCTGACCCCAGCACTGCTGTTTGTAGTAAGAACAACCTGTCGCATAGAGAACTATGTCAATGGACATTGGCTTCCATCCAGTGAACTGCTAAGTGCCTCTATTCCCAGCTAAGCTGATTGGACTCGTGTTCATCTCGCGTCCAGCAGTGGACAAAATAGTCCCTAATGCGGGTTCTGACCCTGCAGTCCTGATGCACACAAATAATCCTTACCCAGGGCAAGAGATCAGCTCGTGACTGGGATTGAAGGTGATGAGATTCATAATTCTGTCAGCACATCTCAGCTGCAGGACCAATAAAGCAAGAATAGGCAAAGACAATGCATGGATAAAATTAGTGAAAAGCAAAGAACTGGTGCCTCTTCTGCAGTGGTAGACCTTAGAGGAGAAAGAATAAATTAAGATATGGAAATGAAGTATAGACAGCAGAACTTTTCTTTATAGTGTTTACTTGAATTTTAAGATATCAGCACTTTAACATGCTTTAAAAATAAAAATCAATAATGTATGCATATTAGAATTAACATCTGAGCTATAAACTTAATTACAAATTAACAGTGCAAACAATCATAATAAGATCTACTTACTATCAATTACATAAATTACTAACAAAAAAAATATTGCCTAAACATCCTGTTAAACCTGTATTTTACATCTCATCTTTGACAGCATAGCAAAACCTGTAATCCTGCCTCTATAACCAGGTCTGACCTGTGCCTGTTTCTACTGCTGGTCTCACAGCTGCTTGCTCTGACTTTTACATTTTAGAAGGCACTAGACCATTTCCCAAAGTCCTGGCATGCAGAGAGCCAAGTGTCTACCTTCACTGTTTGCAGAGTGTCCTGTGCCACTAAATGCTATTTGAGTAGTAGTAGAACTAGAACTACTGGTCATCTCAGACATAAGATTTCTTCTGCAAAGTCATCTGTTGTTTTTCCTTTGCAAAACCTGGCAAAACATACATTTCAACTGTGAGAAGAAACTGAAATTAATATGATTTTCATTGTAACTGATACACAATGCTTTCTATCTCCTTGATATTCCAGCATCCATCTCACAGTGCTTTCCTGTTTTAGGTATTTTTTACTCTTCCATCTGTCTTGAACCATGCTAACTTTATCCCCAAAGCCATTGTAATTCAAATCCATTGTTAACTGATTACAGACTTGCCTATCATTCTTCCCTAAAAATAAGGCCTTAAACACTTCATGTACTAAATATATCCCTGGCCTTGTGTTGCATTCAACATTCAGTAAAATTCAGAATTTGTTTAAAGAATAATCTGTGGTGCATACAGCTGTACAATTAGCCATCAAATAAAGAGAGACTAGGGTAAAACAGGTAGTTTTTGCTGATCTGCAGAAAGTTTTTAACAGCATTTTAACAGTGACAATTGGAAATCACATTTCCTATACAGTGATTAACCATTTCATGAGCATAGGATAGGGGAAAAACCATGAAATTGGAATTCCAGGGGAACAACAAAAAGTAGAACAAATGAAAGTATTTTGGAAATACAACCATTAAGGTGAAGAAGGGGAAGAAGAAAGGCAAGGGGAAGGAACTGAGTGCGTAGCATCTTCCTTAAGTTGAATTGAGAGAATTTCCAGAAGTAAAAATATTTCCTCAGTTGCAACTGAATTAGATGTAACTGAAACCTCAACTATCACAATCATGCTATGGTTCTCTGTTAGACTGTTGTTACTACTGTTCCTAATACGTGTATCAATCTGCAGATCTTACACATGGCACCTCTAAATATGAGGCTGATCCTCTTGGCACACTTGTATATGTAACTCTTCAAGAGAATATTGATTTTTATCTGGAACTGATAGGCACTACTTCATATCCAAAACTACAGATAAGTGTCAGTCCCAGCTCTTACCTCTGTGTCATTTAAAGCCTTGTATTTGACTTTAAGCTCATTCTTCCTGCTGAGAACAGAGCTCAGTTGGCAGGTTTGGCTGTCTGTCAAGCTTTAACTGAAGACTGATGGAAAAAAAACAGGTACAGCTTCGTCGTGGAAACTGACAATGTAAATATTCCAAAGTGTCTGCTGTGTAATAAGTACAAGACTTCCTCAGTCTCCCTAGGGTGTCTTCCAAAAAGACACAGGAGAATGCTTGAATTTTGCAGGCAGCTAATGAATAAAAACGCAGGCATATTCAGTCATTTGGCCTCACAAAAAAATTAATTTTTTTCAGAAGTAAAAGTAAATGACTGTGCCTTGAAAGAATTACTTCCCAGTTGTTTGCCTACCTATGTATCACTGCATACAGTGACTTGTAACATGAGTCTTATAATGTCAATATGATTGTTTAAAATGCTTTATCTTAATACACGTAACAAAATTCAGACATCCTCATTATACCAGAGAAGTTTGTAGTCTGAAAAATTCACTCATGCTCTTTCTATAATAATGTCTCATGTTCTGATAAACATCTAAAGGAGAGTATTACCAATAACACTTGCAATCAATTGATTTTTCCTAATATAATTCTACTGATTTTCAAGAGCATGCCAATGATATATTAGCAGTTCAAATATTTCTCATTTCAAAGAGCATGAATAATCTTTTTCAAGTTCATTTTGAGTAGAATACAAAATATTTGTATTAAATAAACAGAAACAAATTCCAACACATTGAGTTACTTTGTAAAGTGGACAATTTTCATTATATTTCAATACTGTAAAAAATAAACTAAGTAAATTGTGCCCCACAGTTGTAAGGTTTGGTCAATTTTCCAAGTAAACAACAATCTCAGAAATAATAAGTAAATATTTAAATAGACTCTAGATAGTAACCCTGCTGCATGAGATACAGATCTCTTTCATCACTACCATGCTTTCAACCACCATTCAATCCCAACTGCACTCTTGGATTTTAGCTATTCTGCTCAGCTCAATATCAGATAAGGACCCACATGAATGAGAGATGATCTTCAATAATCAGCTGCCAGAGAAAGACTGACTAACTATACAGGAATGCAAAGTTCAGCTCCTAGGTGAGGGTTTATGGATTCTTCCTTTGTCTCAAATTATTAAAAATAGCATGCCTAATCTTCCCCTTGGGCTGAGCCTTCTTTGATCCCAGGTTTCTTAAGGTAAGGCCCATTAAGTTCAGCATGAAACCCTCAGGTCTGTGGAGAAAGACAAATAAACTCTTTTAATTTTTATCATCTTGAATTTTTGAAAAGAATAATATTTAAAGATTAATCATTGGAGGTGTCCCATTGCCATTTAATTTTGAGTGGAGTAGGTTTTCAGTACTAAGGCAACATTAACAGTTAATCTTACATGTAACAAGATTCCATATGGGGTGAAAAAAAAATCTAAAACATTTTTTTCTTCCCAAAAATAATTCCAAGGGACAACCCAAACTGTGAGGCTTAGGCTGGTCTTGATTTTCTCTGTGTGCAGCTCAGTTGTGCACTTAGTCCTAGGTGAGGCCTTTATTCTCTTATATTAAGTCTGACACTTTCTCAAGTGAAGAAAACAATTATCCTCAAGTATTTCATTATGCATATAAATAAGATTGACTTTAAAATGAATGTTTAAAATATTAGTCTCTAAAAATCAGAATCAAATAAAATCATAGCCTGTAAAAGGTCAGCCACTGCTCAAATCTCCCGTAGACTTTAAAAAGTATTCATTCAGGCCCCAGAGCTGACACCATTGGTTTTAAGCTATTATTTGGAAACCTTCAAATTTTTTTCCTAAGTAATCAAAAGAAGAAATAGATGCATCAGTACCTGATATAGAACTTTCCTATTTTTTATTATAACCAGTCTTTACACAGGAAACAAGTCAAGTTAGAAAACCTGAGCAAGTTAAAGAAGAAAATTATTCCAGAGAAGCTTTTTCTTTATCCAATGTTTTCCCTTCCACACAGAAAAGTAGAACACAGATGCCCTTGGTTCTCAGACATGAGTAGAAAAAGAAGAAAAAGCTGCAAGGGCAGAAAGAGCTTCGATTCCAGAGAATGTAAGTTTACAGAAATGTTTAATTTGAGGTAAAATCATCAGAATCATATGTGGCTGGTCTTCATTTACTCATCAAGACAGAAATTCATGTTTGTGCCCAAAGCTGTTTGTCAAATTAGAAATATTTACACTTAAGTGTGGGTGCATATAGGAAATGTCTTGGTGAGGCTTATTGTTTTGTTTTAATTAAGCTTCTATCCTATCTCTTTGTGGCAAAGGCTTTCTAAATATATCATTGCTCTTTAATTGCCTCAAAATTTCATCCTTCTTGGTGTAAATTTCCCAGTGTCGTCTTAGTTTAATGGCTTGTACTAATCCTATTTAGGTAGATGTCACTGTAAACTGTTATCCTCTAATGCACATGACCTATTCTAAAAAAAAGCCCAAGCAAGACAGAATTTTATGCTATTGTATGAATGCCATGAAATCTTGCCTAGCACAGCCAGGGAACATTATTTTCTTCTGCTTCCAAGAGGGAGCTGTGGCTCACACCTCCTAGCAATGCGCCACTGATCTGCTATGTGATTGTGATAATATTAATTAATCCCTTTGTTTGCTCATCTGTAGAAGGATTATAAAAGCCACGTTCCATGGAATTTACCCCAAACTCCAATCAGGTAGTGGGATATTGGTTCTCCCAGTGTGTTCACAGGAACAAAGTAAATAATGGGAGGAGTAATAAAATTTAAAATTGTAGCTCTTACTATATGCAAATAAAATACCTTATTCCGTATCAAATCTAAATCTTTAGTTTTTTAAAAAGTGCTAATATATTGGTTTTCTCAAATCAGAGTTAATTAATGTGGCCTATCCTGCTTATCTGGTTTCACATTACTTATCAGATAATTAAGACAAAACAAGTTAATATTGAAATTAAAAAATAATGTTGGGAAAAACACACCACATCTTAGAGATAAAATAGGTGCTTTCTATGAAAAGTGTCTCAAATTTAATCACATTTATTATACTGATTGCCAAATCATGCGGAAAATGGTTTTTTCCATTTTTTTTTTTTCACTTTAAATTAGATGAACAGTTGTCACCCATCTGTAAATGCCAGCAAAGTGTAGGAAGCCTTGAAAATAAAGCAGATGAGGCTCTGGCTCACTTCACAGAGCCAAAGGGCACTGAAGAAGATGGAAAAGATCATGAAATCAAGAATCCGAGCAGCTCAGATGCTTCTGAAGATAGAGACCTTGATAACATATCAGACAGTGAAAAAGAAGGAAAAAAGGAAAAGAACTGCCCTCCTAAAATGTCTTCTCCTCAGCAAGATGAAATCCTAGCTACAGTAACTTTTGGTGAATCAGAGGGCTCATCTAAAGGAAAAATTACACTGTGGGGCAAGCCAGACTCTTCAGAGTCTATTACCTTGACCACTGGAAAAATTTGTGCAGAAGTAAAATATGGCTCTTTTAATGTGAAAGTAGAAATTAAGAATGTTTCTTTGTTTGATTCTGGAAAAAACACTGTAGCTGAAAAAAGGAAAAGTTCAAAGAACAAGAAACGTTGTCATGAAAGACAACACCATAAAGGTCAGTGCTCAAAATGCTCGAAGTACCAGTGTCCTTCAACTGAGCATTCATCAGAACACACTGGGAAATATAGGGGATCCTCTAAACACAAAATTCAAACTGCCATCAACAAAAGTGCCTCCCTGGAAGTGAGCATTGAAACAAAAGAGATCCAAGTGGAATTCACCAGCAGAAAGAATAATCTAAAGCTGAACATCAAAACTGGTGATCAGGCACAGGGCAAAGCATCCAACAGGGAACACGAAGATACGTACTGGAGTGAAACAGATTGTTCTGTAACAGAGGCACTGTGTAACACAGATTGTGAGTCATCTTTTAGCTTACATGAAAAAACAGACTATGCATTCCCTGATGAATGTACACTGCTCCCTCCACCTAAAGAATTTGCTGACTGTGACAAGATGCATCTGGATACAATTGCAGAAGGGGTATCTTTGTACCCTGTTAATAGCAGGAAGGAATCCGGCAGCCTCACTACAGCCTTGAGTATCTGGGGAAAAGAAAATTATTTCTGTAAACTTAACAAAGAGGACTATGAAGGCCACACCAATGAAAAGGAAGATTTCTCAAAAGATAAAATACTTTTGTCAAAAATAAATAATACAGATTGTCTTTTAGCTATTAATACCTTGCATAACCCAAACAAAGAGAAGTGTACCAGTAAGAACAATGTATTAGGTCAGGAAGAAAATAACTGCGACAAACGCAGTGATGCAGGGCCAAAAACAGCAAGAAGAAGGTCTTTCCCAGATATTACCCTCAATCTACCATCACCAGTTCACCCTAGAAGGGATTCTGGCTTTTATTCATTGCCATCCTTGAAAGTATTATGTAAGGAGACCAAAGCAGGGGATGTCTATAACAGTAACTCACATATTCATACCAAATACATGGAAATTTCTAAGTGTCCTGATTTGACCTCCTCCCTGGCAGAACTTTGCAAGTGCCCTGACTTGACCTCCTCACTGAGAAATTTGAGAAGTCTTAAGTCTTCGTATCAGTATGCTTTCACATCATTTCATCATAATGTTACCATTTATCCATCTGAGCCTGAAGAAAGTCTGGATGGCACTTGTTTGCTGGATGACTACGCAGACTGTGTGGGGCAAGGTGAAGAAACAGAAGAAACATTGATGGAGAGTCTTCATTCCAGCGGTACTATAAATGACAAAAAGGAAAATGGGCATGAAGAGCCTCAGAGGAACATTGCCATGTGGGAGGAAGACTCTGAGTCTCCCGAAGATGCTTTAGACAAAGGGACACCACAGTACAACTATTTAGAAAAGCATGTTGAATGGCAGAGCAAAACTCAGCTGATACCACTCTCTCCATGTTCTAGAAGCCTTTCAGGTGAATCCATTAATGACAAGGAAAGTACTAATTATGCATCTACAGAAAGCATCCCAAAACAAGTCTCAGCTTTAGAGCTAAATGTTCACCCACCCTCTGCAGAGTCTGAGGTAACAAATAAAAGAAGAGGGTCAGTACCAACAGACTGTTCAGTGGTAATTGGAGAAATGGATGGAAGACTGATCCAAGATGATACTACATTGACACCTGGTTGTTTTGGCTCTGCAGTAAGAAAAGAGTCTAACCTTCCCTGCAGTAGACAAGAGAAATCCTTGCTGTCATCCTTGTGGTTAGATCCCAAGGAGCATGACATAAATAAAGAACCAGAAAGCTTTTCGGAGATACAAGATGTATCTGTGAATATCCTTGCTGAATCTGATTGCCATAATGATTTAGCACAAGCTTCCATATTATCTGTCTCACGTACAGAACAGAAAGAGAATTTCACAGAACATTCAAATGTTAATGAAAAATCAGAGAACTTTTACAGTAAACAGTCAACTGATGATATCCTACAGAGGGATTCTGGAGCACATCAACAACCTCACATAACCAAATCCAGCTCTGACGAAACTGAGAAAAAATCTGAAATGAAGGAAGATTACTATGAGAATGCAGATATCCCCCTATCATCAGTAAAGCAGATTAGTCAGAAAGGTAGGTGTTACAAGACTTTTGAAATTGATGTCACACACCTTTTGCATAAGAGCTTTCATAAGATCTAGAGGGTTTTTTTGGAAAATAAGTGTATATTTTGAGTTTACAACGATATTGTTAAGGTATGGTGTACTTGGCCATATGGTTGTAATATGCAACAATAAGTTACTGTGTTGAGAATCCTAGGAACCAAACTGCAGAGCCAAGTATCCTACATTAAAAAAATAAAAATTAATTCATCTTTAGTCAAGAAGCAGGTTTCTTACATTGAACAGTCCACCCATCCTATATATCTATTGAGAGAACCAAACACCATTGCAGGAAGGAATAGTAAAAGCAGTTGCCATGTGGCATCAACTCAGAGCTCTAGTCAGTGTCTGAAACCACATAAATCTGGTATTCAAATCCATGTGATCTAAACAAATACTAAATTTGAAGTACATCTTTGTCTTACTTCTGGCTGAACTTTTACATGCCTTGAAAGGACCACAGGGGATCCTTTAATGTTTTCTTCTCTCTTTAGAGAGTTAAAAAAATTGCATATGAAAAACACTTATTTTTTATAGCTAATATTTTACAGTATTTCTTTTCTCCCTTTCTATAACCCACCTACCCATTTCATTACTGGTCATATAAAATTAGTGTTTTGAGCCTTAAAAATGTTAAGGCATACTGGGATATTGCCCTCTGCAATGGGAGCTTTTTACATTATAAATAAGTACAACACATATGTGGGTGTCTGTTTTTGAAATATCACTCCAACCACTTTAATTTTTTTTTTTTTTTTTTATATTAACCATGTTATAGGCAAATAAACCTCAGATTTTCCTGTCCTGAAGAGAACATTGCCAGGAAATTTGGAGGTTAGAAGGTTTACACTGTTGAAAAACATGTATTTTCTCATTATGGGAAAAGGTCTTAGAGAATCTTAGTTAAAACCATCATAAGTTTTTTAAAAATCTCTTTAGTTCACAATATCTGCAAAAGATACTGGTTTGGCCTCCATGATTGTCTTGTCCAGCAATGATAATGGAAATTTAAAAAGTACCTGAAGTCTACACAGATACTATATACACTATATAGAGATGATGTATAGGTACATGTTGTTATATATATCAATATCTCAATATCAATATCTAAAATGAATGGAAAATTTATTAAATAGAAATCTCTGCAGAACAAGATATAGAATGAAGACACTAAGGAAGGTCTGCATGCCAAAAACCTTGACACTATACATTAGACCTAGGTAGTTGAACACACAGCACAGATGTGAAGAGTAGCTATTTTTTGCATTTTATTTTATTCCCTCCTCTTCCCTTTTTCCCCTTGCTAAGAATTATCTGCTTGTGCATGGTCTGTAACTTTGGCCCTCTTTTGGTCTAGGGTTGTATTTTAATTTTTCCTATTGTTGTTTTAGTTAAAATAGTAATACAACAAGTAAATTAATTGTTTTACCTAAAGAGAAACCTAAAAAGAAAGGTCTGTCCTCCTCTTATCTTCATGCATGTCTTTCAAGATTATTAGTTTTCGAATAGTTTGTATATCTACATACTCACCACTTCAAGAATGTTTGAGCACTTTTAATAAAATCCATAAGTAATTTATGTGGTTTTTTCATTGAAATGGTGACATACAAATGTGTTTTTTTATTTACACAAATGTGGCTCTTTAACTACATACGTCTGTACTTCTCTGTGCATGAAGGTCTCAGTCTAAAATGTATATTTTATGAATATTTTGAGTATTATTTGGTATTTTAATTTGTGTGTTTGGTTAGATTATTTTTGTATTTAGAATGTGGAAATATTAAATGGTATACCTGTTGCCTTCTCACAAAAAATATCTGGCTATAATTTAGACTTGAAATCAGAAATGAATAAAACCAGAAGGCTACCTTTGAAGAAGGACACCAGAGCAAGTGACAGTTCCCAGGAAGATGCAATAGACCAGTGGGCCAGAAGACGGAAACAATTCAAGGACAGCAAAAAGTGCAGTTCAACTGGAGGAAGCTCCATAAACAGCACAATCACCGAGGGGTCAAGTGAGTACTTTGGTCTTAAAGTTGTGATCTTTTCCCTTCATATGATTAGCACACTTCACAAGCTGAGTGTCTGTCCTTCTCATTATCATGGCCAAGCATATTTTATTCAATTGAACCATTCCTCATTATAGGAGTTAGTATCCTCTCTTCTTGGATAAATAAACAATCTGACTGAAAAAAGTGTTGATTGCACTGTGCATGTTCATATGCCATTAAGACAAACCCTAGGCACAAACAGGTAATCACCTGGCAGCAGGTCTGAGGTTGTAACAAAAATCACAATCCTGATGCCTATTTATGTCAAAGCCAGGATGAGCTGGGAGTCTTCTCTCCTCACCAAGGCAACCACGTGCTCAAACATTTTTCTTGGGGTTTGTTGCCTAGGTTGTCCTTCACTGTGCCTCCACTTACTGAAACCCATACCTGTCTCGTTAAGAAATCTGTCACCTCGGCACACACTTGAGCCTGTACTAAATTCATCAGCTTAAGTCTCATGGGAAGGAATTTTAAAGATGAGCTGCTTAATGAATTCACATTTCATGCAGATGGAGTCACCAAGCAAGGATTGCACAGTCTAGGAGAGAACATATGTGGTACTTCTTACTTGACACTGCCTTGCCTCCTGTTTTGCTATTTTAGTAATTTAAGAAATACTTTGTACAGATGAAGAAAAATGCAATTCTCTTTGGAAATATTTTGTGCTAAAAGGGTTACCATTAGTGGAGGAACTTCTATTTGTAGATATATAAGTTCCTTTTTGAAGAAGATTGATGGTCTTCTATAGAAGACTATCAACTGTAAGACTTCAGTTCAGGTACAATAGACAATAAACTGTAAATACTTTCTATCCTCATCCCAAAGAGGTAAGTCCTGCATCAGCAGGCCATCAATTTACTACCTAAACACAGATATCAATTGCCAGCTGGGATACCAAGAGGGATCTGAGAATGTGACCAGCAGGGAACCCATGTCGTTTGAAGCAGTAACTGGATGGCAAGCAAGACACCCCAAGGCATCTAATGTGGTACTGACCACCTGTGTTCAGGTAATCGAGTCAGTCTCTAAGTTTTTAATGCCTGTTAACAAAGCAGCAGAGGTGACTGCCATTTCACATGGTAATAAAAGTGAAGGAGGTACCAAGATTATTGGTATCAGTTTTCATTCTTTGCCCATAAAACAGTTTCAGGCCCATCGTAATGAGACTAGAAAGTTACCATGTCAAACCACCTGGGCTCAGAAAAACCTATCAGGAGATACACAAACCAAGATAAACTGTTCATTGATGTCAATATTAACATCTCTTGAATATAAAGCTGTACCATAAATTCTTCTTGGTCAGGCACACATTGATTTTATAGAAAAAGCAAATATATATGAAAAAGAACAAGTTGCAATTGCTTTCCGTGAGACAAAGCTTTTGGTAGAACATGGCATGAACCCAGAGTGGTCTCCAGTACAGTGCAGACAATTCTGTCACAAATTGTCATATCTAATCATTTTGGATAGTATGCTACAGGCCTGACACTTCTGTCCCTTTTGCTTTGGTAGCTAGGCTGTTCCCTTGTGTTTGCAACTTGAGACAACTCTGATATATAGAAGCAGCAGCTCCTTATATGCTTGCTTCCAGCAGCTGGGAAGAATTTAACTGTGCTTGTTTGTGACACTCAATTTGACATCTGTTCCAAAAATTCAAGGAGAAGAGAGAATAAATGTCTTGGCATAACTCCATGCTGCCAGTGTGGCAGTTTTTATTTCTCTAGTTTTGCATATTTGTCACATTTTAAGCTCTACTACAATTACAAAAAAACCCCCAAAAAAACAGTATTAAACTGATTTAAAATACTGTGCTGTACTGAATTGCTTGGTGCTAATTAAGATTTTCTTAATTTACGCACCCATGGTAGCAAGTTAAAATGTGCTTTCATCATATCAGCATAGTAATATTTCTTTATTTATTTTTTCTTTATTTGCTAGTAGCTTTTTGTACAGTTAATCATGCCATCTCATACTTTCTGCATAATAAGAGAGAAGCCAGTGGGTGTGAAGTATTTGTCTACATAGACATAGTTGAGCACACTCTCTAAGTGACAAAGCCACTTAGATATATTCAGGAAGTAACTTCCCAAACAAAATAAAATAAAAGGTAATTTTTATCTTTTCTGTTTTGGAACTGGAAATCATTCTACATAATTGTGACATCTAACCCAGGACAAACAAAGCAAGCAAATCCTTTCCCCAGCTGCTTTAAAACTAGCTGTATTTTACCAGGCATTTCATACTGAAAGGAACATGATGGTTTTTCCTCACAGACAATTTGTATTTTCAGTCTATCTGTTAGCACACACTATCACACTTTTACTATGACTTTCACTATCCAATTTTAGCTTTGAAGTTCCAGCTCCCGATCTGCTTGGGATGTTGTTGTGCTATTGCACACCCTCTTTCTTCAAAGTCAAACTGCTGTTTATAACCTGTCACAAAGCCAGAGCTGCCTGCCATCCCATTGCCTTGCGGGCCTGAACATTACTGTTTTTACCTTTAGCAGAGGACCAGAGCTCTCCTCCATCTCCATGGGAATTCAGTGCAAGACATTTTCGAATGTAAAATTATATGAATCTGAAAATCCTCAGCTTGTAGCATCATACCATCAGATTAGCTCAGTTGTTTAGAGCATAGTGCTAATAACTTCAGAGTTGTGGGGTCTATCCATGCATGGGCTCTTCTCTTAAGAGTTGGTCTTGGTGATCCTTTTGGGTCCATTCCAACTCAGAATATTCTGTGAAATGTTGTGAAATATTCAACAGTCAAGGACAAGCTAGAAATTCTATGTTAAAACAAACAAACAAGCCAAAACAAACCAAAAATCCAAACAAAAATCCAAAACAAAACCAAACAAAACAAAACAGAAGCCCAAACAAACAAAAAACCCCCGCCAAGCTATTATTTCCTCACCTCACTTTTAACAAAACTACACATGCCTGGAAGAGCTAAGATTAAGCAAACAGCAAACATGGTCATTACTACACAAGTCATGTCAGATACTTTTCAACTTATCTTTTGTCTTCCCATGTGCACTGAATTCATACTACATTTCTAAAAGACTTGTTTGGTTTCCTAATAAAATGGGCCACATAAGAAAGCTTAAGAATTAGCAAGTGCCAGACTTCTCTTAAAAAGATGCAGCTCTGTTTTGACCATTTGCATTAAGACTTCACTTTTTTTTCAAGTTCAATATGCAATAGCATCCAGTATTGTGGTCTTATATTTGGAAATCTTTGCAGACTGCCCCTTTAACACCAAAAAAATTGAGGAACTCAGTACAGACATTACAAACAATTCATTAAGGAGCTTATGGCACTTCTTCCATGCTGACTTACTGAGGTCTGTTATTCTTCATCCCTTTTCCCTACTGACATAACTTTTGTTTTATTGTCATGACAGTAAATTCAGAAGATGCTCGATCAGTAGATCTGGGACTATATGCTGAAAATGAGGACAGAGGTTTTTATACAGAAAACTTTCATTCTGCTTCCTGGGTTTTCAGAGGAGATGATGTCTCTCCAGATAACAGCCCTAGATGTCTCAGCAAAAGGCCTAGACCAGTGGCAAGTAAGTTGGCTAGAGCAAGATGTAATAAACTTCAGAGAAATTTATTTATTTTGGGGACTGTGAGGATTACAGGGAATAGACATGTTGGAGAAGATGCTGGATGTTTATGCTGAAGACAGAAAAAAGAGTAATGCAAGAATCTAAAGGATTATTAACGTAAATAAATACTTCAAATATTATTAAATAAGTAATTCTTCTTTAGATACTGTCTTGCAAAATATCATAATTACTTGACAAAATTGTTAAAGGTCATTATTAAACCTCAAGAGATAAGGGTGAAGGCAATGTAATTTCATAACTTCTTCAAGCATGGCAAAACCATAGAGACATATTTATGGTCATCAGTTATTATCATGGTCATAAAACTGCTTCTGAATCAAACTTACAAACATAGTAGATCCAGAAAGAAAATAATCATTTGCTATGAGGGGTTATTCTATTTGTAGCTTAGACCTGTTGTGCAAACAGATACGGTGAACAACATTTTCGGAGAGATGGGAGGTCTTCCATCACTTTTCAAACGATAAATTACTGAAAAGTACCACAGTTTCAAAGAACTAAGACAAACTGAAACACCCCTGTAGCTTTCCAGGAGATTGTTCTTTGTTGGAGCTCATAAATCATTCAGAAGATGAGGGACAACAAATGTCCTGTATAAATCTCCCTTAACACACACAAGAATATTCTGGAAAGCCATTTTGATTGCTTGTTCTCCCAGAGGAGAGCTCAGAACTTTGGGAAAATAGTTAAAGTTTCTATTTCAGGCAGATAACATCAATTGGCCTGCTAGTAAACTAGTGTTTAAAGCAATTTCTGTCTTCCACACACAATTTGAAGACAACACAGCTGTCATAAATTGCTATTAAATAGGCCTCCATTAAAAAAAAAAAAAAAGACAAAAGAAAAACCAAGCCAAAAAACCCACACCACAGTAAGACAGTCAAATGATCAAAACCAGACACTCTGAGGAAACAAATTTACACTGAAGTCCTTCACAAGCATAAGATTTGCTAAAGAGCCAGGCCATTTGAGCCACAATAATAATACTAGACCCTGAAAAAAAGAAGGAAGTTGGCAATTAGACCCTGATCTTCCTTTTTACTGAGGTTTATCCCTTTAACTATTACATTATGATGAGTTGAAAGACATTTCACACAGGTACAGTCAATGGTTGCAGAGGATGACACTGTGGATTGGGGCAGGTTTGGAAGGCAGTGAGAGTGGGGACTAGACAAGGAAGGATAAACAAAGGGAAAAGAAACAACTCTCCAAAAGAAAGAGACCCTCTGAAGTATAAAAAGAATAAACCTACAAGAAACACGTTTAAACCTATTTAAGAATTTAGAGTGTATTTGCAGCATAGGGATTTGACAGAGCAAGCAGGAGTGTTTTTCTCATCCAGAACACCATCAGTGCAGTGGAATATCTGAATACTTCTCCATCTCTCCATTACTTTGTCCAGGCACATAACTTAAACTGCTGATGGAACCACACCTCATTGATGCTGTCTACCTGTGCCCAAACATAAGCAATATTTGATCAGTCATGGTGTGAGGGGTGGCACTCTCTGAGGACCAGCACCAACAGCTGGGAATGATACTGAAAGCACCCCAGCCATTTGTAGGATCAGTAGCTGCCAGTGCCTACAAAAAGCTTTGAAATCAGGCTGCTGCTTCTTAAATTGATCGTGTAGTGAAAAAAAGGTACCTCTTTTCCTCCTGTTTTGCAGTTCGAGAAAGAACGGTGAAGATTGCTAAAGGAACTGGCAGTTACCCTTGGGGCTTCAGGATCCAGTTCTCAAAACCTATCCTGGTAACTGAAATTGACACAAGTAAGTCGTGTTTGTACTGGTTAATTTTTCTTATGACAATGTGTAAGTATATCATATTTAGTATTTATATATTATAATATATATTATATAACATACTATGCGTCTTTATATATAGTATATAATATTTAATATATTATATATACATATACTGATATAATGACATATCTACATTATATAGTATTATCTATATAGTATAGAACATCTGGTTTATATTACTATATTATATAGATGTACATAAATAATTTCCATAATTACTGAGTTCAAGGTGTTTAACAGCATATCCTGAAAGGGCTTTGGACAAAATGTTTTAGGGCCCCAGTATCCTTGTGGGTAAACCAGACTCCACTGCTCAGTCTCCTTCCCTGTCAGTTGATATGTAAGTGCCTGTGTTCAGCCTCCCTCCAAATGTAGAGTCTAAAACTTCTGCAGGCTGACATCCATGACTGACAGCAGGCCTTAAAGAATTAAATGGGGGTTGCAGAGATCCTTCTAACATTTCCAAAAGTGTTGCTGACTTGGGGGCACTTGTGCTTGGATGGGTTTCCATTGAGCCATCTGCCAGCTGTGACAGATGTGCTATTATATTCTTCAGGGTAGTGTGATGATTTTGAGGACCTCTAAAAGAAACTCCAAAACCCAAGTAACTGAGCAACAAAATGGCAGATAAGTTTCAACAAAGATGGGGTGGAATATAATGCCTTTAGAGAGAAATGAACTATACCATGCCTTCATAATATTGCTGGCAGTATCGCTCAGGAATGAGATCTTGGGAGTCACCACTCTAAGGTCTCCGAAATCTTTGGCTCTGTGTATAGCATCAGCTTAGAGATCTGCCTGAAAGCTGAACTGCATCGGTAACAGCAGTGAGAATGAGGCAGTCAAAGTCATTTTACTGCTACCTAGAACCTTAGTTCACCCAAATCTAGAGTATTGCTTGTTCTATGCATCTCAGGATGGGTACAGCAGAATTACAGAAGGAGCAGAAGGTACAGGAGACTGTGGTAAATTCTCACTACGAAAAGCAGATATAATGCAAAATGTCATCCCACAAAAAGAATGCTAGTGCATGCCTTCTAGCAAGGCACCCAAGAATAGCTCTGTCACTATTACCAGCCTTACATAGTGCATTGTCCAGCTTCCTGACAACATCTGGAAAGCCTGTGAATTCAGAGACCTGTGAACTCATTAGTTTCTTACCTAAATACAAATAAAACCATAGGTAATGTATACAACAATAGCCCTGGTGCTTACCAATTTATCCCTACTAATCTACTAATTGAAATTAAGTATATCTACTCACATCGTGTATCACTCCTTTATTTATTTGTATGTTGTTTTCAAATGCAGTTGCTTTAAAACAGCAACAACAACAAATAAAAATAGGGGGTTTTTATTCAAACATCTAGTAAAATTGTGTTTTCTCAAGATATGACTCTCCATTTAAAAATATTAGACATCAGAAATAAATTGTTTACTGTGAGGGCAGTGAGGCACAGGAATAGGTTGCCCAAAGCAGGTGTGGCTCCCCCATCCCTACACAGGTTCAAGGCCAGGTTGGGTGGGGCTCTGAGCCACCTGGTCTAGTGAAATGTGTCCCTGCCCGTGGCAGGGTGTTGTAAGTAGGCAATCTTTATGGTTCATTGCAGGCCAAACTATTCTATGGTTCTATAATGATTATTTTGACAGTATTTTATAGACCACTTATTATCATAAAGTCATGTGTGGGATCCCCAAGGCCAGCACAAACCAAAATGTGTTGATATTTTCAAATTTGCAAATTATTTGTAATACTTATGAGGGTGGATCATGTTTTTATTGTGCCTGTTTATTATTAAGCTTTTACTAATCTCTTCCCTACAACTTCTAAGCATCCTCAGAAATACACTGAAGGATCACATTTAATGCATCATAAGCTACAAAATCTTTAAAAACATGCATTTAAATAGTAAGGACACAGAATAATATTTTCCAAAAACATTTTTTCACAGTACATTAGAAGTGCTTAATTGTAAATGAGAAGATAAAAATTGTGTCTGAGAAATTTGTAACTGGGATTTAAGTAGCTGTGTACTGGTGCCTGTGAATGGAGCATAGTTATCACCTCCCTAATTTGCTCCCATTACTCACTGGCAGATGTCTGAGCACTATTTTGTGTGCTCATGTGCTTTGCAGTGGCTAACAAATAAACAAAGGTTGATTCATTAACAATCTGATTCAGACCCTCCTTCGCCTTTTTAACTTACTATGTTATCTCCTCCTAAAGACAAAAACTCTCAAAATGCTATGGCCAAATTCTGTTAACCAGCAAACACAAATGTCTGCTCAGAAAGTAGTATTTTGGGGTTAAATCCAAAGCTTAGCAGAATAATAGATTTTTTATTTATTTTTTCTGCTGGCTTTACTGAGCATTGCAACAGATCTTTGTAAGCACTTTAGGCCACAACTCTCAGATACTGAAATGACTATTTGCATCTTAAAGCATTTAAATCCTAGTGGCATTTTTGATGAAATTGCTCCACTGCCAGTGATTATCTAATGTTGTAGCAGAATCCAATACTGAAGTTTCACTTACAGATGACTAATACATTGCTCAGTAAAATTTGTTCCACCTCCAGTGAGGTGGAATGACATAATGAGGGCCCTAAAACATAATCCTTGACTGGTTGAACAGATACCTGTTTTGGTAGAAAAGCTTGATTGCATAGACACACTTGATATCCTAACTCTAAATAAAATGAGTTTTTTCATTATTTTGTTTTTTTGGGGTTTTTTTTAATATTCCAGATAGTGCAGCTGAAGAAGCAGGGCTTCAGGTTGGGGATATTCTGATAGCTGTCAATGGAACTGATGTCACCAGCATGCCACATTCAGAAGCTGCCAATCTGGCAAGGAAAGGTAATTCTAAGATCATAATAAATTACATGGCAGAGGGGTTTCCTCTTCAATACTCCAAATACATCCAGACAAATTGGGTGATGTATGCAACAGAAATCTTAATTATCAGTTTAATGCATTAGTATTTAATACAGTAGTATAGCTTAAGTAACTATTTTATCTAGACCTTGTCTTCTAGACACATAAGAAAATGAGCATACAAATTATTCCCCAAAGAGCACACATGGCAATAATGGTTTTGGCTCTCTTGTCACAAAAAAAAAAAAAAAGGGGGACTGAGAAAGTCCTGAAGGTGACTGCAGAGACAAAAATATCTTATTTATGCCTTATACTTCCTCAGGGGCAGACTTCATATCTTCGTTCAGTGCACCCTGTAGTTATTCCTGTGTCCCCAGAATCTGTTCAGAAGAGCAGAGAGGTTGTTTCATGAGGCATCCTTTAACACCACCACAGAAACAAACAGTCAGCGATATTAATCATGTATATTCTTCCTAGAATTGTGATGACTAAACCCAAAGAAACCCCTGTTTGCCTGCTGAAAGTTAATCTGCTGCCATTCCCTTATTTATCCCAGATATGGTTTTGATAAAGGCTCACGGGAAATTCAGTAAATTAAAATGCTTTTACAAGACAGTGACAAATTTAACTTGACACATACCATGTTCTTTAATTATAGAGGTGCCATTCACACTGTTATATTTAAGAGTATCTTGAGTCTTTTAGCCAATAAATCTCTGATTACTGGGTATTTTTAACTCTTCATAGAACACCCTCTGGACTAAATCTTGGCACACAGACAGCATTCCCAAAGTCAAATGTCCCCAAAAAAGAAATCCACTGAAGGCTCTGCAGATGAAAATGTGTCATAGTCACATTTCTCAGTCCTCCTTCAGGCATTGCCACCTGCTCTGAAGTAGTATCAATATAATCAGAATCTCAGGCCTTTAGGGTCAAAATCATAGATATTGATAACATCACCAAATATGATTTTGTATCTCACTGATGATAATTGTATCATATTTTTGGAAAATTTTGCAACGTATCATCTCTTCTCTTTGCTTACCTTTTGCAATTGCTAAATAGAAGCTTTAGCACAGACTAGCCTTAAACAGCCACCCCTCTCAGTGAGGGGCACAGTAAAGGCGGAATATTCCAGGGCATGGAAAATAAGGAAATCTCAAGAGCATATGTAAGATGATAGGGACTGAAGTTGCCCCTAAGAACATTCTCAGCAATTTTTTTCATAAGCTTCAATTTTGCACCAATTAGAGCAAGGAAATTCAGTCACTTCTTTTAACTGATAAAATACTCAGGCATCCTTGCTGCTTGCAAAGGTAGGTCACCAACATTGTTTTAAGAGTTGTCTTCAGATAGCTGGCTCCATTACTAGTCCTCAACGCCAAATTAGTTTCATTCCTGAATTTATGTTAAAGAAGGCCACATATTGCTTGGTTTAATTTGTTTCCTAGGCTGCTCTGCTCCTTTGCTGCTACTAGAAGACAAGGAGGACAAGGGCATGGGGTAGAGCACTGCAGTCCTGCTCCATGTGCTATAATGGCTGTCCAAAAGCATTGACAGACAAGATTATAGTCTTACCTATGTTTTTCTCACTCTCCATGTAACATGTTAGGTCCTGATATCCTGACTATGATTGTGGGCTCAGACATCAGCCGCTACCCCAACACCCCCAGACCCACCTGCCGAGGATATCTGCACAAACGCACACAGTCAGCGATACTGAAGGGCTGGAGAAAAAGGTGGTTTGTGCTGAAACATAATGGCTACCTACACTACTACAAACACAAGAAGGTAAGGAGGGTGTGCCTGGTGAGGATTCACGCCATGTCCTGAACTATGGAGTGCAGCAGATTTGTACTCAGGGTTGCAGCTCGTTGTTTTGACTTGTGCTGTTACAGGATAACATCAGCACCACAGGGTTTTGAATGAGGTATATAAAGGAGGCTTGTGCAGTAGTTCTGCTGTCCAAAACCTAGTAACAGACATAGGCACTGCCTGGCTTTTATGGATTCTACATTTGATCTCTTTGTTCTGAAGAACAGGAAGCTTGTAGGAGACTTGGAATGAGATGAAGTAGCTTCAGATGTGTAAAAGCTCAGTGCTCCATCTAGAACTATATGTATTTTCTTAAACAGGTATGACTATGTGATTTCTTTGTGTCAATGAATAAGTTACAAACCTGCACAGAGAGGCGTTGTGAAGGCTCAGTTTCTTCAGAGTAGCATTGCTCAGTACTTCATTCTATCATATGAACAGGGACCCATGTAGACCTTAATACTTCTAAATATATATATATATGTGTGTGTGTGTGTGTGTGTATATATATATATATATATATATAAGACTTTAACTTTATCCAATAGTAAGACATCCAAAAAATTAATATAACAGATGCTTCATGAAGGGCAGTATTTCACTTGGCTTTATCATGTATTTCACTTGGCTTTATCCTGAGGTTACATTTTGATACAGCATAATTTACAACCCTCTAGTTGTGTAGTGAGTATTTATGGCCCTAAAACTGTGACTTCTTGGTTATCTCAGCTACACACATTTGAGTATTCTATAAAGTTATTTGCCACTAAATAAATGAATAAATAAAGACATTGCACTTTAAAAATAATAATTTTTAAAAGTGTTCCAGTTTTCCCTTGAAGCAGTTACCTCAAGGAATGAGGGATGTAGGTGAATTCACCTGCCCTACAATAGGTTTTTAGTGTAGTCTCTGGGTTGGCTCAACAGGTGCTGCATGTAGTTACAAGTCACTAATCACTTCTCCTGTGTGTTTTCATGGTGCAGTTATTCATTGAGAAAGTTACTCCTATGAAATCAAAGAGATTGATTTCAATGACTGTCATCTGTTCAGGGCTTTTTGAGGTAAAACATTTTACAGCTTGTGAAAAAGATTCAAGGCCATCCACCTGGCATTCATCTTATTTCAAGAAGACTTAGTGAAGCTGAGAAAAATTGCCTTTGAGGGATTTATCGCTAGATGAAGGACACGTAGCTTTCAGGGAATCTTCTAGCTACATTAAGGGCATTAGTGGAAATATCAGCTGGTTAGAAACAGGTAGGAAAGCGTTTGTCTCTCACATACAATTTTAATACATACTAGTAAAATAAAGCCATGTCCACCCTTAATCAAAAACTGCATTAGAAGATGAGCATGACACCAATTCTTTGGCCTGTAAATAGTCTTTATCTTTCCTAAAATGGTCGCACATCTTTAGATCAACTCAGCACATGAAGGATACAGGTGTACATGAACACCTGTACATATGTAGACATAACAGCACAACTTGTCAATAAACATTAATGTAATATAGACAAAGCAAGATGATGTTATGGAATTTCAACCAAGTGAAGCCAATAAGAAAGATAATACTACAGGCTTCATTCCTCATCGTGAATCTACCTTTATGTCATTTTTTTTCTGCTATGTCATCTCTCTATATATCATATCTATATATCATATATCAACCTTCTACTTCACTTTTTGCTGCCATATATCAGCCTGTTTAGTCATTTTTACATTAATAATAGAGCTACTCCAGTGAAATTCTCAACTGAATTTTTTTCCTTTGTAGTAAAACATAGAAACAAAATTATTTTTACCTGAAAGTTGCTTGTGCAGTACTTCCCAAGGACTGTACTGTGAGCACTGCATGGGTTAGTCTTTTTCTACAGTCCAAGATCTCTGAAACCACCCCCTCCAATGCATTCTGGTACATCTTCCTGGTGATCCTTAGCATAGACTTTCATGGACAACACAGAGAAAAGAATTAACATGAAGCACTGCATTTTCATATCCAGACTGCAATTAATCAGACTTTTAACATTTAAGCTTCTGGATCAAACCCAAACACTTCTATGGGAAAAAGACATTTTGAGAAAGGTAATTAAAAATTATAGGAAGAGCTTGCTCCTCCACAGTTCTGTATCCCCCTGGCATTCCCAGCAGAGGGCCTGGGAGTCTTGTTTCTCTGCATCTGCCAGAGTGCACACATGAGCCACCTAATCAGGGTTATGCTGCAGGACCACTGGGCATGGAACAAAGCAGTCTGGCTTTCCACCATCATTATTTCAGCACTACCTTTTCTGGTCTCAAAACAAAACCAAGTTAAAAACTTCACACTAAAAAAAGGATACAAACATGTAGGAACATTCTTTTTGGGAAGAAGGTTTTATTTTATCCTAGACAGGTCCGTTATCAGACTCCTGAAATGTAAAAAAAGATTTCTAGTTATGCCTTTTAAACATTCTTCAATTAAGGATCTCTGAACACAGGGTGTTAGATAAATCGGATTGAGGATTAGAAGGTACCCCATAATCTTACATTCACTAATATTTAATTAAATTTTTATTTATTTATTTCAACTAGCCGTTTCCTTTTAATTAAGTTTTCCTCAATTAGCTTATTTTCTGCATGGAGAAAATGAATATTTCAATCATTCAAATTTTATGTTTTCAGCTGATGGCTCTCTAGCCACTGAAAGAATGCATTTGCTTTTTCTTAAGAAGAGTAAATAAATTTTTTATAGTAATAACTAACTACTGCTAGTTTTCTTGCATTATCCAAGGCTGGGGCTGTTCAATCAATTTTTTAATTATTTCATACAAATATAATGTATTTCATACATTATTTTTTGGCAGCTGCTGTCTTTCTGTCTCTTGAGTCCAAATAATACATGGAAATATTGCAGTAATATTTTAGCAACTAAAAGCACAAGGACTTTCTTCACTGCCTCGTGTGCTTACAGAGTACTCTTGAGGAGTCATTTAGCAAGAGAGACATAAAAATGCTTAAATTCAGATATAGTTCTTTCCCACTGTGAGATCCAATACCCAAATGAAGTAAGAAGGAACTCAGCTGGACTCATTGGCACTTCTTTCTTCTGGTATGATTTCTGCCAGGGTATAAAAAGAAGACTGCTCATCCCAGCTTTTCTTCTAAGGGAATTACAAATAGCATTCATAGTTTAACACAGACTTTATGTAACATGTCATGATTCAATTGGAAATGTTATGTTCTAGGCCTTGACTCTCTCAGAAGGAAAAATTTATCCACTTATCTGAATCTAAGATATCTTTTGAAACAGTTCATGGAAGGCAAGAGAAATTCAGGGAGATACAAAAGTTTAGGATAAACTGCCTATCAGTGTCCAACAAACTAACCATAGTAAACAATTTCCAAGTCTTGATTCTGTTGTTAAAAACAACAGTTTGCATTGGTGTATTTCCAGTGACTCCAACAAAGTCATACCTGATTTCCACTTGTGTAAGAAGACAACTGGGCTTTTTATTTATGCCTGAAATGTTGCATATAACACTCTGTAGTGGAGAAAGGAAAGGGTATTTCACCTCTGCTCTAGTCCACATCCACAAACACAGAGAGATTTCCTCATCGTTGCCATTTACAACCAGAAATTATCCATCCTGAACTTTCCCCTTCCCACCCACTATAAAAGGGAGATTGATGTTTCTAGAGCTCTTTACATTTGACTCACCCACGTAATTGCTGCGCTTTGGGAGCCATCTCTAGCCAGTCACATACTGGTGAAGTGACAGCTATTGCAGACATTCAGTCACTTCACAGGTGTGGTCATTTTCTTTTCCCTCAAACAGATGCTGCCACTGTCCTTGACTCTACAATCCATAGAAGTAACTAAAACACAGTTTTCACCTCAGTGAATGTTTGCCAACTCAGAGCAGAGATATTTGACACATTGGGTTAGAACCTTGTTTTCTGTAAATTACTGAGATCAGCGGAGATAAAATGATTTATAATGTTTTTGCCTACTCTTGGCTGCTGTGGAGATCCAGTATACACTACAGTTCTGATCCCCTCTTATCCAGACCTCTGGATCTTCTCAAACACACTCTTTCCTTCTTTGTCAACATGCCCAGTTTTTCTCTTCAAGGAAAAATGTATGCATATTATGAGAAGACAGACAAAAAAACATACACTTAAATCCTACCCTAAGGCAAGTATAAGCAGTCAAGTTTCTTGTTTTTCAACTTCACACATTTTTTCAGGGAAAGCTGAAAGCACATCAGCATAGTCAAGCATTGATCCTTTCTTTGCAGATAATAACATCCTTTAAAGTAATATTTGCTGCCCAGCATAGCAAAGGGGCTGCAAAGTTACCACAAAACATCTATGGAAAGTCTTCAGTATAGGACAGAGAAACCTTAATCAGCTTTACATGAGACCAGTAATACAGCAAAAGCAATTTACTGACAACAGCAGAGCATCATTTTGACGTGTTAAATCTCTGAGCTGTCATCAGCAAGTCACTTTTAGAACATGACAGCTAACTTGGAAGCCTTAAAATATGCTTCAGTCTTCAGGATAAAAAATGCTGGTCTTGAAGATTCATTCAAGAGAAGGAAGATAATTTTTGTGGCCCAGGAACAAATGGGCCATTAAGGGGTTGACTGTGGAGCATGCATTCTTCTATCATGAGGACATAACTGCTAAAAAGCTAACATTATTCTAGGATCAATAGGGAAGCACAAGTTATATGAAAAAGGCATTATAGTCAAAAACATGATTTCCAAAATTCCTGATTACAAATATTCATCATGTAAGAAGTTCAGCTAATTAAATACTGGAATTTACAATGCCACAAAAAGTGTCAGCAAAAGCCAAAATCTTCTAATTTCAATTAATCATTGCTTTCTTGCTATCTATGACTGGATACATGAAAAAAAAATATGTATAATGACTGATTTTTGTGGGTCAGAAAAAGAGGAAAAAAAGGTAGATTTGATAAAATGGAAAGAATTAATAAAATATCATCTTTGTAACAATGCCCTAGCTCATCTCTCATTTTCATCTTGCTGTGTTTCTAGGAATGACTTCAACCCCTATGACATAAATGGATCCTGGTAAAGAGGATAGCAAGGCAGATAATCAATCTGGCACCTGAAAAGGAAATTAAGAAATAAATATCATTGTGGTTATGATCTAGGAGAAACTCTAAAGAGGCCTGTCTCCAAACAGGAAAGTGTTATCAATTTATCTCCCCTGGAGGCTTCCTTTCTAGAAGTCAGAGACTGATGAATTCTAGTCAAACCAGCTCTGTCAGGTCCTTATATTACATTTGTCATTTATTCCATTTCACTCTCCAATTCCCCTAGCTAGAAGGATGTGGAACAATAGTAATTAGGAATAAATGTCTAAAGAGTATGAGTTTGCTGACCGTGTGGACTTCAAGTAGGAAAGTCAAAAGAAGATGCTGTAATAGGAAGGAAGCAGGAGCAATTAAGCTGGAAGAAACCATTAAGTTGAAAATTGTTGTCTGGACAGTGGAAAAGATCATGCTTTAGAGATTCAACTGCAGTGAGAGACTGATGTGTGAATAAAGAACAAAATCACTCTGATGTGTAGCCCCAAGTCTCAGAGAAATGGCCTTTGTGATAGTTGGTATTTGTAATGCTCTGAAACACGCTGTAGGGAAACTGCAACACATACTCCTGAGAAGCACTCACTGTGGCAGCAATGAAGGACAGTCTTCATTGTGATTATATTTATTAATGTCCGTTTTAAAAAGAATTATGATTTGTATTTCTTACAAGTTTAATGCTTCTAGGATGCCCTTAGGCATAGTGTGAGTGACTCAGTGTGACAAAATATCTCAAAGCTGAGAGGGTGATGGGAACAAAGATGTGAATTTCTTAACATCCAAAAGCCATTAGACCCCAAACTGGTAAACAGCTATTACATCACCTAAATTATCAGCTGTTAGGTCATATTCCTGTTTCCATTATGAACCCAGTCTATTTCAGCAGTTCAGCATAATTTTATCTTCTCTGTTTATTGCACTGTAATATAGCCAACACACTGGCAATTAAGTGTTGCACAGATACTAATTATACAGCATTATTTGCATTCAAAGTGGTCCATAACCTTCACTTCGTCTCAACAGCAGAATGCTTCCCTCACTGAACATTCTTTAATTAGTGCTCTCCCTGTGAAGGAAATTGCTGTTCCTTACACATATCTAGTAGGATACATTTCTACTAGGTGTTGTTTGGAACACCTGGAAGTGACATTACAATTAACTTGTTCTTTTAATTCCAAATAAGATTCATTGTCATCATTTATATATCTCCTGTAAACAGCTGGATACCAGTCTTCCATTTCTTTTTACTCACATCAAAACCCTTTTCATCAGACCTCTCAGAACAAGCGAAAGTTTTCCATAAATGCAGGGATAAATTTAAATGCAGAATTAAATTATTATCTTCTCTGGATGTGGGAGTAGGGCATTCTACAGAAAGTGTATTTACAAAAATTTGGTGACTCAGACATTATAGTACTTTCTTCTGGTTGATTGTGTGCACTCTTAAGACTGTACCCAGTGGGACAGAAGAGAGAGGGAAAAAATGCTTTTAAATTATTTTCATTTCTGTGATACATACAAAGTCCAATTATTACACCAAGAAAGAAATCCACAGCCTGCACAACATTTCAATCTATGACAAACATCCAGTCCTTTGTTTTCTTGAACAAGACTGTGTGTTCATTGCTAAGCCTAATCACTTTACATAAAAGGCTTAGTTATAAATAGATTTATGTCTGAGCCATTGCTTATAAAGATACCACTTCTATTTGTTCTTCTTTCCTGCTTAGAGATTTATCATCATAGGTTGGGAGCTGCCGCATTATTTAGAGCTTGTCTGCAGTCTGAGTTCTTCTCTACATTTTCCATGACTCCCATGGCTACGGAATATATTTTTCAATTTATATTTAAGAACCTGCTGAAACCACTGTCTCCAGTACATCCACTGTATTATTTCTATTGATAAATGAGAAATAACACTAGCTGATATGATATGGATTTTAATTTTGACCTACTAAGAGATTGCATTCCCCAATCCAGAGAAAAAGTCATACACAGACATATTATTTGATCTGATTCAAGTTATTCAAAATTTTAACCCAATCAGTAGTTCTTCCTATGATACTTAGTCCTGCAAACTGTTGATCACCTTTCTGTGCAATTAATTGCAGCAAGTTATTCAACCTCAACAAAAGAACTAGAAGGTGAAGATTAATCTACTCCACCTATTAGGTGTAGGCTTATTAGGTTCTCCAAATCACAGGAGCTTTTACATCTTTTCCCCCTGTTGTTCTGTTCTTCAGTATGATTCTACTCTCTGTAGTTTAGATGTAACTTGTTTAAAAGAAAACAAAATTAAAAGCTAAGTAAATTCCTCTCTGCTGGCAAAAATGCCATACGAAGAGTTCTGTAGTCTGGAGCTCCCTGTTTCTGACATATGCAAGCCCTTTCCTCAAGGGAAAAGGGAACAGATGTAAGGGGGAAAGACATGAAAAAGCCTTAGTTCCTTCTCTGCACCAATGTGCCCTGCTCAAAAAAAGGATAAATGCAAGCTGGCTGTAGCTATAACTTCCTCAATAACCAAACTATGAGCCTACCACAAAGTACAGCAATTAGAGAAAAGACATAGGGAGGGGAGGATTTTAGTGACATTACTAAGGAAGCAGCACCAGACCTCAGAGAGAAAATGGTCACAGAAAATCAAAAAAATAACATGCAGAGAAAATGCTGCAAGCCTGAGTGCTACAGAGAGTTCTGTCCACATCAGCTATGATGGAGAAAGTTAGGCAAATGAGAAATAAGAAACAAAAGGGAAAAAAGAAGTTCTGTTTCCTGTCTGATTTAAGAGTTGTCTATTTTGGGAACCCTGGGGCATACCCAGGAAGACAGTTTTGAGACAGTCAAAAATTCGGTCATGCCGCTACTGACCCAAAACCAGTCTGACCCAAAACCAGTCTGACCCAGTGACCTGGGGACAGCTGCCTCACACTGTCCAATGCCAGTCCCCAACCAAGCCAGACTCCCATTTCTGCTTTCTGGCACTGCTCAGTTTTCACACTGTGTTTAGATTTCTTCTAGGATATGATCTTTTCTCTAAAGTTACTTTTATTCCATTTTCCTAGTACTTCCAGATTCTTTTGTAGCTTAATTTTAATTTCTTTTCATAGTTATTCCTGTTGTTACTTTTTATTTCTAGCACTAGAAATGTCATGAAATTTTCATGTCTCTCTTCAGCTCTCTTTTCTATTAGATGAAGGAATTTAACTGCAATAGCAAATATAATTCTGCTCAAACAAAATCCTTTGAATACAGTGAATCACCCAGGAGATATTAGGAATGGTATTCAGTTTCTGGAATTGCTTACATCAAATTAAGTAGGGCTACATGCACTACCTTGATGAGCATTTCATACAATAAAGGAAGGGGAAGTCTCATTTTCTGTTTTTGTTTCTCCCTTATTTCTGTTTCTGATCATTACACTTTGTTTAATATTTTAAATCTTATTTCACAGAAGCATTTCTCCTAAAATTCAGATCATCTTGGGAAAACTAGCAGCATGGGAAGGGTTACTTCAGATGATTCTACTCTTCTTAGAATGGCATTTACCAAAGCAGCAGCTGCTTTTTGCCTTCTACCCACAGAAATTCATCCTTTTTTGTTACTGCAGAGTGCCAAGAGTCCATGAAGTAGTAGATCACAACCTCGAGGGGGGGAAAAAATAGTTTAGTACAGAATAGTAGTAGCTGAAAATTGAGTTAGTTCATTTAAAATATGCATGTCACATATCATGCATCACACAGTTATGCTAGCTTCCATAAAGTATCACCAATGGGTTACATTTCAGTCACAGGCATAAGAAAATGCTTTTATAATTCTTTTTTCAGAAATATACCTTAGTCACTTTTTGTAACAAAGGCATGTTTGCCAAAGGAATGATCTCAATGTGTTATCATGAAAGCCACGTGAGTGAAAAGAAATATCCCTTACAAAAGTGTGGATGTGGCACATGGGCCGTGGTTTAGCACAGAACAGGGTGGTGCTGAGCAAACATCATTATCATGGAGGTCTTTTCCAATCGTAATGCTTCTATGACTCTGTAATCTGGATTATCAGAATTAGGGGAGCATGGATGTCTATTAATCAATTTGGTCTCACTTAAAATGCCTCAAATCCATTTTACTCCTTTCCTAGATGTATTTGTTTGAAATACAGTGGACACATATCATTCTTGATGCCATAGAAGGTCTGTGTGCATTTCTTCTAGACATATACAGCACAGAAAGTGCTTAAAAATAGGTTTATAAGGAGGTGCAACAATAGTATTCAATGATTTCAGTATCTGCAGTGACCATTGCCTTCAGGCCAGGGCAGTCAGGAGAACTCAGACCATGGACAGGATCCTGCTGAATAACTCTTCATTGCTGCATTCCTGCTTTGCACCATGAATGGGATTCAGCCCCTGAATTTGTATTTTTGTTATGCTGTCTCTGCAACGTAGTTTTGTGTCTGAAGGCATTATAAGTAAAGTAGGTCACATAGCACTGACAACTTTCAGGATTTTCTTCATCTTCTTTAGTTTTACATTAAAAAATTTTAGTATTAAAAAAATAGAAGTAGAAGAAAGCATAAAAGGTAAGAAATGTATGGATTAATGTTTATTTATAATTTTTGTCAGCATTAGGGATTATTTTGTTACTGCAGAAAATTCCTGTATGACAAAGGGATAATTACATGTGCCTGTGAGCATACAATTAAGTATTTAACTATCTAATTCCCGCAGGTGCATTTTTATTTTTTTTTCCTGGAGGGCTATTTACGTTTATTTTTAGGCTAAGAGAAAATTACATGGGGTATTTAAAATTCAGCTCCTCCTGACAAAATTTAATTAACTCCCAATAATCAACTAATTTTATTCTGTAAGACTCCACTGTCTGTGTATTTTGCAAACAGTACTAATGCTTTTTGTATGTCTCAGCATTAACTTGTGTTTTCCACTCTGCTGCTACCAAATTTGATGCAATTGTTAGAGCTGCAGTCACAGATCTTCAAAGCAAAGGGTCTAAGAGTTTTGTTTAAAACACAGCTAGAGTTCATTGCCCAGTTGTGTGCACCTTTGTTTTGAGTTAAGATGTGTATTTGAGGGGAGCAAGGCTGGGAAATAAGTGGGGGGGTAACCTGCTTCACCTACCTATGTGCATTAAGGAGCTTAATGGCTCTTTATAAACTCACACAGGGAAAGACATTGGCAATGCCTTTCAGTCTCAAAGAGGTTTAACACAATCTGGAACAAGCAAAAAGGTTTTGAAGTGCTCTCCACTGAAAGTTGTTTGAATTGTATGGGAAGGGTTATGAACGTAATTATATTTACGGCAGCTTTGCAAAGCAGCTGAAATCCAGCCTTTAAAAATATGCTCACTATTGTCAACTTCAAGCCTCTCTTGCTTGTATCTACACATATAAGGTGAGGTTTTCAGCATAAACCCAGACTGAAAACAGCATTGATTAGTAAAAAGACTCGTGATGCTAAATTCTTCAGTGCACTTTGAAAATCCCAGTACCAGTCAGCTGAACCCTCAACAGCTGGAAGGTCTACATGTCTATACATAATTAAAAGGGGTTCTTTTGCATATAGATATGGCTTCTGATGAACCAAAAATAATTAAGAGAGCAAAAACACAGATGCAAATATAGAAGGGCTTGACTAGTTTGTCTTTCTGCATTGTAATTTCTGGGACAGCAGATCATTAAACCCTATGATGGTTCAAAAGCATAAGAGTTTTACAATTTTGAATATTCCCTGAGTTTATACTCATCTCACAAGGATCAGTTTCATATTAGTTCTGAACTTTGGGCACTCTTTCTTTCTAATTGCAGGATGAAGGAAAGTGCAGACCCCTGGAAGTAACAAAGCTGGAAGGAGCGGAAATTGGTGTTGACACCAGTCTGGGGAAACCATTTGTTTTTAAATGTATACCTCAAAATGGAAACAGGATTTTCTACTTCTGTGCAACTTCCAACCAAGAAATGAAGAGGTAAGTGATCTTTCATTTCAACACGGTCAGTTTTGTTACACCAGTGTGGAGAGAAGGAGACTGAATTTTTGGAGGGTGTTCACAATATCAGCCTTGATCAGTAGAGGAAAAAATTTAAACTCTATCAACTACTTATGGGAAGACAGTGTTTCTAATTTTCAGTTGCAGAAGCTTCAAAAATTATTTTTCAGTTCCACAGTTTTGTTTCCGTTTGGGGATTTTCTTTAATAAAATCTCTAATATTCATGTTTTGCTACCCCTCTGAATTCTTGACTTATCTTGAGAACAAAAACTTCACCCATATTCTCATGCCTTCTCTCCCACTGTTATATCAAATGTAAGTATAAAATTATTTCTCTTCTGCCCAACAAGGACAATGCTAGTAATAAATACAACCCCATCTTCTATTTCCTTTTCTGTCATTCTGTCACATTTTCATTTTACACTTTTAAAATACTAATGTGCCACAAAGGCATATTAGTTCTGATAAGAGGTGATGACTTTGGGTTTGATGCAGAGCTAGACTTTAAAAATACTCTTTTGCATTTCCCAGAGATGACAGCTGACAAAACAAGGAGACTAAAGTCACCCAAAACACAAGTAACAACTTTTTAGTCCTCCCTTTCAAAAACTACTAAAATCTAATCTTATTTTCCTCTTTGTTTTATTGTGAATTGTCAAAAATATAAAGCTATGAAGTAAGTTGACATATTCATCCACCTGCTTTTTTTATGTCTTCTCACTGGTTAACATAACTCCCCATTGTAATACCCGAGCATTTTCCATTTCCAAATTTTAAACTATACATAGTGCAACAGAACACCTTTACCAACAAATAGCTTGTTTAATTCTGTAGTTTCCGGCTCCAGGATTCTTTGTGCTTCCCACAAATTCCTGATCTGCATTATGACAAAAACAGGAAGAGTGATCACTTAGCCTGACACTTTGAACTGTATTCAAAATATATCGATATCCTTGTCTGCAATATGGCCCTTATTACAATGTGTTGTAACACAGCAAGCTTTGAGATTTATTTTTTTAAGAGTCAGCAATGTTTATTTAGATTTAATCTACTACTTCTCCATCTTAAAGCCTTGAATGTGTCCTGAAAATTGCACCTCCCTTTAGGTGCTGCATATGTCAGCAAGAATCAAAATAGGCAGTGAAGCATATTTGTTCTGCTCTACCAAACTAAGCTCTTCTCAATTTTTGTCATATTACAGGTGGCTGGAGGCTATGGAAAAAGCAGTGCATCCTGTCCATCAGGTAATGCTTTCTTAGATGAGAAGCATGTGTATAGAAGATTATGCAGAAGAGTGAGAGACAGGAGCTGTATTTGTACGTGATCAGGTGAAGGCAGCAACATGGAAGCTCCATACTTTTGTGCTGGGCTCTTGGGCTGTGAGTCATCTCCAATCTAAAAGCCATGTACAGAATTGTGACTCAGCTTATATTCTTTTCTGCCATATGGTGGAATGAATCAATATACTCCCTCTCCAGATATCAGCAGCTTTAGGCTGATTTGGAAATGTAACCTAAAATTGATGCATCAGGCAGAAAGAAAGGGTAGAGGTGACTCACAAGCAAGTGTGTGTTATGCCTTACGTACTAAAAATTGGAGTAAAAGGAGAGAAGGGTTAGATCTTTACAAGTATTCCCCACAAGCCTGCCCTGGTTGCAGGCAACCTGCTTTTCCCAACAGAATAATGGGCAAGGGGGAGGCACGATTGCTGGGTTCTCGTTTTCTGTGTTTTCAGAGATGAAGAAAGATAAATAAGCTGATGAACTTTGTCTTGCCTATCTCTTTACACAGTTGTGCTCTCTGCTGGCCACTGTGGCTGGGGAAAAATACAGCCACAATATGTGTTTTGCTGCTACTGAGAGACCTTGCTCAGCCCAACATAACTCAGGATCAATAGTCCCTGGCTGACCCCTGAACTGCGAATTGCAGAGCTAATATTAGTATTTCCAGAATGGGAGCCATAAGGGTCAAAGGCATTTTAGTCTGCCCTCTCCTGGCCCCATGATTCTTACCATTTCTTTCTACAGACAGACTAACTTTATAAAATAGGCTCCTGGTCCGTAAATTTTTTGAAGACATTTACCTATTGAACCACATTGTTTTCTAAAAGAAAGAATGTGAGGCTCAAATGCAGACTAAGTATCAAATTCTACCTTTTTTGCAAATGAAATACAATCATCAGTTAAAAAAAATGTGAAAATCACAAGGTACAAATTACAACCTGCATTAATGAAGTGTTAAAAAAAGGGGGGTGTGAGTGATTCATTGAACAGTGTTTAGTGTCAGGTTTCCAAATAGTAAAAGGTATTTATTGTTTTAATTCCTTTTTCACTGAAGTGAAATTGTTCAAACATATGTTGCTTTTGGCTTTAGCTTTCAGGTGAGCTTGTAAGTGCAAAACCAAACTTATTTACAAGTGTATTTTACCTAGCAGTGTTTCTCAAAAGAATATGAACTAATACACATACTTGAAACAGCAAAAATAAATCAAACAATTTAAACTGCGTACCCCAACCAAAAAAAACAATAAAACAGCCTGAGCCAAAAAGGATAATAAAGGCTGACATACACAAAGCACATCAAAAGAGTCGTTCTTTAGTGCAGCATGCATAAATAACTTCTTGTATAAAACATTCCAACATTACACTTACAGAAGGATCACTCATGCATTTATCCATTAACAGCACAGTAAGCTGGCTGCTTTCTGTGCCACTGCATCTTATTTTTGACTGCATTATCTTTTCTTTAGTTTTGTCTTTGAGCAAACAATATCCTTTTTTGAAATAAATGTTTGATTTAGTACATTTCTTTCATTTCCTAACCTTCCTTCTACCTAGGCTTTCCATTAAGCTGAATGCAAAGAGTTTATATTTTCCTTCATTTCTGTTTGGTATACTTTTTGTTACTGCCTTTTCACAGTAGCTAGTTTGTTACAGTACAGCTTACAGCACAGTGATTTAGTAGACCATTATACTGACACTATGTCCTCTTAATGAATCTACAAGCATAACTGCTTTAAAAATATACCTAATATTACTGAAGTCCTCTTCTGCACTTCGAGGCAATAAGTGTCAGCAGGTTTCCCATTCGTAACAGAGAATACAGTCAGGTATATTGCGATGTCTTTTTTCTCTCTTTGACTTGTCAAGGATACTGAAGAAATATCATAAATAAATGCAAAAGAAAGTCCATCTGGAAACACACATGAAGACATTGGTATGGCACATATTGTCCCTATGGATTTTAAATGACAATGACACTGGTAGATGTAGAATTCTAAATATGTGTTGCAGTTGGAAAAACACACTAGGAGAGGCTGAGATTCTAAATCCTCCCACATCTAAAGGAGAAGTGCTTTAATCACATATTAGGCAACTTGATTTAATAACTCAACAGATTCCTTTTTCCTGATTTTCTTTTTGGATTATTTTATCATACAAATAGCCTACACAATGGCAGTGTTTCATGGGTTGAGCTTTTGGTTCATTTGTAAATGACAATAAAGTGATTTTGGTAGCAGAAAAGGCTCTGCTTTCCACAAAGGGATGGGAAGGTATCTGAAAACACTCTGTGTGTAGTAGTGTGCTTTCATCCAAGTCTGACTGCTGTATTCTGGCCTCAGGCACAACCATATTTTCTCTAGAACACAGAGTGAAGATGGTGAACCTTGTCTTGCCAGGTTACACAAAGTAAAGACCAATAAAGTCAAGCAATCAACAACACTTTTTTTTTTTCTTTAAAAAAAAAAAAGCTGCTTCATACAGCTTTAAAATAGTCTTGTTTGTACCAGCAAAACAGGTAGTGAAAAATAAAACAGGTGTAGAAAAGGCAAGTTGTTATTTTAAGGAAAAAATAGGAGTTGGACACTGTTTGCCATCATATATGGGATTTTCTAATTGTATTTTCAGCACTGACTTTTATTGCAACTTTTCCAATTATTTTCACAAGAGCTAATTTCCAAGCAGAGGACTACAGCTTGTGTCTTTTCATACCAGTAGTTCCTCCTTAAGTTTTTACCAGAAGTTTTCATTACATGCTTTCTTTACAGAACCATGTGTGGGTAGATGTCACACTGCATAACACTACACTCCCACCCCTGGCTATCAAAAATCCCGAGTGCCTGGGGCTTCTCCACCAGCTGGACAGGAGCAAAGATGTCTGGATTCAGCACTACTGCATTCTGAAGGATGGCTGTTTGTACTTTTATGCCACTCTCCGGTCCACACCTGCCCAAGGTAGGGATGGGTGCCAGATTTTCATTGATCATTGTAGCAGAAATGTTTCACCGTAGTTTCCACACAGAACGTCTACCATTCATGAGAGTTTCTTACCAGGAAATTCATACTGTTCCATGAAAGTGAGTGAAAGAAGACCAGTTTCAGTGTCTTTTTATCAACCAATCACCCCATTCCCCAGCCCAGCCTTCTTTCCTTTTCTTCACACAATGTGATTTTTTCTTTCTGAAGCTACTCAGGGTCTGTGCACATTACCTCAGGAGCAACTCTCAGAAACAAGACCCACCCTTCCAAGGCAGTTCATGGTGGCAGTTCCACTGATGGCAGTCTCCTGAAAGCTGTCGAATTTTGCATGGCAGCAGCATGAGGCTGCTGGGGTCATTTGCAAGCAGAGCCCACTCCAGGCATTGAAAGCCTGCAAGAGCAGCTCTGTGAAAGTTGATATTTACTAAAAACAAAACAAAACAAAAGCACCCCAAAAACCCCACAACAACAGCAACAACAACAAAACACACACAAAAAAAACCCCAAAACCAAACCAAACCAAAAAAAAGTGTGTCCCAGGGATGGATCAGAACCTGCAAATGCTTTCTCCCTGTGCTAAGGAAGCTGGCAGTTAAAAGAACCAGAAAAAAAATATATATTATTGTTTTTTTGCTTGGTAGCCACTTTTCAGATCAAAAGACAAAAACTTTTCTTAGCATTTATCCTGTTTGCCACATGTTCAGGCAAGAGGTGCTCCACTTTGTACCACTTGCATTGCACTTTTCATCTGCCAAAGGCCATACTTATGAAATGACATGGGATTTTCTCTTTACATGAAACTGAAGCCAAGGCCTGCCCAGAGAAAATAAATTAATTAGCAGAAAGGCAAAAATTAGGTATTATTCACTTATGACACTGAAGTCTACACTCCTACTGCCAAATATTTCTTTTGGTGTTTAAATATCCTACTACATACAAATTCTTGTACATGGTAGTGTTTTCTCTCTTGTTATTGTATTTTTTACCAATTTCACTACAGATTCTCATCCTCTCATATAATTCTCAATACTAGAGCATTAATTTGATGCTGTTGTGACTAAATATGAGACCCTCAAAAATTACAGATCCTGAAGACAATAACAGGAACATGCAGCTGGAATTGATCAGCTCTACAGGTCTTTCTGACTATTCACCATGTATGTACAAAGTGAACATACACCTTTTTGCACTGAGGTGAAGTCTGGGGGGCAAAAAAATTAATTAAAAAGAGCCAAACAAAACAAAGTGTCCTGAAGACAAAATTCCATCCAATGCCTCTCCTTCACACTTGGCTAGTCATGGCTTCACAGTGATGTTTCAGATACCAATGGCAGCAAGTTAAAACAATGCTGACTGCAGGATATTTATTTTTTCATGTTGACATTCAAATCCCTTTAGTTTTTAAATGAAAGTAAAACCTACCCTTCCAAAGGACTTTACAGTGGCTTGAGGCAACCTTATAGATAGGAGTCAAAAGCTAGGAAAAATATTTTGCAACATCTTATTTAACATCTTATTTATTTATCTTATTTAGCACCTTATTTAACTCTACTGCTGATCATTTGCCAGACAGGAAGCCTGGCTTACACTACCTTGAAATCAATTTTCAGAAAAAAAACCCCAAACTGAACTTTCACATTTTAAAATGTAAATTCTGTGAAACTCTGTCAATACACCCAACAGAGGGCATCTCAAAATCCAGTTTGCCAGATTTGTTGGTATACTTGTAATTGGCAGTAATCCTATAAATGGTATCTGTAATACACATGATGCATGCTATTTTATTCTGTCCAGGTGGCCTTTACCTACAGGGGTATATTGTGAGTGAACAGTCTCTGGGCTCCAAGAGATCTGTAATTGAACTCAAGCCTCCATCTGAAGAATTTAAAACCTTTTACTTGTGCGCAGAGAATGTAAATGAAAATAAAAGGTAAGCCAAAATTTTTTTGTGTGTCTGGTTTTTTTATCCCGTTTTATTTGCGAGACTTCAGGAGGATAGAAGCTCAGTAGTTCCTGGGAGGACCTAGTGACAACTTTTCAGCCTGTTTTCACTTATTCCCTCAGATTTTCCTTTAGCAGTAGCTTCAGTCAAACTGCAATACAACATACACAGGCACATGTGAGTCACCAGCTCTGTTCCTGTCAGTGTTGGAACCACAGCAAGGCTGTCTTGCAGGGGTTCTGAAAAAAAAAACATGGATAAGCTGCCTTTCACAGTTATGTGCGGGGATTATACTGAACACAAAAGCTATGGCAACCTCTCATTAGAGAAAATGGAATGTGTATCCTCATTCACAAGAATTATTTACTCCCATAGATGACTATTAGAATTTAATTAATTTAAGAAAATTGGCCAATGAAATCACATTCTGAAGGTAAATTCCCTCATCATAATCCAGTCAAATTCCATATCTGTCAGCAGGAGTTCTTTCCTAAAGCCTACCAATTACATTATTTGGGTTTTAATTTAATGAACAATGACAAAGCTTTTCAGTATGTTGGAAAATCTGTGTTAAAATAGGTTATTTTTATAGTCACCTCCTCCATCTTCTGCATCTCTCCAATGCCCTGATTATCAGCATACATAGTAACACAGCTGTACAAACACCATTTATTAAGGTCATGTTTCAAAGAACATAGAAATACCTGCATAATAATTGACCAGGGACAACTGTTGGTCTTGCATTTCTTCTAGGTGGATTACAGCTTTGAAAGCTTCAATTAATAAATGGCTACCCCTACACCAGGCAATCCAAGATTTCATGAACAGACCACTGGAGGAGACAAGGATGTGAGAAGAAAGCTCAGTTTTTTCTCAGGTCTGTTTTGCATTTAAAGTTCCATGCTATGTCTTATGATTCATCTCGAAAGATTCTCTAGCAGCAGCTAATCTTTAGCATTGCTATACATTCACAATTTTGTAAGCATTAGTAAATAAATGCAAAGCAATGTTGCCTTCTTTGTCACTGTCTTTATTTTGTGTTTCAGTACTGGACAGTCTGTGTTTACTTATTTGAGATCTTTATAGTGCGAAGTTTAAAGGCCAAATAAATAAACAACATGACTTTCTTGACAAGGTAGGGTAAAACCACAAATAGAATTGCCACATCCACTCTCTTCTTGGGTAACTGCACCATAGCAAAAAGCACACTGGAATTTCAGCATCTCACAGAAAAAAACTACTTTTTCTCTAGTTTTCATAATATAATGTATGCAGTCTGAAGGCTGAGATGTGAAGTCTGCAGAATACTCCAAATCCAGTCCCACCAGTCAAACAGATTGTCTCATCCCTCTCTCTGTTTAAAGATAAACATAGCATTACAAATTAAGATCATGCCTGTGGTGCTTTAAAAACTCATATCTGCAAAAGCACTTTACACCCCATTGATTACATTTGTGACTTTGAGCCATAAAGCAAGACCATTCCTTTCAAACTAGGCTAGAGCACAATTAATTAAGAGTTGAAACAATAAGTTGTGGGTTTAAAATGGGTTAGAAATGATTCTGGATGCAAACTAATGAAACAGTTTTCTTAATATTATTTTGTTTGTAGTTAATAAAACATACTTTAAGGAAATCTGGTGTTTAGTAATTTTTCAGTTAAAAAGTTCTCCGTTTTCTCATATATATGACATATATCCTGTAATAAATCTTACAACATCTTGATTATACTAAAAACATAAACAAAAATGCTTGATTGTTTAAAAAAAAATCAACTAGAACACTTCTGATAATACCCAGAGCACAAACAGAAAACATGTGAACTTTTGACCTTAAGGAATATCAGTGCTAAATTTGGTAAACAAAAATGTCCAAGGACACACTGGTCTGTATTGTTGTAATTTGTTGTTTATGCATCTGATGCCCAGTTGTAGCAATAAATGGCAAAAACTCCCCAGCTGTTTTTACCCCCAGGTGTTTGTTGCTGTCCTCATTTGGGACAAATACATATTGAAATGCCACATTTTATGAGCCATAAGAAATGTGAGGTAATTCCTCATTTTCTCTAATGCAAAGTCAGTTGGCAGAGTTTAAGTGACTACTGACAGCTTTACCTTTACCTTTATATGAAAAAGTGTTGGAGAACTGTGAAAAAAATATGATAACAGTGAAAACTCTACCTCCTTCCTGGGAAGCAAAAATCTTTTTTGGCCTTCCCGTTAGACTAAAAATGAAATACAGTCTTGTTTGAAAGAAAATGAAGTAGAACACTATTTTTTTTTGGTCTTCAAGTTATTTCAGAAGTGTCAAATGATTGTTATTGTTTTTATACTTACAATGCTTCCCATGAAAACTTATGAAAGTGGTTTGGAAATATTTTTGAAGAATCACGAATAAAAGCTCCCAGAAATCAGATACATCTTAGATAATGCAATTTAAGAAACAAAAGAAAAACAACAAAAACATTTTCCAAATTAAAAAAAAAAAAAAAAGAAAAAGAAGAAAGAAAGGAAAACCCCAGCAGAAGTATAAATTTTGAGTTAACCACTAACGAAATAACAGTCATTTCAAATCCAGATTTCTCCAAAGGCTGAGGGAGTTTAGATTTAATACTTTATTTAAAGTCCCCCACCCTTGGAATCGAAGTAATTTTAGCTTTGGTTGCAATTCCTTCATAAGAAAACGTGGGAAACTGGGGCAAGGTACTTCCCTGCTGTCTCCTGGCAGCAAGGGGTCAGCACAGCTGTGCAATCACTGAACAGTCAGCGTCCCCCCATGGCTCACTGGCTTGCAGAGATTTTATAATTATTTCTAGATCCATCTGCTTTCAAGGTTTTCCTTTCACTGTCAGGAAAAGGTAACTGTGTTGAAACCAGGACACTTCCATTAACAGAGTATGATATTGCACTGAGAAGAAATTGGGTCATGTACTTGAAGCATGATTTATTCAGATGGTTTTCTGCCCTCCAAGTGGAGCTTGTTTTCTGCCCTGTTCAGCAGAAAATATGTACAAGGTTCTGCAGTGGGAAAGCCACAGAAGGTCACTCTGGCATTTTCTTCAAAGGGCTGAGTTATTTAGCTGGAAAGGGTTTGAGGCTACAAAAACAATTTTCTGAAGTGCATAATTCCCTTTTTCCAGCAGGTTTCTGAAGGACAGAGGTGTTTGGGTTAGGTTTTCTGCCTTCTTTCTCCCAGACCCTGGAATCTGATTTAACAGAAGCTGAAATTCATTTTCTGGAAAATAATTTTGAATTTTTCAGAGTTAATCCACCTTTCAAATACAGCAGTGATGAGATATACACTAGCAAAAGCTGAAACACTGCAGCACTCTGGGGCAGAAATCTGCCTGCCTGATACTCAGGCTTTGCTGACTCATGAACATTTTCCCATCCCCTCCATCAGAAACGTGACCATTCACAGGATGAGATGTTAATTTTATCTGAGAGAAGGGGAAGGATTTCAGCAGTACATAGAATTTGACATATCTTATTCAAGATGATCTTCTCAAGAGCAACTTGCACCAACCAAGGCAGATATTTATTGTCACAAAAAACCTCATGCTTACAAAGCCAGGAAATACATTCATTTTTCTTAGGGAAAAAACCCCATTGCTTTCACCTAAAGGCCTCATAATTTAGGAGAAATTCTCCTGTTAATAAAAATAGACAAGATAAAAAGACCCAAAGTGATTTCTTAATATTCTAGGACAACTAATGGTCTTGAAAATTATATTTGGTGGGGGTTTTCACTTTATATTATGTTATGTTGTTATGTTATATCATATTATGATACATTATATCACTTGTAGCAATGTATATCATACCTATATTTGTCATTTATAACTTAGTACTTTCTCAATTTTACAGTGCTGAGAACAGATGTTATTTAGCACCAGCTGAAAAGCATTTTTTTTCATTGCAACTAACTGCAGCTACCGTGAGTAGGAAAAGTATTTGAAAAACTGAATTAGGAGTAGATATAGTCCATTAAAAAATAAGTGGTAAATTTTTTTTACACTTAAAAATGGTAAAATATTCAAATACAAATTAATTTCTACATTTCTAAGAGGGAACATTTTAAAGAAAGTCATTCTGCAAGAAATTCCAAACATACTTGCTCTTGTCCCATCTAGGAATGAAAAACAAAATTTGAAATGTGATCACTGAGAAGTAAATTTATGAGTTGGACTGGATGATCTTTGTGTGTCCCTTCTAACTCAGAATATTTTGTGATCTCTGTGACTATTATTAAAATTGAGGCAATACTAAAGGATATATAATATATAATATGCAACCAGTTGCTGCTATTTTTTTAATCTTTTGTTGGATTTATTCCTGATTTTTCTATAAATAACATAATTGTTCCACATTCTGAAATGCAAAGACATGCACTTTTTTTAGCAACACTGTGAAGTCTTTAGCTAAATATTCTTTCTTTAAATGCCAACATTAAATAATAAAGTGAAAAAGATTATAAACCATGGTAATTCCACAGGTACAGGAGAGCTGCTGAACTTGTAGCTGCCCTCAGGACTTTAGCAGGTGTTACTTTGGAGATTTAACATTTAAAAAATTCAGTTCACTACTTTGATCTTCATTTTTGCAAATTAAATGTTTTCCTGACACAGGACAAGAACAACAGTTCACTGATCTCCAGATGACACAGCAATGGGTGTTCTGAAATAATATGGTACCAGTTGATTGTACTCAGACCCACTATTAACCCCTCATTTTAATGCATGCCTCCTGCCATGGGGTTGTTCTTACAATTAAGGTGTTTTCTCCACAAGGGAGAGAGAAAAGAAGAAAAGAAAAATCAGCCATTGGAAGGAAGGACAGTTTCCCAGAGCAGGCACTAAAGATCCCACAGGCAACTGCTTCCCCCAGGTTTCCCCTCCCTGTCCATACAGAAGGATTCCCCTTTCCACACACCTGCAGCCCTTTTGGCATTTTGGCATCCTCTTCCTCAAACTCCTCATCAAGCTGGAATGTCAGGTCCGTCAATATTCCATACAGGGAAAGCAGCTTGCTCAGCTTGCCCTGGACTGTCCACTGATGGGAAATGAAGAAATTGTTTTCAGTGGGAAAAAACTATGACTGACCACTGATGCTCTGGGCATTTCGGATGAGGACCCATCCAAGCCAGCTCCTTGATGCTTCTACACAGCCACATTTTACACTGAAAGTGTATTTGTCTCAACCAGCAAGACAGCTAATTATTTTTCTCTAAGGAAATCCAGCACCATGTATTTGTTGGTCAAACCACTTGGAGCAACAAGATCACTTGCTGGTGGCCCAGTGAACCGGGCACTGAAAAAAGTGTTCATAAGACAGGTAAGCCTTAACGCAGTAAATGCCCTGAAAATGCTTCTTCAAATAAGCAATTTCCATTATTATTGCAAATATAGTTTTGAAACACGAATTGGAGATGAAATAGTGTGTTCATGAAGTGAAAAATATGGACCTGAAAAGGCATGCCTCTAAGAGCATCCCTATAGAACACAAAGGAGCAGGCACCAGAACTAGCAATAACTGAGTGCTCAAAGTAGCAACTCAGCCATTGCAAAGTTGTTTGAGTGCTGGAAGCAAGGTCGAGTGTGCCCTTGTACAGCACCATGTGAAACACCCAGCACACCAGCTTGTGCTTTGTGCTCCCATGTGAGACAGAGAGACCACAAGTTACGATTCACAGGTGTGAAAAACAGCCTGATTTCTACTAATGACACAGACTTCTCTCTAGGAAAATAGCAAAGTAATCTGGTGAAGGAAAGGACTGAAGCAGCAGGAGCCACCAGAAAGTAAAATTTCAAACTCAGCCTTCAAGTACTCAGGAAGCAGCTGCAGCCCAAACTACATTCATTATAATACACTGTCAAGGTAAGGAGACAGCTCGAAAGCTAGAATGAAAAGTACTCTGATTAAAAGCTGCAGTGCAGAGGTAGAAGAAAAAAAAAATAACACAGGAAGTCACCAGTAACTAAACAAAGAGCAGCAGTATACACAGTATACACAGTATACACAGTGGCTGATACACAAAAATCTGATGAGAAAGGATTCTCACAGGGAATCACAGTGGGTATAGCAGGGGCAGGGAATGTTATCCTAACTTTGTACATTACCAGACACAAGACAGGCTGGCACTGCTTGGAAATCAGAACAAATATATATAACCCCTGTAAAACCGAATTCGAGGCTGCTGAGCCCTCACAATTGTAAATACCTGTGCCAGCAAAACTAAAGTTTACATATGTATGCAAGTCACTCTGCGCCATGCATTCAGGGTATATTCACTGCTGCTCATTTGCAATTCAATTGATAGGTCATTGCCAATTTTATCTGGATCGAGTGAAAAGTACCACATAATCTCAACAGAACCAATAAGTAGTAACAATAGAGTGGAGAAATATGGCCAGAAGATTTTAAAATCATTCTGGGGGCCAACTGTGGGAAGAAATGTAGCAATGGGTGGATTTGTGGGAGTTCCACCCACAACATGGCAGTGCAAGCAAGGTAATCCCACAGAATAAATCCAATTTGGAAAAAGCAAAAAAAAAAAAAAAAAAAAAAGAGTAAGAACAGTCACATCTCTCTGTCAAGCAGGAAAACATGCCAGATCAAGGATCCTGATTTTAACCAAGGATCCTCACCAGGTGGACAGAGTGGAATCAGAAAGAGCCTCCTCCTCACACAAAAGCACAAACAAAACATGCTGGACCACCAGAAGAGGCACTGCAGGAAGTAACCTTGCAGGGAGCTCCAAGGGCTGATTTGCTGAGGTAATAATGGGTTGCAAGAATCAGTGAAAAGAAAAGTCTGCTCTGGAAAATTTTTAAAAGCATATTCTGACATTCAGGTAACGGTGCAGATGAATAGCATCTCTGTATCCTTTGTTACAGGATGCTGTGCAAATTTCATAGTAAACTTACTTTGAGATCAGGTTTGGACATCAAATTTCAGCACTTGTTATCAGCCACTGAGAGCTGTCAGGAGCAGAGCTCCAGCTTCAGAGTCTTCAGATCAGAGGTAAAGGATTAAAAATAGAATTTAAAAAGTCATGTTTCCATTTTTTTTAAGTCTTTCTTTTCAGTTCTTGTTTTTCATTTTGTACAATGAAGCAGCTATTTTATTGGAGGAGTGGAGGAGTTTTTTATGGAACGGTGTTATTTTCAGGTTCCCATAGCAATGACATAAAATATTTTTTTCTATTTTTACATGTCATGTAAAATAATTTTATTATATACAATTACGTGTATCATACTAGTAAGCACAATATGAACATTCTTTACCAGCAGTATGGTAGCCTATAATTGCCACTCAGAATTGGCTCCAAAGAGATAAACTGGCTGTGACCCATGAAGAATAACCAGGTAGCAGCTTCAAAGAAACAGTTCTTCCTCATCTCAAGTGGTGTTGCACATACAGGTTTTGCACCAAGTCTGCTGAGGCTTAATGGTCTGGGACATCCAAGCCCCTGTTGGTAATAAAATGAAAGTTTGCAAACTGTATTTTCCCTGTTCAGTGGATTAAAGCTCATATAAACAGATGCAAAATGTATTTCCTGTTAACAGAAAGAGCAGTGTTTTCCTTTAAAACAAGTTTGAGATTCTGCATCTAGAAATTAAAAGAAAAAAGATAGATTCTTTAATTAGAAAAATTGGATGCAGCACAGTTAGTAAACCTGCTATGGAGCATTGCAGTGTCAACAGATGATAGTAAAAATAAAATTTGTTCAGCAGTCAATGTACATTGGCATAAAACCAGTGAGAAAAAGCAAGATTTGCTCGAGCTGTAGATGTAAATGCAGTGTAGGCATAACTGTCCCATTATTTGGCTTCCCAGGAGGAAGGCGAGATGAAGAGCAACAGGAAGTATATAAATGTAGAATTTATTTCTGGATATACAAAGTCATCCTGTCGCATTCATCATGACAACATTATGGAGTATGTAAAGACAAGGAGAGAACAAGTAAAAAGAGTAAATGGTTTAAAATATTGCAAGTACTGATAAAGACACAGCCTGACACATTTGTACCCCAATTTATTTATATGTGCAGATAAAAGGAAACTGCTATCAAAAACATCCTTTATTTCAGAGTGCCTTGTAAATTGTTTTGCTTTAGATTGGACCAAGGCTATATAAAATATTCATAGTCAAAATTATACATGCACATGTGCACAGACTCTCTGGAAGGATTGTATTGCTGTCACTACCTTTATTTTTAACCTTATTCAGGTCACCCTAGACCCTGTGGGACTGCACTGTTGTTTTACTGTCTAGTAGCTCAGACACGATATTTCTGGTGATAGCTCCCTAAAAAGAGCCTTCTGACAGAATGGAAACTCTCTACCAAGAAATCCTTAAGGGAAGAGTTTAAAGATTTCCATACTAGCAGCTAAAAGGATAAAAATGTAGAGTAATATGACATCAGGCCTCTCCTAACAAGATTTTTTTTTTCAATTTATTTTCTTATGTATTTGCTGAACTTGTATTTTTATAAAAGCAGCAAACCCTAGAAATTTTGTTTCAGGGAAGTGCAGCTGGATAAAGGGAAGTACATAAGGGAAGCTTTTCTACTCTTGTCCTTTTGCAGCTTCAGTCTGGTTGCTGTATTAGTGGAAGAACAAAATAGCTGCAGAAATATCTGTATATATCCACAGTTTGCAGCTCCTTTACCTCAGCATCTTGTAAATTACATGAAAAATAAAGTTGTCACATTTCAGGAGGTAAAGGGGCATTAGGGTTGGTCACTGAAGGAGTATTCAATGGTGACAAGTGATAGAGTGTGGTTAATGAAGATAAAAACAAGAGAAATTTAAAAGCATTTCACATCATGATCTGCTGGAGGTGCTGCAACTTCTTCATATATGCTAGTTCTCATCTCACCAAATTATAAAAGGTGTCCTAAAACATTAGAGGGGCTCTCAAACCGCACTTACAGGCTAATAGGAGGAGCAGTTTCTTTCCCAAACTGATTGACTGAGGGTATTCATGATCAAAAGAATTTTAATAATTTAATCTTTTATTTAAGATTTTAATGCTTTTAAAAGTCTTTCATGCTAAGGAGATGCAGACTGAGAGAACACAGTGTGATTTTATTTATCAGCTGTGAAAAAGTCTTGCTAAAAGCCCATGCCTCCAGGATTCTTTTCTCTCAGGGTCACTATTCACAATAGCAGTCATACAGCATCGGATCCCATGATATTCACCAAAACCACACTTTTCGTCAGCACCACCATCTGCGATAATTTTTTTGTTTTAACTGTGCAAAGAGACCCACAACTTTTGCTGATTCTTTCCCCTCCACAGGACTTTTCTTCTTAATACTTTTTCTTCTGCAAGGGAAAACAAGAAAGCATTAAGCACCAAATCACAGTGTAAAATCACGTTTTCCTGTACAAATAAAAGCACTCATAATCATCTCTATGGGATTTTTTTCCCCAGATTTTTTCTAACTAGCAGCTGTTTAACATTCTTAAGCATTCGAGAAAAGGATTCACATCAGAGGTGAAAAAGCTTTCAAGTCAAATGTGATGCATGTACAATGTATGCCAAAGAGCAAGCTGTTCATGAAAATGCTTATGTGTTACTAATGTAAATGCATTCAGACTGCAAGACAGGAACAAATAACTTCATAGCAAAATCAGCTAAACTCAGCTCAAAACAAAAAGCATGATGGTACCCTCAAACTGAACTGTTCTGGTATGCCAGTCTCAAAGGGATTATATACTGTCTGCACACATCCTGTGTGCACAGAACCTCACACAGCTTCGAGAGGGAAACCTAAACACAGGCTTTAACACCACTAAGGCAAACAGCCTGTCAGCTTCAGAGAGCACACAGGACTTGCTAGGGGTTATGCAAAGAAGCAAAGGTGTCTTTCAGATGCAGTGAGACTTCTTTCAGTAAGAGCTTCAAGTTCTCAGCATTCTGACCTCAGCATCACCTCCCTCCATCACCTCCTCCCTCAGTGTCACTGTGTGGGAACAACAAACCAGTCTGGCCCTGCTGAAAGAGCAAGACAGAAAGCATGAGGAGGAAGCAGCCTCCTCATGGAGGAGGAACAACTTTATGGAACAACTTCACCAGAGCCAGGCTTAGACCAGTACTCCCCAATCACTTTTTAATCAAATGGCCACTGCTGGCAATGAAAGGAGTACTGCAAATACATGTGTGGCAGCTGATGGATGTGTTGTCCAGCTGATGGGACTATCAGAACTGAAATCATGAAACAAGGACTGGAGATTTAACAGCTTTGTATCCTTGTTGGATCAAGGATAGAGAAGGCACTGTGATGCTGCTATGGCCTTCACTAACCACATATGATTCACAGATCCAGATTAATGTATTTTCTGTGCCTCATGTTGCCCCAGCATATAAAGCCAAGGAGAAAACGGAGAGGACAACCACCCAAACAAACCAAGGAGGTAAGACTACAAGGCAAAGCAATAAACCAGGAAATTAATTTTAAGGTTTTCAGTGATGATTAGGATGTGACAGATGCAGGGACAGGCAGAGGGACTGCATAAGGAAAAGTACCAGCCAGAGACTGTAAGGATGCAAAAATGGGAGATAAAATAGAAGGAGCATTAGGGACAGAAACAGACCAGGGAAGAGGAGAAAAATAGAAGTAAATGGGGAATTTTTGTAGCACAGCAAAACATAGTACTTGTGAAGTACAATGCCAGTGGTGGTGCAGGCTAAGCTGCAGTATATCAGTCCTTTAGCAAAGCTGCCACTTCATGTGGACTGAGAGACCAAGGCTGACGGAAATGCAAAGTGAGCAAATTATGCTATAACTACTGCACTGTACAGCAAAGACATCTTTAAATGTTTTGGGCAGTGATGGGGGAGGTAAACATTGTGTTTTGACAGACTCCCTTGAGGCATACTGTCATCTTTGTGTAACAGTGCATATCACTAAAACCTGAAAAACTAGAAACCTGGAGCATCTCTACAAACATTCCTCTGTACAGCAGCTCTGGAAAGATAGCCATTAAAACTGTAACCTATTTAACCTAAATAGGTTACCTCACTTAAATAGTGCCTCACACAGTAGATGTTTGAATTCTTGTTTCCTCTTCCATATGACCTTGGAGTGTCACTGTGAATACATGAAGGTGACAGTGGGTTACATGCCACAGGGCAAGCCATTTGTTGCAGCAAGCCATTGTCAACAAGCCTGGTAAAGGCATATGACCTGCTCTGCAGAGCAGATTATTCCCAGTCATTCATATCTTTAAATCATGTCTGTGTACACGCAGCATGTTTCCCTTCATTGCCCATAGCAACCATCAGCAAATGCTTACCTGTGACACCTCAGATCTACAGGTTATCTCTGGTGCTGCCTCATTCCCCTGAGGTCAACAAAGAGTTAGTGTTATGCTTTTTTGTTGTGTGTCTCTCTCCTTGAGGGATAAACACAGGATTAATCCCCTTAAAAGAAGTAAACAGAAAGGGATTTGAAAATGCTTTCTACATCTGCCACATCACCAGAAGGCTGTTGCTGTACATATTCATCTACCTACATACCTTTATAGGTGTCTGTGTGGGTAAACACCTATTCCTAAAGACAGTAGAAAACAGCAGACATAAACTTCACCTGGAGACAGAACTCCAGTGAACTTCAACAAGAAAGCCATGCTCTGCACTCTGGTGATAGGCAACATCCCACTTCCCACCTTGCAGCCACTAAAATCAGACTGCAATTAGCCAACACTCCTTAGTCAACGCCCTTCAAAATAAATCATCACTAAAATCCCATATGTCAAGGCACAGGGAACTTTGTTGGTGTCCTGCAGGAGAAACATCAGAGTCAGGAGAGGTGAAAGTAAAACTAGCCCAAAACAATGGAGCACTTGTGCACAGCTCAAAATGCACACAGTATTTCCAAGGTACTGAAAGCTTCCCAAGATTCACAATCCATGCAGCCAACCTCATACATTCCCATAGGAAAGCTTGAGTGCAGATTTCACTTACCACTCTGGCAGCCACAAGAAATGAATGATGGGAAACACAGCAAAAACAATCTGTGCTCACAGGCCAAACATCAAGACAATGAGCCTCTTCCACAGTGTATTGAAATCATGCCTGCTTTACAAGTCCTTTTCAAATATCACCCTCCTTACCTACAAATGTAGTGAGTTATGCCAGCTTAGCCAAAGTGTTTCACTCTAGATTTGGATTTGTAGCCATTAGTATAGGTGTGAGAAACAATGTTTTCCCCTGTCAGTATTCTGACAGAAAATCCAAAATTTCCTTTCACTGAAGCAAGGGATAACATAATCTAGCTCAAGGCAGTACACTTTATACACATGACCCAGAAATATGTGACAGATTTTTTTGTTCTTCAAATCAGACACAGTATATAAATTGACTTACTTTTAATACCTTCTGATTAAAAGTTTCAGACATCATTTCCTTTCCAACTTTGCCTTTCTTGCAGCGCACATATAATTTAAATGTTTATCTTAATTATTTTCATGTTTTCTTTTGTTTGTTTGTTTTTTCAAATACATGAGGCAAGCAGCATGGAAATAAACAAAATTGGTTTTGTTAAATACCTCCTGCTTCAAAAAAACATCCTCAATTTTCATAGCCCCTTATCACACCAGAACACATTTGTGCAACAGCGTCATCGGAGGTAACAGCAGAGGTTTGGAAAGAGTAGTGTTTGTTCATTAAGAGTTCCTGCAGAATCATGGGAGGACAATACATAATAAACTGTTTGCTTCTGGAATCCATGATGACCAGTACTTTTCTCATATTCACATTCTTGCCAGTTAAGCAATGGCTTTTTAAAAGATATCTGTGGCAAACACTTTGAAGTCAGGTGTACAGGAGTGTTCAACATCCACCCCAGCAGGAATCAACAGGACATAAAGGCACTTGGCCTCTCTAAAAAGCCGATCTATAAACTTCAGTAATTTCCTCATAACAAGCTAAAATAGGTCAGAATTTCTACCTACACTGTCAGTGAAGTTTTGTTATTGTGTGTTATTTTCTATCTTGGCATCATTTGTTTTCTAATAAGCTGAACTTGCTGCTGTTAATATAGAGAACACACATGCATGAAGTATGTTTATATATCTATTTAGTGCATACATAAAATAATGAAAAAAGACCATAAATATTAGCAACCTTTGCTAGAGTGTAAATATGCCTCATGAAAAGCTTAATAATCATATACCCAAAGCTTTATTTATTTTCAGGAAATATAGGAAACTGATAATAAATTAAACATAGATCCTGACCAAAGCTAAACTGGCTGTATTCAAAATATATTCAAAATATATTCAAAATTTATTCAAAATATCCTTATCCCTGTAGGTATGAATTCTGAATAGTGACTTGAGATATGCTACTGTTAGTCAGTATATCCTGTTTGACAGAGGACTTGTTATTGTGAAATGTTGCTCTGTACGGAGGGATGTCAGTGAAGATGTCATGGACAAACACATCCAAGTGCTGACTCACTCATGACTGAGGGACCAGAAATATTAAAATGCAGTGTGAGTTTCTCATTGCATGAGATGGGTATCAGCTGCTTGTGCAGACAATAAGAAGCAACACCGAAGCCAAGATTCTGAAGGTGGAACAAGATGTTAAATTCAATGGTTAATATTTCTTCTATTTTTGACCAACAGAGAAAAGATTGCAGTTATTGAGACCACAATTCCACCCCCTAGTAGCCTGCCCGTCAGGTACTGTGAGACCAGAGCAATGTGCTGTAGGTTGGATAAAGCTTTCCATTCCTCTCTAGAGAACTTTTATTTTGTCCTTCCTTTTCTGTTTATTGTTATGATTAAAAGAGGAAAAATCCTGGTGTGTGCAGGAGCATATGTTTGCATGAAATCTATCTTATTAATTGCTTGAATAGCTGTAGGCAGAGTCGATGAGTGCTTGCCAAATAGATAGGAATTAAATCCAGGGGTGAAGGGATAATGTTCTGAGGAAATCAATGTTTCATACAGATATACCCTCAGGCTTTGTAGCTATTATTTTTTGAATGCATTTAAAATAGATCACACACAGAGTATTCACATTTAATTCTCAAATACTTCATGAAAACATTCAACTCGGGAGTCTGGAGAGGTTGTAAGTGCCCTTTCCAGGCAGGCAACTGTTGGGTATAAGACCCAGACAGACAGTGACCTTTGCTATGGGCAAGGATATCTCCCACTAGACCAAGTTGCTCAAGGCCTTATCCAACCCAGCTTTGAACACAGCCAGGGTTGGGGCAGCCTCCCTGGGAAGCCTGTTCTGTATCTCACCATCCTCACAGTACATCATTTCTTCCTAATAGCTAACCTAAATTTCCACTCTTTCAATTTGTTCCTTTTACTCCTTGTCCTGTCGCTGTAGTTCCTGACAAAGATTCCTCTCTGCCTCCCCTGTAGGTTCCCTTTCATTGTATTTTCTCTTCCCTGTCAAGCTGGGGCAGGCAGTGACCGTGGCTTTGGGGGCACCTGGTGTCAAGGTAAGGTCAAACCACCACCAGTGTACACAAAGAAGAGAACTTCAGCAGAGTCAAATCTAGGACAAGCCAGAATGGTGGCAACGACACCACTCTCGCAGTGAGAAAGAAACTGCACAGATACTCTCAGGTGTAAAAGGGAGACAAAAGAAAGAATATTTGGGTAGTACACAGTAAGGAACACAAAGTCTTGTCCCTTTTTATTGTGCTGCATTGAGACCATCAATAAAGCAATGCATTCAATCTTTGCTTCACTTCTTGAGATGAAATATCACAAATTGAAGAGCTCCAAAAATTGAGACAGTCCTTGGAAAAGTGGCCCGATCGCAACACAGTTCACTTCAACCAAAAAGACAGATTATGAAAACTGATGGAAGAATGATTTCCTTTCAAATTGCTTTCCTGGAGACTGAAGTGAACAGCAGGAGGTCCCCAGTGTGTGGGAATACAATGTGTGGCCAATACTGAATGCTCTTAGTCAAATGCCATGTTGATGGCAACATGGTCCAGAAGAAATTTAACAGGTGAGTGAGCAAAAAGGGGACAGAAAAGCTTCAGCAAAGACAAATTTAAAATAAAGTCTATAGGGATAAATAATCCAGGTCTTGCTGTAAAATACTGAACTCAGTTTTGGCAATTACAGTGCAGGAACAAAATCTTGGAGTCATCACTGAAAGGGCTCTGAAAACTTTGCCTCTATGTCCAGTGGCTGTAAAAAACCCAAGAAAATGATGACCCCCATTATAAAGGGCACTGAGCAAAGTGACACATGGTTCTATCCACCTTGCTGCTACCCAAAAACTTGGCACAGTCACATTCTGAGTTGGCCTCTACAACTTATTAAGGCTGTAGAAGAGTCAGAGGGAAGGTGCTGAGTGTGGTGACTAAAGATATCAAATAAATGCTCCAGATCTTCCCCCCAGGAGCAGTTGCTTTGCCAGGCAAGAAGGTGGAGGTGGGTTATGATCAACATTAACAAAATCATAAAGGCAGCAGACAACATGAGTGCAAAACTACAACCAAACATAACAAACCTCAAGTAAGGGACATCAGTGAAACTGGGAGAACAGTTTTAAACCCACATAATAATCTGTTTTTCTTTTATTGCTTTTTGGGGGTTATTTTACACAGGGTAGTTAGTATCTGAAACTTGCAGATGGTCAGGGGGTAGACAGTGTCAGACAGTTCAGAGAGGACAAGGCAAATTTTTGGTCCACAGGTAGAAGGATCAGGAGTGTATCCTCTAATATCCTTAATATGGTAACTGTGGATGTTGGGAAAACACAAGGTGCATGAACTGCAGATATTAATCAGGCCCGCACTCACTCACTCTAAAATATGTCCCAACAACTCCAGAAATGGAGTGCTGGTCCAGATGGACCATCTAGATAACACAGAAAGACTTTCTCATCTTTCCTTTGACAACTTTGTTCAGCATGGTTTATTTAACTTTTTGTAACCTCAAAACTGCCATATACCAACCACTTATAAAAACTCAGTCTGCTATCAGATTTTTTTTCTTCAAAGTATAGAATTGCAAAAAAATCACTCGGCTGCATGACCTGAATCAGTGACACATTTTCTAAGAATGAAATAAATGTAATATTTATAGAATCAGCTGTTCTATGTCTTTGCAACACACAGTGGAAAACTGTGCCTTATAGGGTAGTGCTGGAAAACAAGATAAGGTCACTGCCTCCAGTAAATTTCAAAATTTTATAGTTTACCAAGTGTAAAAGTAAAACAACAATCCTGACATTGAAAACATTTAGGTTTTATAATTAGCAGAGGTACTGGCCAGCAGAATTGTTGGTTACCACAAACAACATACAGAGAATAGGTATACATGGATATTCAAAACCAGTGGAAGATTACTATTTCTGAACCACTGATAAAATTTCATAATTGCATTTAATATTTTTATATACACAAATATTGCATACCAGGACTAATGCCTTTATATCGCTTACCCTTTGCTGTCTTTCACCTAATAGTATCTAATTAATTAGAAGCACCAACTAGCAGACAGCTGACAACCAGACAGCACATCTCAGCTAAAAAGCAGAAATCAGCTGCCAGGCACTGACTCATTAAACCACTCTTCAGTGGAAAGTCAAGTAAAGGCAAGTGTTATTTGAAAAATCATTTTAAAACCACTTCAAGACAAATCTCACAAATATAGACATTCTGTTTTAAAATTACATGTATCCTATTCCTTTTGTCAGTGTCAATACCATTAAACTTCTACATCAAGAAGATACTTTAATGAATATTTACATTAATATATGCAACATGTAATGCAGTTTATTTGTCTGGTAGAGAAATCTATGAGCAACATGACATTTCTTATGTATGCTCTTATCTCAATGCTAATTAAAACCTTATCTAAGCCAATTTAATATCAAACCAAAACTACATATTTCAATATAGTGAGGGAAATGTACTTTGGAATGGGTTTGAATAATTTCCTGGGATGATATAAAATCAATTTTTTTCTGTTACATGTCCATAGCAAAAGTCTTCATTCTTGTAAAATATGAAGAGTATCTTTATTTTTTAATAAATTATTCCTTCAGTTTCATAAGATGCTCCTGTATGGATATAAGTTATGGAAAACCACTGTAATGGTGCCCTGTTTATATCACTATGCTAGTCCTTCTCAGATAGGATGCTTTGAAATGTTTTGTCCTTTTGAGCACTTTATTCCTTTACATTTACTCTCTTAATCTGAAATATATTATTTCTATGGTGATTGTCTTTACACACACTGCAGACACTAGCCAGACATTTCTCCATGCTGTCTCAAAACAGATACAGCCCCCACTAGTGCACATCTCCTACATATACATCAAACACATAAGTTTAAGTGTTAACTTAACAATTTGCAGGAGAGCTTTATTGTCCAAGACCCATTTAAACCTTTATATCTATCTTGGGTTGTTCAATTACTCATTATAAATTAACTGTTCGGGTTTTTGGGGTTTTTTTCTCCTATAATATTAGCTCCTTAGTGGGAACAAAATTCAGATCATAAGTACATGCACTGCTATTTATGTACCTGGATTACTGCCTCCCAGTGGTAAGGACAGGGCTGTTTGTGCCAAATCTACACCCACTGTTGTTAATATTGGTGCGTCCCACAGCTCAGGTCCTAGGGGAGGTAACTCCACAGGTGATAATAAATCACCTCAGGGGGCCACCTGAGACCATCAGGCCAGGAAGGCACCACATCTCCACTGGGCAACAGCACAGCAATAAATTTAATTTCCATTTAGGATGAAACAAGTGAAACTACCTGAATGGACATTGTAGTGAGGTGGGTGTTAGCCCCTTTTTCCAAGAAACAAGTGATAGAAGGAGAGAGGAAATGGCCTCAGGTTGCTTCAGGGGAGGTTTAGATTGGGAAAGTTTCTTCAGTGATAGGGTTGCCAAGCATTAGAACTGAGCACTAGGACAGGAGATCCAGGGAAGTTGCCAAGTCATAGTCCCTGGAGGTATTTAAAAGACATGTAGCCCTTATGCTTTGGGGCATGGTTTAGTGGCAGACATGGCAGAGTGAGGCTAAAGGCTTGGACTCGACTTTTTAAGAGTCTTTCCCGACCTAAAAAATTCTGTAATTCCATTATTCTGAATGCTGGGCACACGACAACAGCTCTGGTCTTCAAACATGATGTGTGTACACAAAAGCAATAAAAAAGTGGATACAAACATCTGTGCGCTCCACATTCTCCTAATCTCCTCATATAGACATATCCCAGTCATTTCAAGCATGGTTGAAGGGGTTTGAGTACATACCTCTATCAACAGGGAAAGCAAACATATTTAGTTGACTATTACATCTTTTCATTATTTGTTATCTATTTCTCATGCATATCGCAGGAAGAACACAGGAAGCAGCAATAATCTGAACACAGAAAGGCACATGGCATGACCATGTATCAGTTTATTAACTGATTAGATTAGAGAATCCTACAATATATGGCTTTTCACAGCTGATCTGCTGAAGGTTTTTCAACCAAACTTCTAAATTCCAAAATATGTGCATATAACTTAAAGAATACTTCAAAAATTCATTTGAATTTCAGTTGTTTTGATTCAAAAGTGACATTATAAAAAGTCCTTATACTTTCATTTTTCAGTTTGAAAGTTCAGTATTAATTCATACAATATTAAAATGCTATTAAAAACAACTAAGCAAAATTAACCAAGGTTAATATTTAAATAAATCGATTTTTTTTGTCTGTTCTGTGAATGGTGAATAAAGATCAGCCTCTAACTGAATGCTAGAGGAAGAGATTTATATCCAGAGTATTCAGTGCTCTATGAATCTCAAACTCAGCTTTCTGTTTATTAAAATCTGAGAATATGCCCTTAAGATTATATTTCAACTTTTCATCTCATTAACTGATCCACTGGACTTTGATTTAAATAAGATAGGAAAACCTCTTTTCTTGGAGTCCTAATGAAAGCAGACAATCCCTACCTGAACATTTACAGTCACTGAAGAGTGCCTAAGCAAAAGGCTTTGTGTTGGTTTAACTCCTTACCCCAAACCATAACAAATGTTCAAGATTTTTTGATACAAGCACATAAAATTTCTGAAGATGTGATTTTTAAGCAGTTAGTTCCTGTCTTTCTACCTGAAGCCACTGCATGTCTGAGGCTGCAATACAGATGGCATTCATTATGATTTATCTGCCTGCAGACCCACACTCACAAGTCTCACTTCTCCACTGGTGATGAGAACAAGGGGCCTGTGTTACTCTGTGCCCATCCCAAACTCAGGGTCACTGGGGTTTTTTGCTTTTCCCTCTCCTTCCTCTCTTCCGGATTTCCTATAAATCCTCTGTACACTTCCTTCTGTTTTACAAATCTGCTGCAGTTCCCAAATGATGAGCCCCCTGCCCGGGTTCAAAGCTGGGACTGAAAGTGATCTGTTGTCCCCCTTTCAAAAACTACTGTCCTCCACTTGATACTCCCATGCCATGGACACACTCTGTGCTTCCTCCTTCTCCTAAGCAATAGTTCTTCTCTCCCCCTGTTGCCATAACTGTATTTGTCCCCCTCTTTCTAACAGTCCCATACATTATCCACGTGTATGTTCTCTATGTGCTTGTAATATGTTTGCTCCCATGACAAAAGTGCCATTTTCTCTCCACGCTTCCCCTCTTGCTGCTGCCATCATTTCGTCCCCTTCCTGAGTGAGAACTCCCTGACCCCAGCAAAACATGCTCCCCTCCCTCTGATAGACTTCCCACTTCCTACTTCACCTTTCTACCTGGGTGAAACCAACAAAACTTGTCATGGTGGTTGCTCAGTCTCAACACTCTTCACCACAGAGGACAAGAACAAGGGCCACGTGGGCACAGTGCCACCCATTCTGTTCTCTGATTCCTTCCAAAATCAGCAGGATTCACCCAGTCTGCTGCCACGTGGCAAAGCTCATGAACAGCCATCAGAGATCAGACTGCAGGTGTTCACCCTTTGATGACAAACCAGAATGGGGTATCTTACACAGTAGCAGGCAGCGGGGGGAATAATTCAAAGATGATCATTGAACAACAGGGTGCTTTCTTTTTATGACAGGGGCCTGCACAGCAAACCAATTTTTTTCTGATGTGACCTTTTTTCTGGTTATCAGGAACAACTGCATCCCAATCAAAAAAAAGAAACAAACAAACAAACCACAACAAACCAAACCAAGCCAAACCAAACCAACCAAACAAAAAACAACTTTGAGACTTAATCCCGAGGTGTTTATTATCCAGGAAAGAAGCAATTGTTAATATAATTTAACAGGAAACTCAAGTTATTATTTTTATAGAGAAGTCTAGCCTTGGAGACATAATTGGCCTAAAAATAATGGTGATATTTAGGTTGGAATAAATGTTAAATTGAAGCAGAAAAAAAAGTAGTGGCCTTGCAGATGATTAGCTCTGAAAGAAGGAGTAAGTCTGAGTATACTGTTTTATGTAACTCACCTGTAAATGCACTATAACACCGTGAGTGAGTAATTATACAACTGTCTTAAACAATAATTGGTAAAGGAAATAATCTAAAAGCTCAATGTGATGTGGGAGAAAGAGTGACATCTATTATAAGTTTAAATCATTCCTTTTTGCTATTTTTAACTCATTTAATTCTTACCATAGTGAGGATTTTAATTCTGTTCATACATGTAACTTCTGCTTGTTTAAAAAAAGAAATGAAAAAAGAAAGGCCACAACTGAGATGAGAAACCATTATTGTTTAAAAAAATAAATAAATTCTTATTTCTGATATCCATGCCAAAATAATTTATGTTCTGCCAAGGAAACAACTTTTCTTCACATCTTATCAATCAAAGTAAAATTGATGTTACTTGTATATTTCCCTAATGCTCCTGATTTCTAGACTGAACAGGTGGAAGAGAAAGATGAGCATTCATCTCTGATACATGAGACATCAGGAGAATTGACTTCCTCCTGCCCAGCCAGAACAAGGGATCTGGACTTCCCATCCCTCCATAGTTTTAAAATAAAAACATTTGTAACAGGAGCTGTTATATGCCATACTCAGCCCCAGGAAAACCATTTCAGCTCATGATTAAGCATTCTTTCACACCTGTATTTTGGATAGTCTCAAGTCAGAAGTGGTGCTATTTTAACCTGGCTCATCTTAGCTGACAGCAACATCTAAATAAGAGAAGGGAATGATTGGGTTCTGTCATGAGTTCCCTGCTGGGGTGACACAGGCACAAACCACTTCCTTAACACAAAACCAACTCAATCTGCCTTGGGCTGGATTACAATGCAGCTACAAGTGCTGCAGGGCACTGAACTGCTCATCTGTGCACACACATAGAAATTGTGCAACTAAACCAACACCAGCTCAGCTTCAACACCTCCAGAGAGCGTGTTTGGACTCTGAAAGTGAAGATGGGAAGTGTCAGACTGGAGTACTTGAACTCATTTCCTGAGACTGCCTGAAAGCTTCTACTCTTACAGACTATACTTCAGCTTCTGGTTCCAAACACAGCCCCCAAAAAGACTAAATCAATGACAAAAATGTTGATCTTTCACCGCCTCTCTTTATCCCAGTTTCTCTAAAAAATCCTTCTTAGACATATTTATTAGCTGTACATGTAAAAACACAAGCCATCCACAGAAAACTCATTTGTTTATTGAAAATTAATGCATATCACACCATCACTTCCTCTCACTTTATTTCAGTTTTCTCCTCTTACAATCCGCAATACTTAGCATATACTTTACATTAATGCACAAATCACATTGAATAATTCATCTACCTTACAGACTCCAGGTAGAATCCTCATAAAATCATGTAATTTATTTTGATTAGTCAAATGACAACTTGAGTCAATTTATTTCATGCTGTTGAAGTGACAAAAGAAAATCATAATGCTCATTGTTATTCTGTTGGGTTTAGGTGGCATTATTATCTCTTGATTTCCTAAGTCACAGGCTCTTGTACCACTGCCACTACATGCTGTCCTTTAACATTTGGAACAACTTGGTACCAGGTCTTTATTATACAGTATTGTATATATTACCACAGCACTTTGAAGCCATAGAAATGCATCAGGAATATGTTCTTTTCAGTCATTCTTAAGCTAAGGTAAACACACCTTGTCCTTGCAGTCTTTCTTCACAAGTTAACAGTTCAGCAATTCAACAAATTTGTGGGTTTTTATCTTAGAATTCTGTTGTGGTTTAGCCCAGCAGGCAGCTGAACACCACAGAGCCACTCACTCATTCCCTAGTTCCCAGTGGGATGAAGTAGAGAACTCGAGGTGGGGTGGGGGGGAAGTAAAATTCATGGGTTGAGACAGACAGTTTAACAGGACAGAAATGGTAGGGAAAATAATATTGACAATAACAACAAACATAGAATTGCATGGGATATCCCTGGTGTGAGTTGGGATCAGTTGCCCCTTCCTGTGCCCCCACCACCTGCTCCCTAGTGGGGCAGCACAAGAAGCAGAAAAGGCCCTGGTGCTGTGGAAACCCTGCTTGGCAGCAACAAAGATATCCCTGTGTTATCAGCACTATCCTCACACTAAAGCCAAACAGAGCACTGTCCCAGCTACTAGGAAGAAAATTAGCTCTGTCCCAGCAACACCAGGGCAAATTCTAATAATTCCTTACTGTCCTATATATGAGGTTTGGATGAATTCTGCATCCAGGTAAGAGATTGGTTTAGTTTCAGGTTTACACACCACACTGTTTTAACAAAACTTGACTCTGTGGAGAAATAACTATACTTTTCTATTAATAGTCATAAAGTTGCATATATGATCATGAGATATAGCTCCTTTTTCTTTCCAAGCATGAATCCTATGAGTCATTCCACAAAAAGAGCTGACAAGGATTTTTAATAAAGTATTACTATTAGAGACACTTCTGACTGAGTTGTTTTTAAAAATAGATTCCCACTCTTGCATTTCATTCTGCCACTTAGACAGGGGCTTTTTGCAAAACAAATTGACACCAAAATCCCTTTTATTCAAGTGCAGATGTGGAATGGTATACTTTACCATACTTAGTGCCACCTCACTGCTTTTGTAAAGCACCCAATTAAAATTCCAAGTACAGAAAAAACAGCAAGAGTTTAGTTTTAAAAAAATAAAATTCACTTTCTAGGAGAAAGGACATTTCTTATAAACTTTCTCTAATTCCTACCATTAAACTAATAACATTTCATTGTTTATCTTCCAGTTCACCTCAACTGGTATCATTTATTTCAAGCTGCTTTCACCAATGCACACCACCTGTCTGGAGCTATTCTGCGCTGTATCTTCAGAAAAAGAAATCTATTCCAGAGTTCAAGAATAAAAAACAATCTTTCCATATTAGTACTAGTAATTCATGAAAGAATGCCATTAAGGTAGAAGACAGGATGGACCTGGGAAAACCCAGAACCAACACTACCTGAGAATGGATCCTCTGATTTTAGCCAAATGGATATAAAACAAGTGATACAGATCAGTTTTTCAGAACATGGCCTTGCTGGAAAAAAACAAGTCCTGAATAAATAGAGGAAGTATTCATTTTCTTTGTCCTAAAAGAAAATATTTTACAAGGAAAACTGAGGTTTTTATGAAGTAAACTAGATAAGATATGAAGAGATCTCTCTCCTTTTGAATTATCAAGATTTTTTCTTCTTACTCACCACCCATAGCAAGAACGGTGCAGTTGACACAGCTGAAGGATGAGATGCAATCCAGACAGACCTGGATAAGGTCAAGAAGCATGTCCACAGGAATTTCATGCAAAGAATTTCAAGACCAAGGGCAAGGAGCAGCATCTGGGTTGGGGCAATCAACACAGGCTGGGGGGATGAACATGTCAAGATCAGCCCTGCTGAGGATTTGGGGGTGTTGGTGGGTGAGAGGCTGGACATGAGCCCTCCATGTGCACTCACAGCC
>JAWMRC010000089.1:16692916-16741310 GCA_035584755.1 Thripadectes ignobilis
CGCCTCTTTCAAGCACTAATGGAGTTGGTAGTCGAAGAGGAAAGAGAGCTACTGGAGATGAATGTGCGCCAGAGCCTGTTACCACTTTTCTACCACATGTATGATGATAATCAGTGTGTAGCACAGGTGAGGACTCTGTGCTGTTGGTGCCCCCTGTGACGGGGCTCAGTTGCCTCCTCCCCTAGTACCTTGTGGACTGCAGTGCTCCTCCCTCCTCCTGGCCTTAGCTACCAGACTGCTCCTGTACCCTTGAATGCTGTGCCATCTTGCAGTCTCTGCCTCTGCAGGCCTCTTGGGAAACTCTGCTTCAAGCAACAAAGCTTCTGAAGGAGTGGAATCTTGAGGAGCTGCTGGAGTCAGATGAGCTGTGGAAGTTTGGCGAGTGCCTGGTAAAGATGGCCTTGAAGCCCCAGCCTCAGAATGAACAAGTTCTTTGCCCCCAATACTCAGTGTGTGAGGCTGACAGCTGTGGTTTCTACCCACTGCTGCACACATCATGATGAGCCTGCACCCCACACACTACTCCCCTCAGATGTGTGGCTCTGCAAGCTCTTCTCCAGGCTCCTCTCCCTCCCTGAGCCAGGGTGCTGACAGCACCCTGACCCAGCCATTCTTTGCCGTCAGGGTGGTACTGAGGCTCCCTGTGGAGCACCCAGCCCTCTGCTCCTTTCCAACCTTGGCACCAGCCAGCTGCTGGCTGGGTGTCAGGGGTGCTCAGGCACAGGAGGCCAGTTCCGAGTGCAGAAGCTGCCCAGCTAAGGGGAAGAATCAGTTTCAACCCTTCCCTGTGCCTCCTTGTGCTCTCTCTAGCTGGCAGAGGACAGAAGCAGAGCAGACGAGTACCTGCGCCAGTCTGTGGCATACCTGCAGAGCCCACAGAAATCCATTCGAGAAGCAGCCATCAGGCTCATTGGTGAGACACAACCCCCAGGGTTCCTCACTGCCCCACTGAAGCTTGGCCCCAGCCCCAGCTGCTGCCCTGGCAGCAGGACTCAGCCCAGTGGCTGTGGTATCTTAACTCAGGGCTCTGCCAACCTCTCCTACCCTTGCCCTTGTTCTCTACATGGGGCTCAGCCCTGCCAAGGCTGGCAGTGCTGGTGTTGGGGAGCTGTGCCTCTGGGGCCATGACAGGCTGTGTGTTCCCTAGGGCTCATCAGGTGGCACATGAGGGGGCAGCAGGAATTGCTCCAGGTCACCTGCGAAGGTGAATGAGGACAGTGGGCTGTCAGCAGGAACTGGCATGAAATGAGGAAAGTTTCTGGGCAGGGAACTGCAGTCCCTGCCCCGGCTGTAGAGGGTTCTGCTCCCTGCTTAGACAAGGGGTAGTGTGGGCAGAGCAGAGATTTCAGGGGCTTGTAGGGTATTCAAAACAAGCAGTTTAGGGATTATCCTCTTGGTTTCTGCTCCCTTCTAATCATAGGTGGGGTGACCCTGGCATGAGGGGTTCCTGGGGTCCCCAAAGGTCTGGGCTGACCCTGGCTCTGTTCCTCTCTGTTTCAGCCCTTCAAGACACAACAAATAATTTATTCACCTCCATCTCAAACCTCGGAACTCAAACCTGGCAGAGGCTAAGAACTGTAGAGAGAAATCCTCCCTCCAGATTCAGACTGCTGCAAAACCAGCTCCAGAGGATGTGGATGAGGCGGCCTGCTCTCTTGAACAATGGCTGGCCTTCTGCCTGGTACACTGGCTGGCCATGCCGCAGGAGGTCTCTACAGAGCTAATCCCAAGAGCTCTGACTGCGGAGGCCACCTGAGCATGCAGGAAATACTAGGTGGCTTCTGGCCTCTCCCAACCCACAGGACAGCTCTTCTCTAAGGCCACTTTTCTTTACCTCTTTTAAGGAAACTTCTTTCATGCAAGTATCAGTACTAGTTCAGGACCTCTTGCCTTGAGCTCCTGCCACCCAGAGCCCAACTGGCAGCTTGCACTGCAGCTGCACACTGAGTTACCTGCACTGAATGCATTTCTCAACAGTCCTACCTTTGTTTTAACTAAGCATACCTGCTAATAGGCTAAAAGACAGAAAAGTTTTAAGGCACTAAACCACTGCCCTAACATACAACAATGTAGCAAGTAACAAATTTAATTAAGGGCAGAAATGTTTATCAATATAAAATCACAAAGGATTCTCAAAAGTCTGTCACTGATCAGTACTTGTTAACATACGGGGGCCAAGTGTTCATCTCCATCCAACAGGCTGGTCTTAACAGGTATATAAGTTCATACATAGAATATTCTGATTTGCAAAGGGCCTACAAGGCTCATCAAGTCCAACTCTTACATGAATGACCCATACAGGGATTGAACCTGTAAACTTGGTGTTATTAGCACCATCTTTAAACCAACTGAAATAACCTCTTAATGACTTATACAGTTGATTGATTTTATTTGTTGCAAAATTAGCACCCCTGTCCAAATCAATTGACTTGGTACCCCTGCTGCAACTGCATCTCTCAAGAGATCTCTCATCAGGTCCTAATTTCTTTGTAATCTCTTCACCAGCTGTTCTCTGGCTCTTAGTTCTCAGTTGCCTCAGTCAGAGACTTAGCCATTTCCCCTAACCTGGGAATCCACAGCTCCAAGAAAACCAGACATGGGAGCTTAATTATGGCCTCTATTATTTCTGGATCTATCATTCATTGCCCCTTCCCCAAAAAACAGCCAAATATTTATCTTTCCTTTTGACACAGCTGAAGTTTGGATGGAGATGTATGCTGTTCCCTTTCCACTAGGGAAACCCATCTAGTATACCACAATTTGCTAATGACGAATCACCTAAAAGAACTGTACAAGAGCTGATACTGAAATAAATGTACATGTAGAAAAATGTGCTTTTATAATTTATTTTTTTAAAAAATAATACACAGAATTACCATCATTACAAGCAAGTAATGATGTCCACAGGAATCTCATATACATACAAAAAAGCAGTGTTTCAGCTGACATCTGTCTTCTAGAGAACATCCTCTAGGCATGGTATTTCAAATTTACACCACAACAATCAATTCAAATAGTTACAAATAGCACATGGGTTAAAGATGAGTGTGCCTCTACATGCAGGTCTTCCTGGATCCCCCTTTTTGAAAAGACTCCATGTGCACATAGCAGCACCCAGAGTGAACAACTCTTTCAGCTGGTGTTTGTGCTTTCCAGAGATATGGTCCATCTGTGCACCAACTGCCTATCTGTGAGCTGCAAAGAAACTTAAAGTGTCCTGAAGGAATCATCACACCATAAAACACTGCACAGGTTTTTAAATATTTTACACGTGATCTTTTAAAATGCCTAAACAACTCTCCTATCAATTTTTTCTTGCTCTACCAAGTCCAGTTAATCCCTCAAATCATCCCTCAGTGTTTGCAAAGCAATGCTGGGAGATAGGCTGTTCACCTTGGCAACCTGCTGTGGATATGGGTACAGCCCGATGCAGACTTTTCCCCTCCCCTGAATGGCCAAAATCTAGTGAGAGCCCACTGTGCACTGCTGAATTTCTTTGCAGAAGTCCTGATGGCTTCTCTGGGATGGGTTACATCAGCACACTGGGTGCCACACAGCACCCATCTCCGCCACTCCAGATTCGAGGATCTGAACTCATCTCCCCACTCCAGTCAGTGAAAAGCAACAGAGACTGTGAACCAAGCATTTGAAACCGCGCTTTCCTGGCACTTAGGACTGACTCCATGGGCTCTTGCATGCCTTATGAGCCCCCACATGCCTTATGAGTGACTCCCTGCATGTTTTACAGAGGACCCCAGCATCCTGCATGCCTTAGCAGAGACCTCACCCCCCTGAATACCTTACAAGTTACCCCAGTCCCCTGTGAGCCTTGGGAGAGACCCTGAAACCCCCCTTTTACCTATGCCTTTCCCTGATCAGGCTGCTCATCCATACATGACCCACTACAGTAATTTCACCAACTATGTACAAAATGCCACAGCAACAGAACGACTGGAATAATTTTAGAAACTTAATGAGGCCCTTATAATTTTTATAGAATATGCTCTGGGAATTTTAACACTCCCTGCTCCAAAGATCCCAGGTGAACTCACCCAGTGCCAGCAGGTGGATGTTTGGAGACGAATGGCTCTGACGGTGGTGGCCTGGGGTCTTGTTTGCCAGACTCTCAGGGAAACTTCCCTAACTCTATCACATCACAACCCACTTTGATGTGCAGGAAAAGACCCTGCAACTAGGTAGTTGTAGAGAAGGTAGGTTTATTGAGCATGCTGGGTGCGTGGGGGATTGGTCCACCAAAAACATGCACACCTGTCTGTGCTTACAGGCCTGTTTATATACAGTTAAAGCATGCATATTCATTATTTCTTTATACATATGTATTATGTTCTTAGACAAGGCAGGGTTATTCTAATTAGTTCCAAGAAGTAATTTCCATCTTCTCTGCCCTGCGCTCGTCCCATCTGAGTTTGTGCATTGGTTCCCATTTACCGGAGCTGGGGTCTTCGGGGGTCTTGGGGATGAAGATCGTGGGTCTTCCTCACTGTGCCTTTTTCAACTTGGCTCAAAAAGCAACCTAAACCGGTTTTGTTGGCAACTTGAACTGGTCTAATTAGCAAACTTCTACAATTACCTCACTTTCTTGACATATTTTCTGATTTATCTTAGTTTTAGAAGCTTCAAGGCCAGGTACTGATAGCAACCATAACATATTCTCTGTAGCTAGTAATTATGACCTCAACTATGCAGTCTATCTTTGCTACTTCAGTAAAAGCCTCTACAATTACTTCTATTAACCCTCTCAGTGTTAGTTCCCTATTGATATATCAGTTCCTTCTCAGTGTTAGTTGTTTATTGATACTTTATATCAGTTATTGATACCTTATATCAACTTGGCCGGCGATGTGACGTTCATTGTAAATTCTCACTGGGCTGCACAAAGACACCGGTCCACGTGTCAGGGGACTCTCATCTTTTATTATTAAGTTGCCTGAAGTCCACTGCACAGCCATAGAAGTACTGGCTAACAAGCTCGCACCTCCTACGACTAACTGCAACAAGCTCCCGGTCCTCACCGCGGAAGGAAGACGACAAGAAGGGATGACAGCCACACCTTGCCGAGGCAGAACAAGAGAGGGGCGAAACCACGAGGGAGACGAGAGAGGAAGAGAGGGCCAACCCTGCTGGCCCCGCGCTCCGTGAGACCCCCACGAATCCCTTCACCGACACTCGGGCAAATGGCGCCGCCTCCGCCCTCATCCCGTGGCGTCACCGCCCCGCGCTGGCGCCGCGTGACGTCAGAGCGGCGCGCCGCGGTCCGCGCGCGGGTGTCGGTGCGATGTCGCGGGGCAGGCCCGGCCCGGCGGGGCCGCAGCCCGGGAAGGCCGCGGGGGGCGCGGGGGGCCGGGCCGGCCGCGCCCTCAGGGATGTCCGCGTCGACGAGGAGGTGGAGATCGCCGTGAACCTCGCCCTGGAGCGGTTCCGCTACGGCGAGGACACAGGTGCGTGCGGCTGCCCGGAGCGCGGCCGCGGGATGGGGCAGCGCTGCCGCCAGGCCCGCTGCTCGCGGGGGAGGCAGACCCCCAGCGGCCAGGTGGTGTGTCGAGGCTAGTGCCTCTTGCGTTGTTACGCTCGATTATAATGTCTTTTGTTATCTCTCTAGAAATGGAATTTCCCTCTTCTTTCACAAGTACGGAAAGAGCATTTGTTCACCGGCTCTGTCAGTCTCTTGGACTGATATCTAAAAGTAGAGGGTAAGTTCGACTCTGGTTTTTATGTATTTTCTGTTTTTTGGTGCGAATTTATGGGTTTCTTTACTAGCATTAAAACGACCTATATTTCTAGCATGTCTTGAGCTGTGGGGTGGAATACTATTAGAGAAAATAACCTTTAAAAGATAGACATAAAAATAAGCATCTGATGTTTGCTTAAAAAACTTGCCACACTGTTTTGAGAGAGCTGGCTTCTACAAGTTTCATGTCCGTAAAAAAGACTTCTCACCAAGATGTGATCTGTTTCGCATTTTTTCATGCACTACTGTGTGTTCAAAAGTTTTTCATAGAATGTCACACCTCGACAGATAAAATGTAACTGGGTAGCAGTAGCAGGTCCAAAAGAATGCCTTTGTTGGGAAGTGCAGGGGAAGAGGGTTGGAGTGTTGCCAGCAGGTGGAGGGAGGTCAGCCTTCCTTGCTACTCAGCAGTGATTAGCCTACTTTTGGAGTGCTGTGTCCCGTGCTGGGATCATCAGGACGACAGAGACCTGGACTGGAGACAGTTCTATGAAGGACCCAAACATGATGAAGGGACTGGAGCATCTCCTCTTTGAGGAAAGGGTGAGAAGGACTATTCAGCCTGGAGAAGACAAGGCTCAAGGGGATCTCATCGGTGTATATAAGTATTTGAAGTGAGAGTATAAAGTGGACAGAACCTGGATCTGCCAGAGTGTCTGTGCCTCTACTCACAGAGGCTGCCCGGGCCAGCACCAGGGTACCTACACCATTCTTCCACCCCTGCCAGGGACGGGGCACTGGACGCTTAGTGTGACTTCTGTCCTCACCCTGGGAAGTTGTTTTCAGAGGGTTAATACGTTGTTATAGCGAGGCACAAGATAGTTCAGTTTCAGATATTTTTATGACAATTCTTTATGTGTCTGAGTTCAGTCTGAGGACAAATGCACTGTTACAATTAAGTGTTTTGGCTCTATTTCTACATAGAAAATCTTTGATACTGAACATCATGGGGTTCTAATTAGTTTTACTGGATTTTGTTAAGTCTTGGAATGTCACTAGCAGGCAGCTTTTTTGTCTGTTCTGCCTATCTGTTGATTTTGAACCTCCAAATCTCTTAAGTTAGTCTAGAAATCAGTTTTGCATAGTAGCTCTCAATATTGATGATGGAGTGATGGATAGAGATGGCTGTATTTTGAGAGGCAGATGCAGTGATGGGCCTTTAACTGAAATACAGCAGAACAGTGTCACACTGTGGAGGCCTAATTGTAAGGTTGTGCTGGGCATAGTGATTTGAAGTCTGTGGTGTCTGTGCTGCACTATCTCACGTGAATAGAGGGTGCTTGTAATGGTGGATATTGTGGATGTTGCTGATACTGTGGTGTACATTATGCTACATAGGGCATTGTTTGGAAGTTTCTAGTTATGATGTTAATATTTGAAAATAATTTGTCAGCCACCTTGAAAAAGTTATGGTCAAGGATTGCTACATTTGGGTAACTAGTTTGCTTATTCCTAAAATGCCTTTTTTTCTTTCCCCTCTTAGAAAGGGAGCGAATCGATACCTAACTGTAAGGAAAAAGGATGGATCAGAACTAACACGTGCAGTAATGACTTGTGCCTTGACTCCTGGTACAAAACATGCTGTTTGTACTTTAATTCGGAATTTCCCTGTCACAAATAAAGAACGAACAGAACTTCTGCCAAAGACAGAGCGAGGAAATGATTGTGCTGTTGAGTCTGGTATGTTCAGTGTGTCTTCTGATATGGACTTGTCCATCAGCACTACTTAAGAAAACCACCTACAACCCAACCAATACAAAACAAACCCATGAATTTTCTTGACTTTTAGTTGTAGGGTCTTTTAAAATTGGAGTCATGAGGAGCTCAGGCAGCGATGTCACCCACATTGCAATGTCTCCCTTGTGCCAAGTTAATTTTGAATCTTTGAGCCAGTTCCAGCCAAATTTTTTAATGTACATTTGTGAAATGTGGGTTCCTGCAAGTTCTGTGAGGTAACATTCCAAAAACAGGTGTTATTGTGACTCGGTATAAGAACACCCATGTGAGAAGATGAGGCTGGCCATTCTGCCTTTTGAAATCATGTTTCTGATAAAATAAGTTTATGTTTTGTCTTGTCATCTAAAATACATTTGTCTCTAAGAGGCTGTGATCTAAACTTCTTGCTTTCTAGAGTAGGTTAGATTTTGCTAGAAGGCAAACTTCTGATAGAATAACAGTTTTTTTAAACAGTGCTTTTAATAAGTGTTGCTTTAACATTTATGAGTATGAGAGTTACGCTATGTTTCTGTGCCTAAAGCTGAGTGTAGTGAACAGAAAACATACCAGCATTCCTTGTTTCATGGGATATTTCTGATTCATAATGTTCATGCTTTACATGCTTCCTTTACTAGTTTTGCTTTTCAGTTGTTCCATTTATTTAATAGTATTGTTTAATGAACAGAAGGAAACTATAATAAAAGTATTGAGAAGCAATTCCTTAGGAACGTAAGGCATAAATTAGTGAATAGTGTAAAATTAATCTTCCTTTATTTCTCTAGAATGAGCCTTGGCTCTCTTAATCTGTTAGTCCGTTTCTGTCTTGGTAAGACAGTGTTTGTAGTATAATATGTGAATCTGCTAGTCGCACAAAATATATATAAGTGAGTTTACAGCAAGCTTCTCATTCTTCTGGAAGATAATTTTTAAGAAATTATAGAATAGCATTTACAATGCTAAGTTTGAAGTAGCCTTCTCAGAAGTCATGCAGATTTTTTTGGCTACTTATGCCTTGCTTTCTAATGCATCAAACTGTTGTGTGGGTCCAGGGCTCTAGATACAGCATGGTTCAATTGGTATGTGTTAAGACAAGTCTTACGGACTGGAGTGTTAGGTTATGTAAGATTGACAGAATGTAGGTCTTAAAAGACCATTAAGGATGTGAAAGAAGGCACATGAATGACAGTAAAGTTATCTTTTTGTTGGAAGACATGCTTACCATTTTGGAGTAGGTTAAATGTTTAACCGCATGGTGGATATTTCTAGGCAAACTGTGGATGTGAATGTGTAAGTAGATACAAAGGCCAAGACAAGGTGCTAGACTTTTCTTTTAGATTTTCATTAGCTTTTTGGACTTTGAGAAATGCATTGGAATAGTCCAGTTTTGTTAAAAATGTCTATGAAAGTTAGAAGTCCTTTGAAAAATATTTATTTTAAGCATCATATCAGGATATGTTACTATGAATATGATTTTTAAATATGTGATGAGTTTGTCACTTTATCTGCAGGGTTGCATATAAAGTCAGGAACGTTAATTTTTAAGTGCAATTTTTAAGTGGTGTTTTAATGACTTCCCTTTATATCTGCCTAAGTAATTTCTTGACTTCTCTTCACAGAAAACAAGGAAGTGAATAAGACAAGTGGACGACTTAATGATGGTATACCCCAGGTTCCAGTGAAAAGAGGGGAGTCAGAATTTGATTCCTTCAGACAATCACTACCAGTTTTCGAAAAACAGGAAGAAATTGTCAAAATAATAAAGGACAATAAAGTTGTTTTGATTGTAGGAGAGACGGGATCAGGAAAAACTACTCAAGTATGTTTGAAATAAAAAAGATAACAGTATTTATACAAAAGTAATGTTAGATTTTTAATATTTCTGTAATAAGGGGTGTCTTTATGCTGGGTTTAAGGCTTTTGTTTTCCTATATGGTTGAAAGTCTTGTGTTCCAGTGAACTTTCCTACTTTTGAAATACTAAGCCAGCAGATAGATACTAAAACCATAAATGATTCTGCACTATTTTCTTATATATACCAGTTTTTTATTAAAAAAATTCCTAGAATGTTGAAGGGAAAGTAGCTGTGATTTTGTACAGCCTTTTTGAATTTAGTTCTGTTCCTAGTATCTGGAGTAAAGAACATTACTGCGTTAAAATGAAAGATTACCTACAGGGCTTTTTTAATAGATTTCCGTGAGGCAGGAGAGAGAAGCTTCAGGGTTTTTTGGGTGCGTTTTTTATGGTGTTTTTTTTTTTCCCTTTTTTTTTTTAACATATTAAACTTAAAAGCAGAAATTTATTTTTGTGGCCTTTCTGCCTCTTCAGGTGCTTCTGCAATGATAATGTCCTTTTTATTTTGCAACCTTTGTAATATTGAGATGCAGTTAAGTTGTTTCATTGTGGTAAAAAAGCTATGACTTTGTTAAACTAAAAAGTAAATTTAAATTACATCTTTACAGATCCCCCAGTTTATTCTTGATGACTGTTGCAAAAATGGAACTCCCTGTCGTATATTTTGTACTCAGCCAAGACGTTTGGCAGCGCTTGCTGTGGCTGAAAGAGTGGCAGCAGAAAGAAGAGAAAAGATTGGCCAGACAGTTGGTTATCAGATCCGATTAGAAAGCAGGTACTAATGATATATTTTATAGTCAGTTGATCTCATTTTGGTGTCTTGAGTATATTTAAACTACAGTGTATTTGGGATACGTAGTAAAATCTCCATGTGTTAGTATAAATAGGATTTCTTGTTTTGGTAATGTATATTTAAGAGTGAAAAGGACAGTTTTCTTCATGGATTTTGCAGTTTCATGGAGTGAGTTTTATAGAATGGAACTGCAAGTGATTTCTCTTGATATCTTCTGGGCTGGGCCTGTGTGAAAGTCCTGGTCTTATTTTCAGGTTAAGTCTACACTTTCCCCTTTTTCTTTTTCATTCCCTACTTTCAACATTTGTAAATCACTTGAAAAATGTTTGAAAGTTCTGCAAGCTTTGAGGATATGTAGGAAGATAAGCATGTTGTAACAAATGCAATATAGTGAGACTTGATAGGGCACGTAAAAGGGAAACCAGCAAAACTGAAAAATGAATGATGAAGTTGAGCATTATTTTCCAGTCTGCTCTGGGTTAAATTTACTCTGTTTCAGCTCTTATATTTCAAACATTAAGCGATATGAAAGTATAGACTTTTAGATCTCCTGAAGAATTTGTTCCTAAAGCAAAGCTGAAGTGGATGGAAATCTGAAGATGATTATGTGTGGTTTCTGAATTCTTTGAATTGTGTAGTGGGATTTTCAGGAACGGATGGTAGTTGGGCATGAATGAGAAGATTTCAAAAGGTATAGCTGGTTATGTTGCTTATATGGGTGAAGATAACATATAGCTAATGAATGCACTTAAACAGCAAAGCCAAGTTAAGAATTTGAATACGCATTCAAAAGCTCATAATGCTATTAAGGGATTAAAAGAGCTAGTAAAGATGTATTGCAAATAGGGTGAATGACTAATGTGTGAAAGATTATGCTGACTGAAGAAGAACAAAGTATAGGTCAAATGGAAGGGTTACTGGAACCAGTGCAGAAAACTCTGCTTAAATAGAATCATTATTTTCACTGAAGAAAGAGCAAAAGAGATATGACACCTGGGCAAAAAAGATACTGGATGGAGGTATTTACAGTAACACAGAGTTATATTTTTGTAAGTTTTATGAGTAATGGTTTCCAGAAGGCTGATGAAGAAGAAAGGAATAGGGGTGTGTAAAGTAAAGCATTTCTGTTTTATATGTGTTCTTTGAGTTTAATATGTAGGAGTTGGGTTTGTGTGGCAAGGTTTTGGTAGTGGGGCGGCACCAGGGGTGGCTTCTGCGTGAAGAAGCTTCCCACATGTCTGATAGAGCCACTGCCAGCTGGCTCCGAGAGAGACCTGCCACTGAGCAAGGCTGAGCCCATAAGTGACAGTGGTTGTGCCACCGGAATAACATATTTAAGAAAGGGGGAAGAAAATCTGCACAGCAGTGACAGTAGTGCAAAGAGAGGATTGTGAATATTGTGAGAGAAAGAACTATGCAGATGCCAAGGTCAATGCAGCTGGAGGTGGAGAAGGTGCTCCAGACACCAGAGAAGAGATTCCCTTGTAGTCCATGGAGTACTGACCCCATGCCAGAGCAGGTGCATGCCCGAAGGATGCTGTGACCCTGTGGGAGGCCTTTGCTGGAGCAGGCACCTGACAGAATCTGTGCCCCATGGAGAGGGAAGTCTGCACTGAAGCATATTTGTTGGCAGGACTTCTGATCTGTGGGAGTCCCATGCTGGAGCAGTCTGTTCATGATTGACTGTATGCCATGGGAGGGACCCCGTGCTGGAGTAGTTTGTGAAGGGTGTGAGGAGTCCTCCCAGTGGGGAGGAAGGAGTGGCAGAGATAACGTGATGAACTGACCACAGCCCCCTTGTGATGCTGAGGCATAGGAGATTGAGAAAATTGAAAGAAATAAGGGAAAGGAATAAGGGGATAAGGGAGGGGTAGAGGGAAAGTGTTCTAAGACTTGGTTCTGTTTCTCATTATCCCACTTGGATTTAATTAGTAATAGACTAAACTAAGGTCCACAAGTCAAGTCTGTTTTGCATATGATAGTAATTGGTGAGCAATCTCTCCCTGTCCTTATCTTGAGCCATGAGCCTTTCGTTGTATTCTCTCTCCTGTCCATCTGACAGGGAGAGTGGTAGAGCAGCCTGGGTGGGCACCTGGAATCCAGCCAAGGGCAGCCCACCACGTGTAGGCAAGTACAAAGACTATATCCAAGCATGTGCTGAAGAATTGGAACCCATTTTTCCAAAGCAGACCACACTGAATTTTCTAGTGAATTAAACAGCACAGAGAGGTTCTCAAGGTCTTATTTCTCATGCTTATTAATTTAGAAAAAGATCGAATCTCACATTGTCAATCCATTGTCTGAAGTTTTGGAGCATGAGCAGTAGGAATCCTTAAGAACTCTTTGGGAATGGGCATAGTTTGTAAACAAAGAGTATGCATGAACTCTTCAGTTAGAGAACTGTGATTCCACTTCTGGTGAGCAGCTGTTCAGTCCTTTAATTTTCAGTAAACAGTGGAAAGCTAGCAGCATGTAAATGGTGCAAAAAAACTGAAGTATCTTTATGAACTGTTCCATAGGGTTTCTCCAAAGACACTGGTAACATTCTGCACCAATGGCATCCTGCTTCGCACGCTCATGGCAGGAGACAGCACCCTGTCGACTGTGACACATGTTATTGTGGTAAGGATCTCGTGTATCTCAAGTGAGGTGAAGCAGTATGTATCATATGTAAATTGGAAGATGAGATCCTATTTTATTAATTTGCTGAAAGTTTAAGCTGTTTTTGTTTGGTTAGAATCTGAATTAAAGACTTCCTGAGCCTTTATTGCACCATGCATGCTTTTTCATTTTTTTTTTGTTTTTTTTTTCTTCTTTTCTGGTAAAAGCATCTTATTTGAAGTTTATGACAGTAATTAACTTTGAAATTGTGGTGCAGCTGTGGAGGGCAGAGGTCTCAATCTTTTTTAACTTCGTATCAGCAGAAAAGACTTAGGTAGATATGTCTCAATGTGACTGTCGGAATTTCTGTTATCATGTGTTTGTTTTAACAGTACCAAATTTGCAGTTCATTTGTTAAGGTAAAGTTTTCAAAATAATACATACTCCAGATTCTAGGAAATTAATGTAAGTGCATTAATGTGTGATTATCTGAGTTTCCTATTGTGGAGTTTGGCAAGTCAGTGGAACCAGAGTTGTCGAGTGCTGAAAACAGAAAAAACTTGTCTGTTTACCAAAGAGGAAAAAAGTGTGAGAAGGATTTATACATTCTTGCCTTCAGCCTGCAAATCTTGTGTTTGGGTTCTTGGTTTATTCATTCATTCACAACATAAAACAGAGGATAGACAGAGATGATTCATCAGTCATGTGCATGTTGATAAGCTTTGTGCATGATTTAATAGATCTAACGAATCTATTTTTTTCTCATTATTTGGTACCATACAGTTCTTTAAATGCTCGTCAGTTGTGAAGGGAGATTTTATTAAAATAAAATTTGTAGGAGTTGTGGTTTGCAGCATTATCTTGGAATTGAGATTGGAATACAAGAATTAGGGAAGTTCTAGACATTCACTTGATCTCAGAAATTAAGGTCTGCATAGTTTTTGCATTATTGTGCAGTCTGCTCTGGTATCTTTATAAAACCTTCTGAAGTATTTTTTTACTTTTGGATAGTTTTTAAAAAAATCCTTACTTAAGCTAGACTTCCATGTTTAAATTCCTCTGTCATATACCACCAACTTACATATTTTAGTTTTTTAAAAAGTTCATATTTGTGATAAGTTCTGATCTTGGATCTGTGATGTTTATCTGTTTTTTTTGTTTCTCTTTTTTTTCCCCTTTTGTTATAGGATGAAGTACATGAGAGGGATAGGTTCAGTGACTTCTTGTTAATAAAACTGAGAGATGTGTTGCAAACTCAGGCTAATTTAAAACTAATTATTTCTAGTGCTGCTCTAGATGCAAATCTCTTTATTAGGTATTTTGGATGTTGCCCAGTAATACACAGTAAGTATTTATGTAAACTCTTATGTCTGAGAACACCAGCCCTGAGTCTCGCAGATTTTATTGAACTGTACCAAAGCATTCTGACAAAAGGCACATAGTAAATGCGCAGAGAGTTACAGCAATGCTTCTTCTTTGTTTACTCGTGTTTGTTGTTTTTTAACTATTTGTACCCTACTTTAGAGGGAAGATTTTTATGACTACAGGTTTTGTAAATGCAGGAGTGTCCTCGCCCTCTCCATGCTCAATTAAAGAGAGAAGAAAAGGTTCTTAAAGTGCAGGTCTTCATGGCAATATAGACCCTAGGATCTACAAGAGTGTTGTCTGTGTATCTGTTGACACATTCCAGTAGATTCTAGCTCTTCAGGCCTCATAGAGATTGCTCCTGGTTGCTGGATAAAACACAGATAACTACCTGTTCATTTCAGAAATACAGTCTTAGGCAAATTTGGTTTTTATATTTTATTCACATGATTCTTTGCTTTATTTAGAATCTTCATTAAAAATAATTGGATAATTTTAATTGTGGATATTCCTGAGTTAAATTTTTATTACTTACATAAAGAAGATTTTATTTCTCGTTCACAGTTCTGAATTTTCACCTGGTAAAATGAGGCTTGTAGCTTGCTAGAGATAGAAATCTGGAAATTGCATTGATGTTAGTGTGCTTTTTTTTTCCTGAGAGGAGAAACCTCATTGTAATTGGTGTGTGGCTTTCCAGTTTACTCTTATGGAAGCTTCCCATTCTTTTAGATCAATAGGTTTATTTTGGAAATTTTGATGGCTCTTTCTTCAGTTTACCACAGTGGTTATACTGTTACTGTATGCTGGACTTCACAGGCTAATCACAATTTAAAAGATGCTTTTTGGTTTTTTGATAATTTAAGAGTTAAAATTAGAGGATTTAGATACTTTGTTAATGTAATGAGAAAGGTTTGATTCTCTTTCAGCGATATAGCTGACAAAATCCTGACCACAGAAACCAACATTTTGTAGTTGTGGGTTCTGTAGTACAGAGTTTGTCATCCATGTTAGAAGACTTCCTCCATGACAGCTTCTAAAAGTATGTGAATTGTACCTTGCTCTTTTTGAAGGAGAGACAAATCCTAGGTAATATAAACTCAGCTATAGCAAATGCCTGCTAAGGCACCAGAAATTTAAAATGTACAGATATTAATTTTTCCTGTGTAAAAACATAATGTCCATAAATAAGGTCAAATAAGGTCTAGAAAACAGACATGTTAAAAGAGAAATCAGGGTAAATTCTTAGGAGATAAAGACCATTGGAATGTGTCATTTGTTGAGAAGTATTTGGTAAAGAAAGGCAAATTTGGCTGCGCTAATTTGGGACACTAAGAGAAGTTCATCTCCTCAGATACTTTTCGTGAAAGAAGGTAGTTGAATACAAAGGTGGGATCCTGCAGTATATCTAAGTGGTATTAATTGCTCTTATATTATGGAATTCAGGTGGCTTACACAGTGAATTCTTTTGTGTACCCCTAAGCAAAAATGGCTACTTTCTCATTTGATAAAATTGCAGCAAATAATTGTCAATCTTACATCTCTTGCTGTAACACTTCATAGAATTGAAGAGGTTAATGAGAAATAAGATAGCAGCTGGCATTTCTGTTTGGAACTGGTGGTTTTTTGTGGCCCAGTCACTTAATGAAATAAATTCAAGTGAAGATACTCTTACAAGACTGTTCAAGGAAAGTAATAATTACATAAAACAGGCCCTAATAATGTTTAATTTACTTTCATGTGTATAAAAATGATTAAAAAAATTAATACAATACATAAAGCTTGGGAATATTTAATCATTCATGAATTATTTTATACTTTCAGTCCAAGGAAGACCTTTTGAAGTTAAAGAGATGTTTTTGGAGGATATTTTACGAAGTACTGGATATACAAATAAAGAGATGATAAAGTACAAAAAAGAGAAGCAGCAAGGTTGGTGGACTTCTTAATGGTAAAAGGCTGGCAGTGAGTCTCATTGATTGATTGAACAACAAATAGGATTCTTAGTTAAAATTCCGAAGTCAGAATATTAACTGAGACATGATTAGATGACAACAGGTATTTTTAAACTCTGTGTTTACATTGTTGATGTAGTTTGTGGTTTAAAAAAAATATTTTCACTCTTTCAGTGCCTGCATTCTCACTGCTTTCAGTTGATAAATGCTAAATTTTTCATAATTATTACAGAGTAGAATTACATAGAATGCAAGCTTTGCCTACTTGAAAACTATAGAACCGTAAGATACTGTGTGATGACTTCTGGGTGCAAATTAAGGTGCAGCCAAGGTAAAGTGTAGCCATTAGAGAAGACAGGATTTTCTACATTTTGCATGGTAGTGGTTACTATTATTAATATTTTTCACTGCATTCTTCAGATGTGTATGTATTTAACATGTATAACACAAAAGCATTGCAATGCTTGAACTAACAGGTTTTTTTCAATTGGTTAGGTAGAGATATTATTTAAGAAGTTTTCCTGACGGCTGAAAGTTATGATCCTGCTGAGTGTTTAAATGTTTTTTGAAAAAGCAAACCCCAAAGCTATAACATACAGTCCTAACTACGTGTTTATCATGGAGCTCAGCTCTAGTCACTGTGGGTAGAAGAGCTCAGTTAAGGCACTGGTGTCTTCTACTGTTTTCTTCTACTTGTACATAAAAATCAGTTGTTACATGCAGGAGTTATATCACTTCTCTTTGGTATTTCACTTTCAGAGAAAGATGTGGACTGAGAACTGTGTAGAATATAGTTACTTAGGAAGCTCTTTTGAATGCAGAATTTGAAATACTGGAGCCTTAGAGCATTAAGCAACTAATGGTATTTTTTACCTTGTTGTTACAGCAGATGTTTGCAATGGTGCACTGTAGGTGCCCTTAATCATGGAATTTGTATTGGGCTGGTAATGGTGTTCTAAATTAAATAAGAGATTCAATAGGTTTAACTTTGTGATTTGTTATAGCTATTTTCTGTAACTGAAAATCATGGATTATTAAGATGACTGTAAAACTTTTTGTGGAAATACTTTATGAATTCTAGAAGAGAAGCAGCAAAGCACTCTTACTGAATGGTGTTCTGCTCAAGAAAATAATAGCAAACTGGAACCTCAGAGACCAAAATCAGTCCCAAGGGCAACTGAAGAGTATAGTCTGTTGAGTGACAGTGGTGACACAGTATTCAATCAACTGGTAAGCTTTTCTTTTGCTGGGAAGTATGTTTAAATCTGTATTAAAAAGTGTTTTCTAAAGATACTACCACTGTAGAATTTTTTTAAGATTTTTTTTTAGTTATCATGAACTGCTCTAACTGAAGTGTGCTTTTCAGTTACAGTGATAGTACCTCACTTTTCTTCAGATTAAATGGCTGAACTGCCATTGTTTAAAGTACTTGCATATTGTGCAGTAAATGCTTTAACTGAATGCTGAGTTGCTGATCGTTACTTGAAAAACTAACTGTTCAAATTTTTTGTGTGTAATACAGAAGAATAAAGACAACTCTTGCAAGACATTAATCTTAAAATACTTTGTTTTCAGACTGAAAAAGATGTGAATTGCCTTGAACCGTGGCTAATAAAAGAAATGGATTCTTGTCTTTCTGACATCTGGTTGCATAAGGATATTGATTCCTTTGCTCAGGTGTTCCACCTCATTTTAACTGAAAATGTCAGCGGTAAGTTTCTCATTACATAAGAAAAAAACTAATATGAAAATTACTCGAATTTCTGTTACTGTCTCTAGTTTCAAATGTTGTTACCCTTGAATTCTGATGCCTCTTGAAAAAGTGAATATAATCAGCAGAATTAATGAATTGTTTTGTTATTTGTTGTACTTGTTTTGAAGTATTAACAGATGTTACAATGTGTTTCTAAACAGTGTTAAATTCCCATGAACTGAATGGTGAGATGAAGTGAGGAAACAAATTCTCTCTGACCTGGATTTTAGAAGTCTTATAAGTCATACTTACATTTAGATGAAGAAATAAGAATGCTCTTGTTGTATTTGCTGATCTATCTGTCTATTTTTTTATTTTGTACTTCTCAGTTGATTATAGACACAGTGAAACCAGTGCAACTGCGCTAATGATTGCTTCAGGAAGAGGCTTTTTGAATCAAGTAGAACAGCTGATTAGTATGGGAGCAAGTATCCACTGCAGATCATCTAATGGCTGGTAAAAAACACAGATAAACTGAAATACAGATTTATTTGTCAATATACAAATAAAAATTTCAATATTTGTCATTATATACAAATATATAGAGAGAAATTTCTATAACATTTAAACTAATTGCTAACTTACCAGGCTCCTGTAAGCAGTAATAGGTTATGACAGTCTAAACAATTTCTAACTAACTTCTCTTCATTACTTTGTATTCTGTAAATTCTAAATTCTTAATTACACAGTCTTGATTTTAGGCTATGTGTCTCTCTTTTGAAGTTAGAAATTTCATTTAGATTTTTATGTAACTCACAGGATGGCTGTGGACTGGGCGAAGCGCTTTGGACAGACCGAGGTTGTTGACCTGTTGGAATCCTACAGGTAAGCTATAACTACTTTGCAGAAAAGGTTTTATAATGTGGTGAGGGGAAATCTGTGTTTTGTCTTTTTATCAGAACAGTTTTTAGCTTTTTATGCTTTATAATCTGACCTAAATAGCAAGATTTATTTGGAATTAGGAATGTTTCAAGAACTTGCTCTTTTTTTAAAAAAAAAGGAATGTGTCATAGTGATAATGTTTGCACAGCTCCTAGGATAATTGTAATTATAGTGGTGTAGGACTTCTTTTATATTATTAGCTTTTTTCATTTTGATGTGGACATTACTTATATATAGGCAGGATGTGATTGTAATAACTTAGGTATGCAGAGATGCTTATTCTGCCATGCACCATTTAAATTTTAGATACTTATTTTGAGAACAAATCTGTTTTGTGTTTTTATCTGTACCATGTTGATACAAAGAGCCATATTAAAGAAACTTTTTAGGTGTAGCATATATACTAGGACAATCAGTAATTGTTTTTTGATTAACTGATGACTTAGTGTAATTTTAGTCTCTACCATTTTATAGAGACCTATATTAGAACTCCTCTTAGTGTAGTTTCTGTTAGTGTATACCTGCATTTGGAAAATATGTTTCTTTTAAATATTTTTCCCTCAACAGATCAAAAGTGCTGTTTTCTTACCTTGAGTTCTGACACCTTTGCTTATAGTTGTCTTTCAGTGAAGTGTAAGGAAGTTAATGCCAAAAAATGTAGTTCCATGCTTTGCCAGGTTGGCACTTAAGTCAGTGAACAGTAATGGTGTTTTGGGGGTGTTGTTCTGCTACACTTTAAAATTTAAATTCAAAAGGAGTAATCTTACTGATCTTGATCTAATTTGGAGTTTGTGGTTGAATGCAAACCTGAGGCAAACAACCTTGATTCTGGTCTTTGTCTATTTCAGTGCTTCAGCAGGATTTGGAAATCTGGATGAAAGTTCCCTGGTCCGAACAAGTGGTAGTGACCTTAGTGCAGAGGACAGAGAACTGTTGACAGCTTATCATCACAGTTTTGATGATGAAAAAGTGGATCTGGACCTCATTATGCACTTACTTTATAACATCTGTCATAGTTGTGAGGCTGGTAGGTATATACAGACACTCCCAATAAGTTACTGTGGGTTCAGCTTTTGATAAATCATGGCTATTTTTCACAAATACCAAATAGGTAAAACCTTCCAAGTACTAGTCTACACAGTACTGACATATATTTAAAGTAAACTTTCTGATTAACTCTGCAAACCTGCTTCTTTTTTAGGAGCAGTTTTAATATTTCTTCCTGGATATGATGAGATAGTGAGCCTGAGGGACCGCATTCTTTATGATGACAGGAGATTTGCTGATAACGCTCATAGGTAAAACCCCTAGTTTTTATGGTTGAGGTTTTTATTTCTTCTTTTACAGATACTTAAGATGTTCTCTTTGTCTTGCATTAGATATCAGGTTTTCATGCTCCATTCAAATATGCAGACTTTGGATCAGAAGAAAGTACTTAAAAGTCCACCTTTGGGTGTCCGCAAAATAGTAAGTGGCAGAGAACGTCATCAGTTATTATGCTGATCCATTTTGTGTTTGTTTTTAACTATAGTTTTGGTTGTGTCTTGTTTTAATTGCAGATTCTTTCTACAAATATTGCAGAAACCAGCATAACAGTCAATGATGTTGTATTTGTTATTGACTCAGGCAAGGTGAAAGAGGTATGTGATGGGCTTAAAATTTCTTTGGGTAGCAAACTTCTTAGTGCTATTCTGAAATACATAGTACATGAATTTCAGAGAACTGTATTTTTTATAATAGTCTGAGAGCTAGTGCATGTCAAGCATCTAAGGTCACTGAGTAGTTTTGGCATCCATTTGTTTTATGACAAATGCCATGAACAGCTTGCTGTTTAAAACCCCTGTAAAAACTATTGTAGGCTGATACAGTGATATATTTTTTTTTTAAACTTAGTATTTGTTTGATTTTTCTAAAACAAGTTCATCAGTTTAGACCACCGGCTTCCTGAGACTTAGAGAATACTGTGAGTTCCCTTTGTCCAGTTATTATATTGAGTCCCAATCTAGTCCATTAAGTTCTTAATCATTTGTAAGGGAAAGTGAGGTAGCATAATGAGGTAGCTTAAGACCTAATATATCGCTTTGAAAATTAACTTGGATTTCATAGGCAATACACACATCAGATTTCCAAAGTTCTCATAGTAATAGTTTTTCTGTAATTATGCATAAAATATAGGAAAATAGGAATGTAATTTCCAAGTGAGACAAAAGCTTTAATCAGTATAGTAACATAGTGTTTCTTTGTCTATGACAATTTACAACACAATCAATATATTTTATTGACTTAAAATTGCCTTTTGACTAGAAAACTTTTATTTAGAAAACTGTAACAAAAGGATACTGCACAAGACATGGCATAAATTCACTTGAAATGAACTTTTTCAGAACTTTTGTGCTAGAAGTTACTGGTGTTTGTAAATTTTTTATTTTTTAAAGAACTTCTATTAGTAACTTTTATTTCATGTAGCCTATTAAATCTTGGTGTTTTTGTTCCCTGCTTTGCTTTTATAGAAGTCTTTTGATGCACTGAGTTGTGTTACAATGCTAAAAATGGTGTGGATTTCAAAAGCCAGTGCTATCCAGAGAAAAGGCAGGTAATAAGTGCTTCATACTGATTTTTATTTTGCTTGTGTCCAATGTCCTGGATGTAAGAATAAAGTGCAAACAAAAAGCAGCCACACTGGGTAGGTAATATTTCTAGCCTGGTCCAGTATGATGGTGAACGCTCATGCTCTGTATTTCCCAAGTTGTAGAGAAGTGATTTGGGAATATTCCAGAATTTAACAATAGGTCTAGGGTGTTGTTGCCCCATGAACTTATTCTTCCTCTTTCTCTCATGTAGCACCAACAGTCACAGTGCCCAATCAGGTGTTTCACAACTTGTCTGTGGGCAAAGGACTGCCTACTGCTAGTTTTCAGTTGATGCCCTGGCATGCCTTTGTTAAAGGAGACTGAACAGTAATGTTTTCACCGTCTCCAAACTATTCATGACTTAACAGGCCTCGAATGTGTTCTTCCTGACACTGTGAGTGAAGGCTGGGAAGTTGTGTATGTGGCAACAAATAATCTGTGTTTGGCATTAACCGGCAGGTATTTGAGTGTGAATGCGAGCATTTGCCCTCTCTGTCCCTTCACTGTCAAGTTGTTTGGTCTTCATTCTACCTTTTGCTCCTAGAGTAACATCTAACTTTTTGGGGGATGTGAAGAAGAAATGAAATTTGCAGCTTATATTCCTTATGGCAAAGGGTGGATGAGATTTGGATTGATCTTAAGTTAGCAAAAAACCAACATCACTTTAATTAGATAGGCCTTACTTTTGTTTCTCCAAATTTTTCAGTGTAGAGTTAAAATTCTAACAATAAATTTCCATAGTATAAAAAATAATGTTCTGGAAAACTCTTAACTTTTTGTGTGCGGCTTCCTCTTAGCAACAGAATTATCTTGCTCTTAGACCTGCTTCAGTGTTTGCATTCTGAGTATGTGTGAATTTTTTTGGTTGATTGTTTGTTTTTTTTTAAAAAGGAAATTCTGATTTTCATACCTTCCCATATTTTATTTTCCAGGGCTGGGCGCTGTCAGCCTGGAGTTTGTTTTCGTCTCTTCAGCAGGCTTCGATTTCAGAATATGTTGGAATTTCAGACTCCAGAACTTCTAAGAATGCCACTTCAGGTGCATGTTCAGTTAGAAATTATGACTTTTAAAAAATGTCTTATCATCAAGCCATGCTATTAATTCCAAAATAGAGTGTATTTGGTTTGTTTTTCCCAGACCTTAACAATATTTTTCTGCTTTTTAACTTACAGGAGCTTTGTTTACACACAAAACTTCTGGCTCCAATTAATTGTTCAATTGTTGACTTTCTTATGAAAGCTCCTGATCCTCCACCAGCTCTAATAGTGAGAAATGCCCTTCAAATGCTCAAGGTCAGCAGAGGAATAGATTTAAATGGCAGTTGTGTATGATCTGTATTTGTAGTGAGGTAACATACCTTATTGACATTTGTCTGTACTGAAAATGTTATTCAGTTACTTAAGGATGCTTTGAATTGTCATTTGTTTTCTGTTTTCTTTTTGTGTGTGTGTATGTATTTTTCCATGTTAAAGGAAGAGTGTGTTTTAAGATCTGGCCTTGAACTATAAGTTATTAGTTCAGCATACTTTTTTACTGTTTGGGAGCAAGTCTAGGTAATACCCAATATTCACATGCTTTCTGCATTCACTGTAAATTAATTTTGTTCACTTTTCTCCTCACTCCCATTTTTTTTTTTTAAACAGACTATAGATGCAATGGACCCGTGGGAAGATCTCACTGAACTTGGTTATCATCTCACTGATTTGCCAGTAGAGCCACACCTTGGGAAAATGGTGTTATGTGCTGTAGCTTTGAAGTGCCTGGATCCTGTTCTTACCATCGCTTGTGCTCTTGCCTATCGAGACCCCTTTGTCCTACCCACACTGGCCTCACAAAAGCGTGCAGCTATGCTCTGCAGGAAACGTTTCACTGCAGGAACGTTCAGTGACCACATGGTGCTTCTCAGGGCTTTCCAGGTACTACATTATTTCAGAAAGAGTGCTAATGACAATAGCTCACACAACAAAGTAAATGATGTACCGATCAAGTTGGATATAGAATGGTAGACTATGATTAAGTCCTTAGAGAAGAAACCTTATTTTTGTGTAGTGGCTTTCCTCTATATTGTACTCATAAATTTGTGAGGGAACACTTTTTGTCTGATCTTTTGGTGATATTTGCAAACCTGGTTAAATTCGGAATGCTCCAGCAGAATGCCACTTTATATCCTGCTACATGGAGAACCTAAAATAATGATCTCAATATAATGATCTTTATAATAACTTAAAATGAACTTGTAATAACATATTGGTCATTAGCTTAGGGAATGGATAAAGAGAATCTAATATTTAAACAGAAAAAATACGGTTTGGGACATTTCCTTTCTTTCAGAGTGGTTTTTGCCTTAATTTTATTGATATAAATATAATATTTTTTAAAAATGCATTTTTAAATTTTGGATAATAAAATTAATAGGCAAATTTTGAAAAAAATTATTCTTTACAGGCGTGGCAAAAGGCACGCAGTGATGGTTGGGAGAGAGCCTTCTGTGAAAAGAACTTCCTGTCTCAGGCCACAATGGAAGTCATTGTAGGAATGAGAACACAGTTGCTTGGCCAGCTTAGAGCATCAGGTAATAGCTTGAAAAAAGTTTTAACATAGTTTTGGAGTCAAGTTTATACAAATTGTAGAAAGAATAGTGTTCGCTTGTGTGATTTTCCTTCCTTAATTTGAAATAGTATGCATTCATGCTGGGCATGGTGGAGATGCTGAAGTGAGAAAGCGTAGCTGTGGAACAGGTGATCTAATTGAAAGTGCCCTGATTGTTCAATGTGCCACTGGCTTTCGGTGTAAAATGTTTCTTTGGATTTTCACATTCTAGTAAATTGTTCCCCTAGGTAGTTGTTAAAGCACAGTTCAGGCCCTAGGTTCTGAGGCAGAGCGTGTTAATTTCAGCTCAAGCTGGGTGTCCCTGCAGAAATCCCTGGGCCTTTATACCCTTACAGTCTCTGCATACAATCTTCACGTGCCCTGCATGTGCCTCACACACTCCTCTTGGTCCTGTTTATGGTCTGGGGTTTTCTAACACCTCATTGGATTTTTTTCTCCATGTCCATGTCATTAACTGCTCTTATGTTCTAGCTTGGGCCAAATTTGGGGCCCTCTAGGATCTAGACCCTTATCCAAAGGTATCCCATCTTACTCTGTTTCCTCCCCTGCTTAGATGTTCATGCTAACAGTTTATTGAAAGTTCACTTACGCTAGGTTTTGAGCAGGCCCCACTCAGTCTAAGCTAACAGCAAGTTATACTTAAATTTAAACCTACACAATTTGTTTCTGATATTCTATGACTATTGTTTTAATCCCCAGAGGAAAGGTCTTAGTATTGTAAAAAGAGATTCTATTCGAAAAACCCTTACCAGGGAGAATTTCAGTGTAATGGTTTCTTCTTGATGTTATTAAGGTTTGCAGTCATGAAAAATGGAACTAATTTGTAGCTGATTTCACTCTTTTAGTTTTTTTTCCAAATTCCTTTTGAGGAGCAAAAATGTAGATCTTAAGTGCAAGGAAATATAACACAGTTTTGACTCTTCCTTCTTCAGGTTTTGTTAGAGCCAGAGGAGGAGCTGATATTAGAGATGTTAATACCAACTCTGAAAACTGGGCTGTAGTTAAAGCTGCCTTAGTGTCTGGGATGTATCCCAATCTTGTGCATGTAGACAGAGAAAGCCTGGTTTTGACTGGATCAAAGGAAAAGAAAGTGCGACTTCATCCTACCTCTGTGCTTAGTCAAACTCAGTATAAAAAGGTAAAATCACTTAACTTTTTAAAAAATAACTTTTCCTGGCAGGTGAAGTAGAGTTGGTTTATTTTTCCAATATTTCAGTTAGTCCTTCCAGACAGAACACAACAAAATGTTAAAAATAGAAAGCTAGTTATAAAAGTGTTTTGAAGATGTAACAATCCCTGCTTACAATAGCAGGAAGAAGATCTGCTCTGAAATTGTATTTTTTTAGATCTTTTTTTATAACGAAATACTTTGTTTCCAAGTGATAATTTCATAGTATGTTTGAATTTCCTTGTGGTTTTTTGATTTGTGTGAATATAAATATGTTTATGTCTACATACATAAAATAACCATTACATTAAAATTTAATTTAACTAAAGAGAGAGGATAAAATAGACTAGCTTTATTTGCTCTTGCGCAGATTCCCCCAGCAAATGGCCAAACTGCAGCTGTTCAGGCACTCCCTACAGACTGGGTTATATATGACGAAATGACAAGAGCTCACAGGATAGCAAACATCAGGTGCTGTTCTGTAGTAACACCTGTCACTGTGGCACTCTTCTGTGGACCAGCCAGATTGCCAAGTAATGCTTTGCAGACACCTTCATCCTTTCGAGGTATTCTGGATCTGGATTTGGAATGTTTCCATTGATATATATTAATATGTGATGTGGGAGGCTTGTTTTTCATGCATATTTTCTACATGTATTGGCTAATCCTGAAAACAGCAGAGCTATAGTTTCTGTATCTGTCCAAAACTAGTTTATACGCTCTGTAATAAATGTCTCTGTTTTGTGAATCTCTCTATGTTTGTGTCTATAAATTATACTTAGAAGTTCTGGAGTCTCAGAAAGTACAGTATAGTTTGTACAGAAATAAAAAAATGCAAGCAAAATGTCTAGTGACAGTAGTAATGCTGAGAAATGTGCTGCAGTATGTATGGTTTTTTTTACAGCCTAGTTTATTTGATACTTTGAACCAGATTACTCAAGCTGAATAATTTAGCTACAATCAATGTCTAATAGTCATTGCATTTTAAAGATTCTTTTCTGCTGGTAATTTCAATGGTAATTAGCCATACTATTAACTAGAAGCAATAGAGACTATATTGAAATTTCAGGGTTTTTTCATATTTAAGTGGAGTGCTGTAGAAATAGAAGCAAAAATAATCTATCCTGCTCTCAGTTCTGTAGAAATAATAGTTTGAAGTGAACTAAGAGTCCAAGTTATTTTTGAAACTTTCCTGTCTTGCTCTTAAACTGTTACCCTTAAAACAGTGTTAATGCTGATTGTATTGCACTTTGGGAAAAAAAAGAAATCCTAAATAGATAGCCATGTGCATATATAACTTTTTCCTTAGTGGGTTTTTAAATATGCTGTTTTACAAAGAAATAAAGTATAGAGCAGTGTGTGGTTTTACAAACAACTTCAGGCAAAAGTTTGATAACAGCTTGTTAATACTGATGAACATATATGAGTGAGTCAGATCACATCAATACAGGTGTTTATGTAGTAGGACCCTCAGCAGGTCTGGCTACTTCTGTTCTGCTAACCGAAGCAGAGATTTTCACTGAGGCTCATTGGCAGAAATTAAAAAGTATGTTTACAAATGTTTACAGTTTAAAATGAAATTTAGGAAGAAAATTAGTTTTTTGCTGCTAACACAGTAGTGTTCAAGTTTTTGTATGTAAGTGTAAATAATATAGAAATGTTAATGCATCTTTTATATTTATTTCAGGGAATGGGATATCTAATGATAGTAGTGACAGTGAGATGGAGGACAAAACAACTGCTAATTTATCACTACTGAAGCTAGATGAATGGCTTCATCTCAAACTGGACCCTGAAGTAAGTAATGTATCATTTCCATGCTTGTTTCATGTAGAAGTGTATTTATGTCAAATCATCCTAAAAAGATTTCAGTAAACAAGAATTTTCTTTAAGAATGGCTGTCATGGTCCAAGTGAGTCTCTCAAATTTACATGACAATGTACCCTCTGAGGTAACCTTTATTTCGTGAGTTGGTTAAGAAATATAAGCAATAGACAAATGGGTCTATCCCTTTTTGCCCAGTCTATTGTGTGAATTCATGTATTCAACATCCAAGTTGTAAACTTCCCTAATTTACAGCCTGTAACTCTCAATTCTTGCACCTATGAGCAAAAAAGAAAAAATTAGTTACCTAGCCAATGGTGAGAGTGCTCATCCTTCCTCTGTCATGACGTGTGTGTCCCCTGTACCACACTGGGAAACAGGAGAGCCTCAGCAGTCCATCTGCTGTTGGTTCTGCTTCAAAAGTGCTTTGGGTAAACTGATGATACCTTCCAGGCTGGCTGTTTGGTCCATTTCCACAAGTTAGCAGATTCTGAAAAACTGCTAGACAAAAGATAATGGCTGCAGGGCACAGCAAGCTGCTGGTGGTAGTGACTGTGTAATGGCCCTTCTGCTCTTTCTGGCCCCCTGTATTGTCTGTGTGTTGCTCGCAGCACACATCAGGCCTTAGTGTGAGCTGGGTTAGCCAAAACCTGAGCAGGAGTTGAGAGAACAGTCCCAATGGCACACTATATGTTTCCTTCTCTGAGAGGATGACTAAAGTTGGATAAAAATGGAGCACCTGAAACTGAAATTGCTGAAAGAAAATTTTTGTGAGATTTTAGGAAAAGAAGAAAAAAACCCCAGCCTTTGAAGACACAAGTTTTCAGATCATTGAGAAGTTCAGATCATTGGCTGTGGTAGGAGGTAGAGTAACTCAAAATTCTTCTCCGTAAGGTATGACTGACGAGTACTGCAATACAGACTGCATTGACAGGAAGCACATGAGACATGAAAAAATTGGGGTTTTTTCTTAAAAAAAAAAAGATAAATTTTTAAAGTAAAAAATCCTCTTGTGTTTGCAATAACATTTTAAGTTATCTGCAGAGCTACATGAAGTGTTCTAAAAATTATCTAGCACCTGTCAAAAGAGAAGATGACAGCTTAGTTTAAATGTGGGGGTTTTCCCCCCTGCCTGGGACCTTAGTCTTGCTTCTCAGTCTGCCAGAATGCCAGCTGCTGCCTGATAAGAAAGACTTAGGGGACCTTTTGCCTACCTGATTTTTAAATATAAATAAAATATTTAATTTCTATTAGTCTTTAACAGAATTGGAATTCCTTACAGGCTGCTGGTTTGCTGTTGCAACTTAGACAGAAGTGGCATAGCTTGTTTCTCCGTCGTATGAGAGCTCCTTCTAAATCGTGGTCTCAAGTTGATGAAGCAACTCTGAGAACAATTGTAGCTGTTTTAACTGCTGAAGAACAATCTGCAGGTTTGCAGCAGCCTTCAGGAATTGGTCAGAGACCGAGACCTGTGGCTTGTGAAGAACTTCCTTTAGTATCTACATGGAGGTCAACTAACAGCAGAAAAAGTACAGCAGAAACTGAATTCTCTGATTCTTCTAATGCTGAAAAGTAAGCTGTTGAGATCTTCTAGAGATTGTAGATTGTAATTTATTTACCTGTAAAAGCATCACTTGAATGTGTGTTGGGATTAAGAAGGAAGAAACTATATAAATGCAGCAGAAAACTTTGATACTGTCCTATACTATGTTGTAGTTGTGATTTCATTGAGAAGTATTTTATATGTGTGCCTGCTGTTTGAGAGAGCAATCAAGAATGTTGTCCATGAGTTGTGCTCTTTGGGAATTAGCAGTGGAGGCTTAACTGTAACATTCAAAAATCAGTGCATGATCAGTATGTTTTTTTTAGTTAGTGTTTACGATGTTTTGGAATTACTGTAATACATATGTGTAACACTCCAGCCACAAAACTTGAAGCTTACGCGCTCAGCTAAGAGTTTTACTTTAATATATATATATATAAATATTTATGGTTCTTTAATACCTTGAGGGAGTGTCAAGATAATCAGCCATGGACTTGTTCCCAAGGGGTTTCTTTATTAATTTAGGGGAGAAAATAGGGGAACTTGGCAAAGGTTCCAAAAGGGCACTACACAAGCTAGGAAAAATGTTCAACCACAATACTAACTCAGCACATGTTAATGTACAACACCCAAGTTAGTATTCAATCAGGTCACCACACTTAAGTCAAATCTAATCCTTCGAGTTCCAAGCCACCCAAAGCATCAAGAAAGGAGTAAAGAAAAAGAAACAGGGGGAGCAAGAAGAGAGAGAAGGAGGTAGAGAGAGAGAGAGAGAGCTACTACTGAGACTTTGTGGCAGACCAGCTCTCACATGTCCAGGTGGCAGGACCACAACATGTGGCACCCCAAAACCTCTGGTTTATCTGCCCTGGTCTCTATGGACAAACCCCCCATGGGGACCTCTGATCCACCAGCACCTCTGGGGTCCCAGGCCAGGGTGAGGAGCTGTGTTCTCACTGTCCCTGCCAATCCGAGCTGGTCCAGGGGCTCAGGGGCTCTGGGGTGTGTCACAGTTTTCCCGGGCTGTTTGTGACTGGCAGATGCTCTGGGGCTTCCCCGTGTGGGGTCCAGGGCCCTGCCATTAGAGATACGATGCTACCCCACCTCCGTGAGGTTTGACCCGTCCGTTCGCCCTCCACATTCACACCCCCCCGCCACAACAAGGTGGTTCCGACCCAGTAACTGATCTGGTGTGTAACAATATGGTCATGCAATAGGCTGATATAAATTATTCTGTGGCTACTTTTGAAACCTGTGAAGTGCCCTGTATCTACCTTTACCTTTTAGAGTTTTAATGAAATCTACGCCTCCTGCACTTCACCAGCCAAAGAAGTACAAACGAAAAAATATTTTGCACTCCAAACAAACTTCAGATGACAGGTCAGATCGATCATCAGTGAAGTCTGCAGACAGCAGTAGCTATCCTAGCCCCTGTGCTAGTCCTTGTTCTCCAATATCTGGAAAGGTAAAGTTCTCATAAACATATTACCTCACTCTTCAAAATTAATAGAATGTCTTGCAAATATCTTTCAGCAACTATCAGGTATTGTATTGGTAAATTGTGAAACTTAACTTCAGTTTTCATTGTTAACAACTACATAATATTTCTTTCTGACAATTAAGAGTAAATATCCTTGTTACACTAGCTTAATATAGTAAAAATATTCTTTGCAGACTTCTGAGGTAAAGCTATCCAAAGCTGGGAAAAAACCCCGGATATTTTTTATTTCTTTTTTTGAAACTAAGCTTCACTAAACAGTGAAGGTGTATACAGTACATGCATTTCTGAACTCTAGATTGTGCCTTTCTGTGTTTCTGTAATAGCATACTGATTCTGTAATAGATACTGATCAGTAATAGTAATAGATACTGATTCTACAGGTTTTCTGTTATCTGCCTTATTATGGCTACTTGGGGTTATTTTTGTTGGTTTTTTGGGGTTTTTTTATGATTATTATAACAAAATACAAAGTTGTAATAAGGTTGTAATTCTCTCTATATGCTTGAATAGTGAACTGCAGTAATATTAAACAGATCACTGAGGGGAAAGCCCGTTGTTCTTTGCAGCATGGACTCATTGGAGGATTTAGTAACGCCTCTTAAGTCTTTCAGTTTTTAAATTCTGATAGTGTTAAAGAGAGAAAACTTAATGTTTCCTGAAAATGGTAATGTGAGTAGTGTGCTGCAGGCTACAGTTCAGGATGATTAATTTTGTGTCAAACTGAAGGTGTGTCAGACTGCAAAGAACTGTAATTAATCACTGAACTATTTCTGTGTGTTCTACTATATTTGTTTCCTGCCCCTGAGGAATGAATTACTGTTCGAAAAATGCTTAAAAATGTAAAATAGATGTGACAGACATCAGAACATCTGATAGATTCTGTGTTTCTTGTATAATCTGAAAGAGGAGAGGAGGAGTGCAGTGAAGGGATTTTTGTGTTCACGTGTGTAAAACTTTAGAATTAAAGCCTGGTTCATTTCATTGTATTTATTGATTTAATTTAATTTTCCAGTGTTCCAAATCTCCTTCACCAAGACAAAATATGCCAGTTCGGTACTTTATAATGAAAAGTAACAACTTGCAGAACATTGATATTTCTCAACAGAAGGGTATTTGGTCCACTACACCAAATAATGAACGAAAACTGAATGGAGCCTTTTGGGAGAGCAGCGTGGTTTACTTAATATTTTCTGTTCAAGGGTCTGGACATTTTCAGGTGAGTTATTAAGTAATACTAATTACTGGCTGTGGTTAATGGTTTAGGAGAGTGCAGCAAATGACTGTGTAGTATGTGGAGGGCTTTGTTTATGACTCCTGACCTTGTGATGAGTAGCATGCCATTGCCTCTGGTTGTTGAGGAGAGAGTACTTCATTCTTTGAAACAGACCATTTTAATTAACTCAGGTTATGCCGCAAAGGCGAAGACTAAATACCCTACATAAATGCTTTCAAACAACTACAATGAATTGAATAATGCAAATGTAATATTGGAAACTAATTTTCAGCATGGCAGTTGATAGTGAAAGTAGGCTGTTGAATCAGTGCTCTTAGGCAAGGAAACTGGGAGGGAAAAACACACTGAAGTCAGGATGTGGGTAGTTGATACTGTCTTGCCCTTCTGGTTTTGACCGTGTACTGGACCTTCATGGGAATGTGAGATTAACTTTTCTAATAATATTCTCTTGTCCCGGGTGGCTCTCTTCTTTCTACCTTTATTTTTCCTCTGTTGCTTTCATTAATTTTCTTTTAAGTCTGGCTTGAGCTGTCTAGAACTGCATGCCTTAAAACAGCAGTTTGTGCTGGTAACTTACATAGTACACTGCATCTCTTGGACTCTTAAGTCATGGCTGGCATAAGTTTACCTAAATGGTTGATACATTGTGTGTGTCCTGAGCTTATTTTTGGTTTTGTTTGGGGGGTGTTTATGTATTTAAGGGGTGTCCTTAAATAAGTTAGAGGCAGCCTTGGATTTGTGGTTTCTTTCATTTTCTTACTGAATACTTGTCTTTTTGGAACTTCTTTCTGCTTCATTGAAGAAAGAACTAAAATCAGCTGTGACTTCTTTCTCTGAAGAACAGCTGCACTCTTTTAATTCTATATGAAAGTTTGTTAGCAGAGAGGGAACAAGGAAAGGAAGGAATGGATTTCTGCAAGAAATATCTACAAGCAGCAAGGAATTGCTAATAGACTGTTCTGTAGTAGAACATTCATCTCGATTCCTTGCACTTTAAATGCTTTTAAAACAATTTTTCAGTCTCTGTTACAAAGTTTGAAAAAGTCTCTAATGGTAATTGTGAGAGATGAGATGAGATCAGTTGAGAGACAGTCTTTGTGGTCAAATTCTAGAAAGTGTACTTTAAGTGGAAAAAACAAATACTTTTAACTTTCTTAATGTAAGCGTTTTAGAAGTAGACTCATTTAATTAATTCCAGCATAAATAAATATACTGCCATTATGCCTGTTATTTCATATTTAAATTTTTGTTCCAGGGTTTTGCTAGAATGGGTTCTGCAATAGGGTGTGAGAAAAGTCAAGACTGGGGATCTGCTGGTTTTGGAGGTGTATTTAAAGTGGAGTGGATCCGAAAAGAAAGCATTCCTTTTCAGTTTGCACACCATTTGCTCAACCCTTGGAATGACAATAAGAAAGTACAAATCAGCAGAGATGGCCAGGTAATGTTATTCTTTTCTAAAGTCTTCTTTACTTAGTAGAATTTTGTGTTGTTTTTTAACTTGTTCAGCCTTGACTGTCATCTCAACTGTTCTCGTGTATTTATTAATTTGAATCACAGTTCATCAGTGCACATTATGCCTTTTGCTAATGAAGACTTACTGTTGAACTTGTGAAAACATTTAATAAAATCAAAGCAGTTAATTGCTTGTGTTTAAAAAAAAAAAAGTAAAAAATGTTATTTAAAGCTGGATACTGCTACAAATGAATGTTTGAGGATTTTTTTTTAATTTCTGGAGGTTTATTCCCTGTCTGGTTTAGTTGTGTTCCCCTAGACAGTCTGACACACCCAAATAACTGTTCATAATTAGAGCTTTGAGTTTTCTGTAAAGCCTAAAGGGAATCTTCATATTTGAGGTAAAATAAGGCTTAGGACTGTTGTCTTATTTGTTAAATGTAAATTCAACTACATGAAGCCAGAAAAGAATTGGCACAAGAGTTCTCTGGCAGTTTTTTTGTTCTACTCAGTCCCCTCCCAAAACATCTCCTTGATATAACATTCTAGAGCTAAACTTCCTGTATTGTCTTCTCACTGCTTCCCTGAAACCTATCCAATTGTAAGAATCAGGAAAGAAGAATATTGCAAGAACAAGGAAATGAATGTACCATGCACTGTAGTTGACAGTGCTTCTCTTGTAAGTGGCTCTTAAGACCTAAATAATCTCAACAATCTTAAAAACAAGGAGTTTTATTAGTGTATATGATTCTACCAAGAGCTAATGTATTACCACCACACTTAATAGAATTAAACTTAAAAGACATGAGGTATAACAATCTTTGGTTAACAAGAAAGTGAACTGTGGAAGGTACAAATTATGTGGTGCTTCTCTTCTTGTATATGATGGTGTTGTGTTAACTGGCAGTTCTCTTTGTGAGAGCAGACACCTTGCTGCTAAGGAAAAAAAAAAACCAAAACAGCCTGTAGGCTAAAGTTGCTTATGGAAGTTTTTAATCTCCCTCCGAAACTTTCCTGTGTGGGAAGTTCTAGTGTATGACTCAATAGCAATAGTTTTGTAAGCAATAGTTTCTCTGTGTCAGTAGTAGCAGTGCTAATAACTTCTCTAATTTCCTGATTTCATTTCTAGGAGCTGGAACCACAAGTTGGAGAGCAATTGCTGCAGCTTTGGGACCATATTCCTTTGGCAGGAAAAAACTCAACTGATTAAGCATGTCAGATAATGTGATAGAGGTAGTTATTTCATGCATTGCTTTCTGGTTTTATGATAGAGGAAAAGCTGTTTACATACAGCGTATCATTGCACTACTGCCTTTCCTTTGTAGCTTGTGGAAGAGCAGTTACACTTAGGACTAAATATTCTCTTCCTTTTGATTTTTTTAGCTGTGGTTGTTGGAACATCAGCTCTAACTACTAGAACCAGCAACGTGTCTACAAAATGAAAATGAGGAAGAAGGTCGCTCAACAAACTGCTGAAGCTGCTGGTCATAATGTGCAGCTAGCAGTGGAAGAATAAGAGGGAATTATGTTGGTTTCAGAGTTTCCTTGTCTTAAAAAGTGTCAGTAACATTATTCACCAACCTGTTTTTGACTGAATTATTTTTTTCTACAGTAGTGTGCAGTTGATATTTAAAAACATGATAAAGTTCAAAACTAAGTTTGAAACAATGCACTACATGTAAGTTATTTGTGGTTTAAAATAGCACAGCAAGTCAGTTTAAATATGCAGTTTACATTTAAAGAGTTCTCCAGTAAAATCCAGTAAAATGTGTGAAAGAAACCAGTGTAATATTAATTAATGGATCTTGCAGTTTATGTAAAAAAAAAAAGGGGGATTCTGTGTTTGTTGGACTTCTACATGCATAGTGTAAGAGAGCAGGATATATTCATACAATTAGACAGCTGGAGAATATTAATTTTTAATTTATACTCACAGGGGAAGGGAACGTGAGACTTTTGAGTGTGGGTTGGTCCAGTGGTGTTTTCCAGTTTTAATTATTTTTTGCCTGTAAAAAGTACTCACACTTTGACAAGCTGGTACAGTCTTTCAGAGGCCTGTGGCCAAAGGGTACTCTAATAGTTCTGTAACTTGGGCACTGTTAGAAGATTTTTACTTCTTTTATAAAAAATAAAAAATAATTACCACTCCAACTTCCATCAGCTTTCAGTGTAATCTTCATGCTTTCTTTCTAAACCTCATCTTTCAAGTTCTTTCCTTCTGTACTACTATTGTTTTGGTTTATTTGACTTCTCCTTAGTCATTAACATACTGTACTATTAAGGCTGATGTAAATTCAGTCTGCTCACTGTCAGCAGCATGTTTGTGGTTATTCTTAGTTTAAACTGAGAGCTTTTCCTGCATCTGAGCCTCTACTTGGTTTCTCATGTCTTCTCAGGATGTTCTTAGAGTTCAGGTTGCCCTGTGTATTCATTCTTCCATTCTGTGTAGTGACTTTCATATGTAAACTAAGTTTTAGTAGGCCAAGACTAACTGTGTCCTTGTAAGGCTGGTAATGCCTAATATGGTGTTTCTGGAGGTGGTGCACACAAGGCAGTTGTGAGGCTGGTGTTGCCTTATACCGTACTTCCAGACCTGTGCCCACAAAGGAATGTGGGGCTTATTGCCTCATACAGGATTAGGGGTCACCATACTCTCCAAGGACAGAGCTGGCACAGAAGGGGAGCAGGAACAGGGTGTAATGTTTGGTTAACCATTCCAAAGAGTAATTCTGCAGCTTGATGATAAGAAGACAGTCCAGCCAAAGACTTGGCATTCCCCAGAGGCGTTTCCTGGTCCAGGTCACTTGCGTGGAGAAGCGATTGTGCTGCCTGTGTGGCAGCCGTAGTCACATATGTTTTTTTGCATGCCTAGACATTAGCCTAGCCCAGTCTTGGAGGATTATTGGATTTTCTCTTGTTGCAACCCAGATGATTATACTACTGATTTGCATTTTTGCCTATGCTGTTGTTTAGAGATGGACTGTTTGTCCCTGAAGCTGTTGGTCTGGTGTTTGTTACTGTAGCATGTAACTTGGCATGGCTGCCTTCAGCCCCTATGCTCTGGTGTTAGAAGTGGAGTGTGGTACATCGCACTGCATCATAGCCAGCCCTGACCCTGTGGTGGATGACTCAGTTAATTATTTTGGGACTTTGCCCTGCCCATGGATGTCGCATTCTACTTTGATGAGAGAAAGCCAGAGAGATGGAAATACAAAGGAGAGTTACCTTGATTATATTTCTTGGCTTGTTGCCTTAGGGATACTGAGTAGCATTTGAAGCTGTGCAAACCCGAATTTACTACCCATGAAGTTGCACCTAATTTCATGGATATGCATTCAGGATTGCTGTTAGCATCTAAACTAAGGAAGGACTGTATCAGAGATGAGTAATGTCTGAAGAACAGATCTAGCAGACTTTTCTTGATGCTGCTGAAGGATCTGTATGATGATATTGTAAGGACATAATTCTGTTGGCTTTTAAATGATTATTTAAAAGGAAAAAAAAAACCAACTTCAAGAAGCTTCCTTCTGATCTTTCTCATTGTATGCTCAGCATTATGATGACCTTGCTTTCTCAGGTAGACTCCTTTATTTTCTGCACTGTCATGCACAAAAATTTTGTAGTTTGTGTCTAGTAGGAATAATGGCATCTTTGTGTCCAGCCATTACTTCACTTGAATCCTTGCAAAATGTCTGTACAGTTACTTCATTGTGCAGCCGTGATTTTCCTGATAGTTCTTTCTGCAGAATTCTCTGCTCTAGTTTCATATTGTGTCTGTAAGACTACAGCTTTGAATGTTTTGGAAAACCATTCCTTACAGCCATCAAGCACGTTCCCATTTCCTAACCCTGTGTACTGACAGTCTCTATTTTCATTTTGTATCACCCTGGTCTCCAAAGAGAGAGTTATTTTGGTAAGTATGTGTGTGAAGATACCAGCAATATCATCAGTCTGTGGAAGAACTCCAGTGCTGCAGCTCTATACCAGAATTTTTAGAGATACCCCATCCGTCTGAATGTGGTTATATCCACTCAGTGAAATGAAAACTAAAGCAGGATGAAGGGCAAGGGGGTGAATGTATCTGAAAAGACATTTTTTATCTTTAACAGCAGATGGGAGAAATAGCCCATCACCATCTTCTCTGCAACAGTAAAATTCCCTGTAAGCCAGGAGTGATTTACTTTGCTTGGCAGTAAATGAAGTCCTTGCAAGATAGACCATCGTCCATAAGCATTAGTGTATGCTCCAAATATGCACAGAGGTAACCAGACAGCTAAGCCATGGACTTTCAAGCATTAAGGAAGTTTGTTGCAGGAACACTATACAGCTTCAAGAGCTTAAAACTGGGATGCCAAGAGCACTACACACAGAAGAGCTTCTTGGCCATACATATCAAAGGGGCCAGGCATGCGCAGTGCTACCCATGGAGCTGTTCCCCTTCCCAAACCTTCCCTTCCCAAACCTTCCCTTCCCAAACCTTCCCTTCATTTTCCCTTCCCTCTGTGGGAAAGAAATGCTTCTCTGTCCCTTATAAAACACCTTTTCAGATTAGGGTTGTCTGTTTTGTCTGTCTTGGCAAGAGCACAGCTCAGAGGGAAAGACAAAACATGGTTGTTCTTACCCATTCTCCCAAACTTCTGTTTCTTTAGCTACAAGAGGTTTCTTTAGGCAAAGAGAGATCTCCAAACCAGTTCGTCTTAACCATTTTGTGCAGGATTCCCCTCAGCCCCCATGACAAGAGTGAGGAGAAAGGGAACATAAATAGTTACGGAGCTCAGCCACATGTTAGCAAGGTTTTCTTATGCATAAAATTTTAGCAGCACTGATTCAGGTCAACGTCATGTTTCTCAACATGGTATGTAAGAGCTTTACCAGTGGCTCATGAGAAAATGCTGAGGTGTGCTGCTTCCTCAGGAACGTTTTCTGAAAATAGGGAAAGGTGGTAAGCTGTTTTGCCACAGATAGAATTTGGTTTCTTTCTCTAGGAACCAAAGAAATTTGTGTTTTTTTGTTTGGTTTGGTTTTTTTAAATGTTTGTTTTTTGTTTGTTGTCAGGTTTTTTATTTGACATTTATAAAATTTCACAGCTCTATTTGCTTTTTTCTTGCAACTGCTTCTTTCAGTCTTTGCTTTGTGGTTTGGGGTTTTTTTTATGCCACTATTGAATGGTATAGTTTTTGCTCCATCATCCTAACAGCTATAAAAACATTTCCTGTAGTCCCTGTGGGTTTAATTTCTGCCATGAAATTTTTTGCAGCTTCCATTTTAAATGCTTGATACTACCTGTTTGCAAAATAAAATCACAACTCCTAGCTGGCAAACCAATTTCTCTGGGCTGGTTGGATCAGTCCATAATTACCCTGAGATGTTTTGTGTTTAAAGTGAATTAGAGTGGTTTCTGCAGTTACTTTCTCCTCTGCCCACCCCCTTTTTTTTCTGTCATAGGGAGCTGAAGTGATTGTCCCAGACCAACCACTTTCTAGATGTATTCAGTCACTCTCTGAATAAGCTTAGCTGTTAAAAAAATGTTTGTCACTAGGCTCTCCATCAGTTAGATATCGGCACACATCAATTATGATACCTAGTAGCTTGACCTCGGAGCCTCAAAGAGAGACCCAGTAAAAGAAATTCGCTGGGCAGTTACACACTTACAATCTAAACTCCCCATCCGTCATGCAACAGTCTTGGACCGACAGCATTATTAAGGCCTGAGATCTTGCTCTTCATTGCTTCACTGTTTTGTTACCAAGTGGTTGCTGTGTGGTCCCCTTCCCATCCTCTTAGCCTTGTTTTGGTGTGATCAGTTCTGTAGCCCATGTTACAATATGGTTGTTGCAGTTCATAGACCGTGATCTATGGACTGTCCCGTCCAGCTATTAACCTTCCAGGAATAGGCTTGTCTGTTATTAATGTTCAGATGGTTAGCTTTAGGTTTCACTATGATCCATATTTGACATACACATGCTCAGCATAGTTTTATAGTTCAGATAAAGTTCAACTTGTGGCTTAACAATTCTGGCCAGTTCTGTCCAGCAAGCACTCGGCTACTTTCAAATAATATAAAATTGATTCTTTTGACAGATGTTGAAAGGGTGTTGCCTAGATAAAAAGTGTAAAATTTGAGTTTAAAGATAAATCTGGTCTCATGAAAGCAGACTAAGGGAATACTTTTATCACTTTAGAGAATAAAAATTTAGAATCTTGAAGATACTAAAAAGCATGACCATAATTGAATCAGGCAATTCAGAAAGGAGGCTGTATTTTATTTTTGTCAAGCCCAGAAGGAGTTTTAAAACTAATTTCATACTATGGGGATGTGAAAATAGTTTTTGGCCTGTGATGTATAGTGCCCAGCTCTGAGATTCACAGCCTGATCTTACAAATTTGCCTGTGTGAGTGGCCATATTGCATTTGATACTGTTGATATGTGAGTAAAGGTTGTAGCCTGAGTCTCCTAAATAATATACCACTTTGTTCTATCCATAGGGAATGTCTGATGAAACCTAGCAGCAATAAAATAAGAGTAAGAAATAGGAGCAAAACACAAATTGACAAAATTGCTCCTGTATGAGGATGTTCTGGACTTTGGACAGAAACTGAGAGCAAAATTGTGTGACACATGTCAAATATATTTAATACCTTCTGCTCTTGTAAGACATCTTCATAATCGGTTTAAAAGCAAGCTGTGCAGAATTGGGTACTGACTCTCTGTGGGCCAACAAGCTTGCTGTGACTTTTAGCTTACAGTATGTCCAGCTAAGAGCACAAAACTTCTTTTCTTTGATTGTCTTGATGGATCTTTTCAGATTAAAGATCTGTTGTCGCACTGATGCTGCTTGTATTACTTTAAACCCATTTAGTTAATGAAGAAATCTGTCTTGCAACTCTGCAAGTTCAACATTTCAGTGGCTGCTGCTTTCAGAACACAGCCAATGCTATGTTTCAACATGCCCAAAAACAATGTAAAAAATAAGGTGTCATTGCTGTAAGAGAATTACTGTGCTTTATTCATAGCTTTTATATGAAAGTGGGATCTACCTTTTATTCTAGGTAGGCCTAGGGATTGGAGCAGAACTACGAGTCTAGAGAAAGAAAAAAGGACCATAGAACACCTTACAAACAGGCTGTGAATCTTCCGAAAGGGCCATGGACTGATGCTCCAAATTATTTTCCTGATTACCTTGTTGAATTTTTCTTGTTTTATCTGGTTGAATAAAACTGGTAATGTGTATATGGTGTAAATTTCATGTGTGAATTTTGCTGGTGTTCTGTCTTCAGAGGCACTGAGCAAATATGTTGCAAGGGAGCATGGCCTGGCTTGGATACTAGAGGACTGCAGTAGCCATATTCATATTGCTCCTTACTCTGAGGTTGAGGTAAGGTTTAGCTGCTTAGTTCTGCTTTTGTTCTTTAGAGTATTGAAGCTACATGAGTTCAGAAAGTGATTAAAAAACCCACACCATGCTGCTTTTCCACAGGTGAGGTAGACAGACTGTCACATTGTTTCCCAGTACTCAAGTCTAAAAACTGCAGAAAACATGCTTTTGTCAGACTTGAAACTTAGTGGGAATGTGGCAGTTCTCATTTATAAGTCAGGGCAATTTTGGTTGAAGTCAGAGATCACAGGCACCCTGTTTTAATGCTCCTAAAAATGAAATATTGCTGAAAAAGGGAGATTTTAACTTCCCAGGCGCATCATCAGTAAGGGGCAGTGATTATATCTCCTAAGGATTTTTTACTTGATGTTGCTCCACTCAGTAATGAATCAAACCAAGAACAAGTGTTGTTCAGCTTTGGTAAATGTGGGCACAGGAGTTGTAGGAAATATCTGTGGGTAGATTGGCCACACCAGTCAGCATAAGGTAGAAGAATAGAAGGACAAACTAGCCCTCTTATACTAGTGAACATCAATATTAGTTTTCTTCTTTTTCCCCAGGTGAGAGTTTTCCTGAATTCTAAATGTGTCAGAGCTATTGAATTGTTTTTATTATCAGTGGTGAGACACCAGATGAGCAGGGGTGGTACAGGAAGAAGCATTCACCTTTGAAAGAACATAAGCAGTGGCGTCAGAACAAACAGGGCTCTGAAGGTCCTTCATAGTGAAGCTAGGTGGCGTGGTTGACTAGCACATTAGCTCTTGTCCCCTGAGGAGTGTTCTAAAATGAAACCTTGTTTTACTAGCAGCTGCAAATTAAGTGGCATCTCTTCAGGAAAAGCAGTAAATTATGGTAAGGAATTTGTATTATTACCTTGCTACAGTTTATCTGACATACTCATCCATGAGTTTTTACTTCTCCAAAGAGGAGGACAAAGAGAGGGGCTAGGGTGCAGGTAGATACTGAAAGATATGTCTTCAGAGTTGTTATTAAGTACTTGTTAATTTTTTTTCTCCTCCTTGGAAAACAAACATTGTAAGACGGGCAATAATGATACGTTAGTTATTCCAGGCTATAAATAATAATTTTCTTGTGTAAACATTGCTGCTGCGGAACACTGATTACCTCTAAGAAATGATGAACATGGTGATGGTTTTTCTAAGTAAAAAGGTCACCTCAGGACAAGGGTCAGGATCCAGCTCCCACTCCTTGTGCTCCAGACCCTTCACTGGCTCTGTTGCCAATTTATTAGCTCTTCATCCCTCAGCACCTGAAAAATATAAGTCCTTGCCTAGCTGAAGTGCAGACACTGGTAGGATTCTCTATAACACTCTGAACTCTTCTTGCTGTTTCTGTTGTCCTAGAGCAATTCTGCTTTACTCTGTTTGAGTTGTAAAGTTAAGAGACATCTCTTAAGAGTGCAGGGACCTGCAATTCCAGTGTGTCTGAAGTCAGGCAAGCAGGGCAAGCCAGCTGAGCTGAGCAGAGGTTTTCTACTAGAACTTAGGTGGAAAAGGAAAGTGTATGGGCATTGGAAACAAGGCTGGGTAGCATGAGAGTACCATAGGGGTGCTGTTAGGAAGAAAATTCTTGCAATCAAAGCTCGTTAAAGATTCAAACTCACCAACACTGAGAAGGATGAAAAGAAAAAGGCTCTTAAAAGGATGGTAACAGCAAAAGGAGGATCAGAGTTAACACTGGTTCATTGTTGGACAAAGTCAGTCACCTCACAAATAGGGAGGTAGACAAAGCAAAAATGTTTATTGCCTTTTTCACCTCTGTCTTCAGTCCTGGTGATGGGCTCTGTGGTTTCATTCCAGGTACTGAAAGAGCTGGATGATGCTGTTGTGTGTCCTCTTTCAATTATTTTTCAATGGTCTTGGGAGTCTGAATAGGTCACAGTCAACTGGAAGCTGTCAAATATTGTCCCAGTTTTAAAGAAGAGTATAAAGAAAAATACTGGTAATTACAGGCCTGTCAGTCTCACTTCAGTGCCTGGTAAAATTATGGAGAAGGTTATTCTGGGAGGTACTGAAAAACACTTAAGAGACAGTGCTAGTCATTGGACATAGCCAAGGTTCACAAGGCAAAGGTCCTACTTTAATTTTCTTTTTATAACAAGGTCACATACCTCATCGACCAAGGCAAGCCAGTAGATGTGAGGTTTTTTGATTTCAGTAAAGTTTTTAATATTTTCTGTAGGAACTTAAAGAGCACAGTCACCTGTCTCAAATGTTGTCAAGGCCACAGAAGGAACTTTTCATAAGATAAGTCACCATAGCAGGAACTTAAGATAAGCACTTTTGGCTTTTGGTGAATACTCAAAATGACACCAACTCTCACTTTCTCATCTCTGAAGGCAGAAGCATTTTGACTCTGCAAAAATTTCCTATTCTGTTTTTTAAAATGAAAGTTGAACAATGATTCCTGTCATTAGGGAAAAACGTGAAGTGACATCTCCAGAACAGTAATTAAGAAAATCAGGCTAAGTATTGGCATGGAGGGAAGGCATTGCAGCTATTTCTAACCAGCATTTCAGAAGCCTTTTCATACCCTGATTTGGGATGGGAGAGAAACAGCACCTTATTATATGCAGAAAGTTTTTTGGCATTTATTTGGAAAAAAATGGCTGTGCTGTTACTATTATTTGTATGAATGTTACCATGATTTGTCTCCATCTCCTCCTTATCTTGGATAACTTGTGATTTTTATGTATATCTGACAGCAGTAATATGGTGAGAAGGATCTTCCCTCTGAAGCAGTGGCTGAGGATGGTAACTCTTTTCACTATGGCTTTGCTGTATCAGCAGTATTATTAAAACGAGGAGGGAATTGGTATCCTTACAAACACGTGCTTTACAAACTTTAAACCAGGAAAATTATCATAGTAGTCATTCCTGTTCATTGGAGAAATTTTGATTATAATGAGCCTAAGAAATTTATTTATTTGAAAGAGTAGAAGCTGGAATGTGACTTTTTCTCCCTAGACCTGAAACTGACTGACATCGAAGTAAGAGAGAAAATTTGTACCAAGTGTTTAGCCTCCGAGTGTTCCCACTGCACATTGTACTCTCTGCTTGGCATAAACTGTGTGTTTTGTGGACTTGGTGCCTTTCTCTATCCTTCAGCTATTGTTGTTGTTGTCTTTGTGCTGCCAAAGTGAAAGGTGTATGAAGCATTGTGTAATGAAATAATAGATAAAAGCTTTTGTATTGATCTTGCCTGAGATGGCTCTGCAGAAAATTGTTCTGCAGTCTCCAGGAGCACTCCCAGTGGTCTGTGGGACAACTAGGATGTACATGTTTACTGTTTAAGGGAGCCATAAAAGTTTGGCTTTGGTTTGCATTTACTGATGGAGAGAAGGTACTGAGTCGCAGAGGTAGAACAAAATAAATTTGGAGCATCACCATAAGGACCCCCTTGCTTTATGGCCAGGTGAAGGCAAATGTAGTACAGATCTAAGCTCCAGCTCCAGGCTGGAGAGGTGCAGAGTCTTCCTGCTTGCTGTGTCCATTACAACAGACACCTTTGTCTTTACATACCTGTAGTCCATGAATCCTGCTGCAGCTGGGCCTCTCATGCTCTGCAGGGGAATCCTGTTTGGCTAGATTGCAAGTAATTAGACCAAATACAGACAGGGTGAATCTTGCTGATGTACTGCTTCTGGAGGTGCCAAAATCAGAGGGAAAAATCAGCTGTTTAACCTTTGGTGGTGATCCCAGGCCTAACTGAAGTGTAATGTGAGAAGAAGCCTATTATGGCAGGAAAAATGAATAAACCTTCCTAGAGAAGAGTGGTGAAAACTCAGAGAATAACTTAGAATTCCTCAATATTGTGCCAGGTATAGAAAAGAGCGCATATGCCAGATACATCTGGGAAGTGACATCTAGCAGTTAATCAGTATAATTAGGTCCTGATTGTTTATTTCCAGGGTTATTTTATGTTTTACACATATTTTGATTGTTTGTTTATGTCATAATTTAACCCCATATGGCAAATAAGTACCACACAGCTGCTTGCTCACTCCTTGCCCTGTTGAGACGGGGAGGAGAATCAGACAAAGGTAAAACCTGTTGGCTAAGATAAAAATAGTTTAAGAATTGAAGTAAATTAAAATATAAGAATAGTGATGAAAAGGAAAACAGCAAAAAGAGAAAGAGAAATAAAACTCAAGAAAAACAAGTGATGCACAATTTCTCTCCACACACAGACTGATGCCTTGCCCATCCTCAAGCTATGACCTGCCCGGCCTGGCCAGCTGCCCTCAGTTCATATACTGGATGTTCTAGGTGGCGGAATATCCCTTTGGCCAGTGCAGTTCAGCTGTCCTGGCCGTGTTTCTCCCAGCTTCTTGTCCACCTGCTCACTGGCAGAGCATGAGACACTGAACAGTCCTTCACTCAGGGCAAAAACTGCTCAGCAACAACCAAAACACCAGTGTGTTATCAATGTTTCTCTCGTACTAAATCCAAAACAAGGCACCATACAAGCCACTAAAATGGAAATTAACTCTGTCCCAGCTGAAACTGGGGCAGGTTATAAGCCTTGTACATGGCTTTTGTATTTGCTAATGTGTGTATTGCCAGAAGCTTCTGTTTTGCTTATTCTGCCTGTGATGTGAATTGTATGTTCTTACCATAATTCAAAGACTTCAAAAGCAATTAAATAATTTCTGATTTTGTACATTTTGAGTAAGGTGAGCAGACAAAAGTTTTAAGCTTAGTGAAAAAATATGGAGGTAGGCAAAGAAGATGAAGTTCTGCATTACTGCCTCTTCCTGACCCTCCTCTTTTTATTGGGTTTCAGCTGAGGCTCAAGTAAGATCTGATTCTTCACAGGGCTGATTTCTCTCTGCTGCTTCCTGTGGGACACTGTCAGTTTTTTCTGCTGAAGATATTTCCATCCTTTATGCAACTTTTAAAGACAGAATTAGCCATTAAATCAAGCAGATCAACCTCCTGTACAACACAGACCATGAAATCTGACCTTGAACAGATGATGTGCATAAACTTACCTTATAACAAAGGCTTATCATGCTGTTTGAGACAGTAGCTGTGTTTCCTCCAGACTCAAGTAATTTTCCCTAAAGACTCTGGTTTGTAAGTCGGAGTCAATTTGCAGATTTTTTCCAGTTGAAGGCAAACGATGACACAAGAAAAAGGGCCCATTTCCCCCCTGCCCCTTCAGCCTGTGGTATGCAGCAAGGAACAGTGCACATGATGAAAGGCAGGTCTGCCTTTCTGCAGATGCAGTAATTGCTCAGACAGCTCTGACCAGGGCTCCAGGGGCAAAAAACGACCTACAGGGTGTCTCAAGTGGCAGACCATTAATTTCTTGCCTCTATCACTTCACTATCCTCCTGATTTATGGTTTACAGATAGTTAAGGATTTTCATAAAGGGGTTTCTGCTGAACTTTCTAATTATTAATACAACTATGGTATTGTAATTGAGAAGAAAGTAGCTACATTAATTTTAAGAATTTATTTTGACTGTAGATAAGTAAAATGCTTATGTCTGAGAGTAAACTTGGTAGTTTTGGAGCAACAGGAAGTATGGTGAAGTCAGTTTGCATTTAGCCATCATAAATTTTGGGTTAGAAATTTTTCAGAACTAAAGCCTTACTCTATTAGTTGAAAATGGTAGCTTTATTTGGAAGTTGATCCCAGAGAACAGTAAAGAAATTTAAGGAGACCCTGTGTGGTGGAATGAGGCACGGACTCCTGCTGTGAGTGACAAGAATCACTTTAATGCTAATTGTCCAGGGTTATATAAGATAGCTCACACCCAGGAGGAGCTAAGTGGTGAGACCAGAAAGCAGCCACATACACACGCAGCTGCATGTATACCAGCCCTGGTGTTCCAAGGTGTCCATCTCACTCACACCCTCCATTCTCTGAGGCTGCTGCCCAAAAGAGACTGGCTCCATCCTTGGTCAGTAAATCAAAGCTTTAGATAAAACTACAAACAATTAGTTAGATGATTCCCAGGCCTTCTGTTTTTCTTCTTTGTTGTTCTCATGCTTGATTCGTGCTGCACCCAATACACTGGAGAAAACACTGTATTTTGCATTGATTCTTTCTCTTTTCCTGCTTTCTAATATGACTTGTTTAATGCAAGTCTAGTTTCTAGTTTTCCATGTTTTCCTGTGCTCATGTTCCAAGTTTATCTGCCAATATACAAGACCTAATACATCCAGGTCAAATCATGGTTTTAAGGCTCTACAGGTGTAATCCCAGCTGCTACTAGATGTGCAGGGTGACAAGACCTCTAGGAATCCAAGGTTTGTGATACATTTAGAGACCCAGGATACCGAAAAATTGGATTTCTTTTGAATGCACAAAATATCCAGATATATGTCACACTAGGCACAATGTGCTGTATGTTCCAAGATAATGTGTTAATTGGGTTTTCAAATGCTTGGTCTTGGAAGAAGGCACTAGCAAGTCTTAGTCAGGGAAAGGAGCAATGTTTGAATTTGCTACAGTGGCCTTGTTTGGAAGACAGGTAAGTATCCTATGAAACTCAGTAGCATGAACCCATTTCTATTCTAATAAATAACGAGAAATTTTCTGGGTTGCATTTTTGGAAGGTTATTTTTTTGCTGTTTTTGTGGGTTTGGTTTTTTTGTTTGTTTGAATGTTTTTTGGTGTTTGTTGTTTGTGTGTTTTTTTTTTTTTTGTCTGGGTGACTTTTTTTTTCCCCCCCCTTTAGGCTAAACTAGATAATTCTGAAGGTAAACAAAAATAATAGACATTGGAGGCTAATTTCTAACTGATAAGGCTGCTGAACAGAATTTGTTCTGAAAAAGGCAGTTCAAGTTACTTTTAGATTAATTTATAACCATTAGCTCTGAAAATTTTACTTTAAAGCCAGTGCTCAAGGCAGGGAAAGTCAAAAGAAATAATTCACTGTAGTCAATGAGTTAGAGAATCACTGGACAATGCAATTTTAGTGAATAAGATCTGTGTTTTGCTTAACCACTGAAAAATACAGTGAATTCCATGAGAAGACTGTAATACCTTGTCTTAGTATTAAACTAGTTCATAGCCTGTTCCTGAACAACCTTTTTTGCAATTCCTAACTACTGCATTTTGGGGAAAATAAATTTTAGTAGAACAGTGTTTGTAGGCTTAGAACCAAGAGCTATTCAATATCCTCAAGAATATTTTTGATTGACTTTAGCAATGATAAGCAGTCCTATCTCCTTTTTTAGAAAATACAGCAGAGTTTGTGTGCATGTTATTTTTGTTGAGTATAGCTAATATTGCTTGCCAGTGACTTAATTGTTATTAATGATGACTCAAATATACAAAATTCAGTTACTAGTCTAAGTCAAATTCCCAGTTAAAAAATCATACTCTTGTGTCTTGGTTTGAGACAATTTGGAGGGATGGAGACCTTAGACAGAAGTCTTCTCACTCAGATTCAATACCCCTGGTTTCTCTGATACAGAGATAAATACCAAGTATGTCCAGATATAAGTGAAAAATAACTCTTTGGGAAGAAGAAATGCTAATAACAATACTGATATAATTGAGTTAAACCAACCAATGAGGAGAAACTCCCCAAACTCTGCCCATGCGACCAAACAGATGTCAGACGGCCTCCCCTACCCAGAAAAAACACACATGGCCACAGGACAGAGACTACATGGTCATCCTTCCACGTGATTCTCCTCCCCCATGCCTGGACAATCTGGCAGGAACAGTTAGAGAGTCAGGGCTGGCAGAAAACAGCTGATAACCAGGATTTGATACCAGCAGACACTTGTGTGGTGCTGGAGTAAGGCTGCAGTGCTGGCACAGGCAGTCAGAGCAGAGGTGTGGATCCCCCAGGGGACTGGAAGGACCTGTGAGACACCCACTGGGTCCAGTAACGAGACTCAATTTTGATGTTCATTGGTCGAAGTGGTGGTTACAGTCTGGATCCATTGAGGTGGTGGTGGAAGCCCTGGCTGGTGCTAAGGAAGGTCCTGTGTGGTGATGGAAGAAAACCCAGTGTAGAGTGAAGTCCAAGAGTAGTCTTTTATTTGGCTTAGGCTCAGTGGGGAGTCCCAAGTACCTTCTCTGGGGTTGGGAGTTCTACACTCGATGCCTCACAGGATGTTTCAGCAGTTTTTAACGCCTTCCAAGGTGTTACAGTTGTCTGTTATGTCAGCATAGGTAGATCCATTATGGCCTATCAGGAGAGACAAATATCTTCAGACTATGTGTGAGCTGCCCAATGCTTTCCAGGAGAAGAGTTATCACAGCTGAGTATTTTGCATAAGGACAAAGAAACACTACCCTGCCTTGAAAGATTTGCCTCTCTTCTTATCTTTTTTAACACCCAGCCTGTAGCCTGAGGTGCTGGATGTGCATGCCTTCAGCACCTGGCCTGGGTGGCCACTCTGC
>JAWMRC010000089.1:16741410-16751740 GCA_035584755.1 Thripadectes ignobilis
TGTAGCCTGAGGTGCTGGATGTGCATGCCTTCAGCACCTGGCCTGGGTGGCCACTCTGTACATGGTTAGCAAAGCACACTGTGGATTGAGCCATGAGCACCAACAGTTCAGTCTCACAGCACCTGGGAGGTCACTGCAGGTGGTGGAATGTTTGAGTCATTAATCCCTAGCAGTTCAGCCTCTCTAAAGAAGGCAAAACTCAAAAAAAACAAAAAGGCATATTTGGAGAAAAAACAAAAGCTGAATACTAGATTTTTTGTGTAACCCAGGACATCTTGTAATCTGTTGGGGAAAAGAATTAATTTGAATGAATGTAATCTTTAACAAATTAAAGATAATAGTATCATTATCTGTTATCATAATCTAAATTTGATCTTATTGACATTTATAGCAAAACAAAGGCCTGTACTTGGGTTTTGCAAAGCAACTTTCTTCACAGAGCATCCAAATGGCACCTTTATTTCTTATCCTGCTTTGTTTTTTGTTGTCTTCAACTTCTGTTATTTTTAATCACAGTGATGTACATAAAATTCCCTCTGAAAGGGTTTCCCCTGGCAGTTATAGGAAAAATTATTCAAAAAGCTCCAGAAAGGGCCAGGAACTAAACTTTATTGGCAAGAAAAGCATAAATGTAAGCCTTCCAAGGTACTTCTAAGTGATGAAAAAATTGGGGAGAATAAGCTTTAGCAAGCATCTTAAGAGGCAAAGCACTTGGAAAATATGCTGGAGTGAACTTCCCTAAAAGAGCCTATTCTGTTGAGGCCATTTTTCCCTTATTAAACTGACTGCAAGGTAATTTAATTACCTAGTTATGCCCTTGCTTTTGGCAGAGACTTGTGAGTCTACTTAGTGTTAGTTATAATTGTGTTCTGTGTCTGAGCAAACTGAAAAGTTCGGGTATGTCCACTTTGGGGAAATGATGTTCGAAACAACTTGATTTGGTTGGCTTTTAGATGTGGGTTAACTTCTGCTTACATTCAGGACAAGATAGCAATGACATTTAATTTTACAGGTCTCTGAACACATCTTTCATAACTGTTTTTGGGGTTTTTTTTAATATTTAGAAACTATGTATTGAATTACTCTTTATTTTTTATTTCTGTTTTGTAAAAATACTCTGAAAGTGAACAGATTATAACTGGAGTGGTGATATAGTCTCACAGAAAGAAACACTTTACAATGGTTGCAATAATAAGTGATTTATTTGGGAGCAACTTATCTACAAATAAGATTTATATCTTTATTCTTAGGTATCTCAGAGCCAAAAAAGTATCTGAGAAAGAAAATATCAATTGAACTATTTGCAGTGGTGGTAAATATGGGGTTGAATGCTCATATGTACCAGCCTAGCTTTAAAATATGACATGGAATGAAGACATTGTATTTGCAGAGAATAAGTCTCACTGCTGGAAAGGTTTACTTACAATGTCTGAATTTCCTCTTTTGTAGTATTTTACATGTTAATTTAATTCTAATTATATCTGATATTGCTGAAATAAACTGATCTGAGATAGTGTTGGCTGAAAGCCTGACTTTTCTTACCTAAATGATATTGTTACTTAATCAATTAATTGGTCTGTAAAAATCTTCTTATATTTCATTAGAAAGTCCATTTTCAGCTTCCTTAGAAAGTGTTTTCAACGTAAATAACAAAAAGGATTGTTCCTCACTTAAATTTTCTACTTTTCTTTCCACTAGCCTTCTGTTTTCTAATTCTAATCTAGTTTTTGGAAGCACACAGAATCACTAGGTGGTGATGTTCTGCCAAGAAAAGCTTGGGACATACAGATTCAAGAATAAAAGAGGAGAAAAGTCAGAGAACTTAGAAATTATTTTCGTTTTTTCTTTTCTTTTTTTTTTTTTTAATGTTAGTTTTTTTTCTTTACAGTTTTGCAGAACTTGTAAGTTTGGGAAAAAACCCAAAAAAAACAAACCAAAAACCAAACCTCTTTCTGGTTGATTTATTGCAATATGACAAATTATTTGTTATGGACCTTAACTTGAATAATGGACCTTGTACGTGAATAATTACATCTTGTATCACCAGGCAGTTAACGCTACTCCTGTAAAGACCTTGTGAAGGTTGGTGACACCTGATACTGCATTTTCAAAGCTAGTGTTTAGAAACATGTTTGCAGTCAGTATATGGAAGGGAGTCAATAAAGTGCTGAGAGTGACATGTAATTATGCTAAATTTCTCTTTTGATAAATATATTTGCTTTGTCTTATGCTTTCCTGATCTACAAGGAGGTATAAAAGTGTTCCCTAAAACCAGGTGGTCTCCTCCCTTAAATAACAGTATAGTTGTTTATATCACAGGGAGTGGTGTGCAGGAGACTTGGACTTTCAGAATAATCCTCTCTTTATAATTTTGAAATATTATCCTGAGTCCACAGCAACCTGTCCAGAAGTTCCTATATGTCTTTCAGGAATGCGGCATTTGCCAAATGGTACACCAAAATTTTCACCCAGATCCTGTTCCTGACAATTGCATTCCAAAACTAGTTTCTGGGGTTTCCTTAAATAAGAATTAAAAAATAACTCACTTCCTTCTCCTCTGCCCCTAAAAAATGCTTCCTAAGAAAGCATTTTAAAGGCAGTAAGAAACAAATGCTCAGAGGCTTAGGCAGACATATCCCTACCCACTAACCTCACAAACAAGAGTCAGTTTTGAAATGCAGGCAAGAGAGAAAGGAGTGGGAAAAGCATTGGGACAGATCCATGCAAAGAGTTCAAGTCTAGAGATGTCCATGAGTTTTGTGGGGTTAAAAAAAAAAAAAAAAAAAATCAGCATTTTTATGCCAGCAGAGTAAATGCCTGGTGCAAATGCAACTCATTTTGACAAATAAGTCAATACAGTTTATTTCATTTGTGGCAGTAGTAATAAGCTGTGTCAGCACAAGCAGTCTTGCTGTGTAAGCTGTATCTGTCTTGTGAGGGCTCATTAACTTTGCTGCAGACCAGGCCTTATAGAGGAGCTTCTTGCTTGCTTATTGGCAACAATTAAAAAATTGAGAGAGTCATTAGTGACTATACATTTTCATGTGATTAATAAGTTCTACATTTGCACCTTTTAAATGTCACTACTACTCTAGCATTGCTGTGGGGACTTATGATACCCTTTAATATGGAGGTGGCTTTTAGGAAAAAATCAAACCACTCTGTTAGTTTGCTTTTTCCCATTAGGAATCATACACTTTGTGAGCAGCTCTGCAGCTCTTACTGCCCCATCTGAAGGCTTTTGTCTCTTGCTTATGCCGTGTCAAATCAGGCTGCAAAGGGAAGATTTTTTTCAGAGTGGAAAATACCAAGACTCTACTACTGATCATATCTGGAAGACAAGAGGGCTCTAAGAGAGTCAAAGCCATCCCATCACTATAATACTGATACTTTAAGAAACTGGAGAACTGTTGGGACACATGGAATCAGATTAGGGGACAACTGTAAATATGCCTGTATTTATTACACTTCTATATAATTTTATGCACTCATTTTACAGCTAAGTATATTGTCATATCAAACAGGAAAGGAAGAAGCTTGTCTCTTAGCATACCTGAATTTATCAGGTCAAGCAGATGAGTCCCTAGTGTTGCTGCTGAGAGGAGCATTTAGAAGGAGTCTGTGGCTATCCAGCACATTATTTTATTTAACCAGAAATCGTTTTTAACAAGGAGTGAAACAGCACTTTCTAGCACATTCTCCTTGCAAGTAAGCATTTTGTATCCACAGGCTGCTGGCATTAAGTACTTTGGAAAACCATAATAACCTTTAAAACCTTCTTATTCATAAGGAAAATCTCTTGCATTTTCTGAAAAAGGTAGGATTTCATTTATAGTTTCCATAACAAACTTTAGGATTTGGTTGAGATAACAGGATTTGTATTTACATATGAAAATTGTGTTTTCTCTGTAAGTATCTAAATTCTGTAATAACATTTAGTTTTGCAGATTTTTAATGCTGCCACTTAGTAACTCTGCAGATTCCTCATCTGAAATTAATGCAGATCATCTGTAATCATAATAATTTTTAGGTTAACTTTGTTTACATTCAACAGAAAGCTAATTTTTAATGAATTTAATTCTGCCACACTTTTCCCTTTATTGTGAAGCACTAGGAAAAACCTGCAATTTAAGCTTGGAGGCTTCTTCTTGTATCATAAGTAAAGCAGCTCTGCTTCCCTCATACCCTAGCAGGGTAGGTCTCACTAATAATGGTACTGCTTGGGTTTTTTTGCAAAGTAACAAATTGATGAAACCTGTTAACTCTGCTGGTGAGTCATTCAGAACGGCATCCGTGCTCTCAAAATTTAAGTAATCCTACTTTTGCGTGAAAGGAGATTTGGTGTATTCAGTTAGCTTCAGGACTGGAAACAGCCATCAACAGCACTGTAACACAAGGCTTATGTGCATGTTAACTGCTTTTGGTTCAGGCTATACTGGCTAAAACTGCTGCCAAACATCAGTCATAAACCTCTTTTTCTTCTGCTGTGGGAACAATGGGATTAGCACAATCGTTATTTTACTTACTTTTTCTAGTTTGGGAGTTTTTATTTCATGAAAGCCCCTTGTGATGTCTGCAGAGCTGTGCCATTGTGGTAGTGCCAATCCCAGCAAAGCCATCATGGGGAGCCTGTGGCTGCAGGGTCATCCCCTGGAATGCCTGGTTGCACAAGGCACACCTGCGCCTGTGGCAGAGCCTGCATCAGGACAGTGAAACCAGTGTCAAGACCTTTAACTTATCAAAATCCCAAAACACAACAAGAGAGTAGCATAGGCTCTGCTCACTGGGAATACAAACACTGTACTACAGTTTACAGTGGCCAGATTTTGCATTTGAGAGGACCACTATCTTTGGATACAGGACAGATGCACCTCTTAATTTCATGCTGTTTTTTGATATTGTTCTCAGATGGTGGGACCCTTCTGTCCTTTGATACTGCAGAGCTTTGAACTAGTGATACAAAGGCAAAGGATTCTGCACATCAAAAGCTGTGTTGCTGTGCCTGTGAGCCATTTACTCCTTCCTTAAAGTTCTCAATCGTCTACTATGTTTTGCACATCTAGTCAAGGTAATTAATAGAGGAGTTTTATGGATTATGGCCATCTGGATATACAGAAAAAGTATATGGAGAAGAGTTAAGCTTAGTTGGCTATATCAAGATAGTGTTTTGTAAGGTTTTGTTTTGGTTTTTTTTGTTTGGTTGGTTGGGTTTTTTTTGTTTGTTTTTAATAAGCTAATAAAACATTTTACAATGGAAGGGTAATATTAGCAAGATCATGAGCTGCAACTCATATTCTTTTCTCTCAATTTATTGATGAAAAAGTCTTCTAGTTTTGATTCCTTTAGCTGTGAGTTTAAGCTCTCTTTTACTCACTAGTCAGTTGGTAACAGTGAAGGTAGTTGGGGCTTTTACTCATGAGACCTGTCTGCATGAAGGCAATTGTTGTAGAGAAAAATGTGAACAAAACTAAAAAAAAAGGATTTTTTTCCCCTAAAATGTCAAAAATCTCTAATTACTGTAGAATAAGGTTTTCTGGAGGTCTGGAATTGAGATTTTATGTATATTGTTATAAAATTGAAAAATTTTGTTGTCCTTGCCCTCCACGGCCATGTCATCAAAGAGAGTCCTGTAGAGATTTTGCTTTCTGGTAGTGTCAGGTCATTGATGCCAATGGTGCTTCTTTCCACACTGAATCAGTCCTGTGAAGGTGATGTTTTGCAATTAGAAGTTATGCCTGGAATACTGTCTTCTCTCTTGTGCTTTATCTCCATAAGGAGCTGGCTGACCAGCCTGTTCCAGACTAAGCAACACTGAGGCAGTTTTGCAGGATGCTCTGCCATCCAGAGGCACTGCTATGCTAAAAAACCCAACCCAACCAACAAAAAAACAACAAACTCTCCCCTTCCGACCAAAAAACCCAAACAAAACCAAAAAACACAAATGTAATCAGGGTTCTGGATTCCTTAACTAACCTGAAAAGTGTATGAAATGTTCCAGGATCACTTTTATGAATCCCTTCCCACCTCCAGCTCTACTAGATGGGACCTAACAGATTTTTTTTGTCTTCTGCTCCAGTACATTTTCAAGACATTCATTCTTTGTGTGTTCTGACATTTACTTATAGATGACAAAAATAAACAATTGGACTAAATTGTACCATAGTGTTTGGTATGGAGATTAAAGAAAATTAATCTCCGTTTGCAATATTTAATAACTGTTACTGAGTTTTACTATGGGAGTCTTAAAAGCTTCATCTCAGTGAGTTGTAAGCTATCAGTGGTGTGTGTTTTGCTTCACTTGCTCTTTATAAGATATTGCTGTTACCAAAGCTGGGTCACATTTCCTTTGTGTCCAGTGCTTTAACCTTGTGACTTAATAGTAAAATTTGGAATGAAACTGGCATTAAAAGTATGGAAATGTAATGGAAAATGTCCAGGCAGTGCTTGTTTGGTATTCAAGGCACCAAGTCAGCCTTTGACTTTCTCATTTTATTGGCATAAATTTCTTTCCTTATTTCTATGTTAATTATTAGTGATCTGAAGGTTCCTAACCGTGTGTGTCCCCATATCTCCAATCTAAACCCCAACAAGGAGGAACCCACAAACCTGTGTGCCTACAACAGAGAGTGCAGTGGTTTTGTCATACAAGGAGACAATAAAACAAACCTAAGGATTTGTTTCCTTCTTTGTGTGTGTGCCAAGATATGGGGAGGATTATCATCATTGTCTCAAGAGAACATGAAGGGACAAAAAGACAATACGGTTTGCATTGTCGTCGTAGCTGTGGCGCTATAGTGGCTAAGGCAGCAGAATAGGAGGTGAAAGATGGCTCCTGAAATATGTGTGGGATCTTTTAAAGACTGCATGGATATTAGGTTACTCACACATGCTCTTTTCCCACCTTGGCAGGACTGACCCAAACGTCAGTTTTTCATGGAGACAAATAGACAGAAAAGGGCGGGAAAATCAAAGTGCAGTGACAGGGAACTGAGCTGGAAGGGAAGATGGAATCAAGATGTGGCTGCTGCAGGAATTAATGGGAGAATTTTTATGCAAGTTGTTTGGCAGTGAAGATGGAAGGCTTATGGTTAGCAGCAGTCTTGTAACCTGAACAGTTTTGGGGTTTCATAACTGGAGGCTTTTAAATTGTTTTCTCAATGCAGGTAGGTACCTTTGTGGCACATAAATATTTCCCCAAAACATAAATTTCAGTTTCACTGGGAGTTCCAACTGCCTGTGATAATACCAAGCAAAGCTGGAAGGTGAAAGCACAGACCCAGCATCTCTATGTGCCCCTCCTCTTTGAGGATTTATAAATAAAGCCACTGACATGAAGAGAAGAGAATGGCAGGACACCAGATTGCTTTTCCTGATGTTTGACTCTTTGAGGCGGATTCTGACTTAAGTGATTATTTCTATATGTCTGAAGTGTAATTGGCATTTCTTCTCCTGAAATCTCAGGAAATGCAAACCCTAATAAATGTGAGTGACAGAACTAAATTATGAAAGAAGCCAGAAATATCTCACAGAAATGCCAGGAAACGTTGTTTAAAATATAAGATACATTTTCTGTAGAAGACTGAAAATACCTATTCTTTAGGATAATAAATTCCTTTCATGCTTAAATGCATTGCTTTATGACCAGCATTTGCATGCAGATAGCTCAAAAGTTATTCATAGGAATCAAAGTAATCATATAAACATTCATATAGTCATGAGCCTCTTTGGGTGATTCCCTCTGCCTCCCCCTCCTTTCAGTTTGCAGCAAATGCAGCTGATCAAGCTGTTCAAATGCAGGGAACAGTATCACCGAGAAACAGACAATTGATAAGAGGTTGCCTGGGAAACCCTATGCCCACTGATATTCATTTTGCTGCATTATGCACTTGTGGATGCAACTATTTACAATTAAAAAAAAAAAAAAACAAAGCCCAAAATTCTTTCTGTGGAATCAGTGAAGTGATAGGGCAATTACCTTACATTTTCTAGAGAATCTAATCTTAGTTTCTCCTTTGATTTTTGATTTTGATTTGCTATAACAGCAGGGGTGTTGGGTGTGTGGGTGAGGTGACAGAGTAGTGGGGATTTTTCTTGCGGCAATAGAAATTCTGGTTGAGAAAGCAATACGGAAATGCATTGGTGATTGCTTTAAATGCAGCTCACGTACAACATAGTCTGCCTGCCAACGGAAAAACCCCACCAGCTCTCAAGAGAGCCCTGCTCTGATCAGTCTGAGTAGATTATTCCTTCAGCTTTAATAATTCAAACTCCCTGTATGCCTTACAGGGAGTTTTCCTCTCTCCTGGAAGACACATGATGCTGACTTGGGAGATCCCCAGTCTGCTGCTTGAATTTTTAATGACAACTGCATTCTTGACACTATCTTCTCAAGAAAAAAAAAAAAAAAAAAAAGAGGAATTTTATTCTTTTCTTTTTAGCAGGAAAGTCTGTATGGCGTCTGAAAGATTTACATGTACTTTCACCCTCCAGTTACCCGGGATTTTTTATTTCCCAAGTATGAAATAAAATTCAGGTTTAACTATTTTTCTTATGGTAACAGTAAAAGAGTAATCAAAATCATGATTAACCTGTTTCACCTGACTTGGTACCCTGAGCATCCTAATACCCACAGGGTGCTCAAAGTATTTTCTTGATGCAAGATTTGATGCTAGAGTGCTTAAAAGAAAATAAATGAAAACCTGACTCCATGTTCTGCATATCCTCTATGCAATTTGCTGAGTTTTGTGCTCGTGTCTCTGTAGTGGTGGTGGGAATACTTTGCTGAGTTTATTGCTGGAAGATTTCAGCTCTTACAATGCAATTACATATGGTGAAATCCCAGGAAGTCCTGCAGCTCATCAGTAGCCTCTGCCCTTCTTGTGCCAGGATGTGGCTCCCCAGAAGGTGCCTGATCTGAAACCAGTCTGGCTGAGATGTGTAAGGTCAGTCATGTGTCTGTGAGAAGAGGCCATTAATCGTGGCAACAGCATCCTTGCCTCTAGAAGGGAATTAAGTCTGTGACATAAATATGATCAGGGTAGGAAAAACAGTAGTGGTAATGGTAGTGGATAAGCTCTTTCTCCAGACAAACCGATTTTGGCAGGTCAGTGCACTGCTGGAAGAGACACAGAGGGAAGAAGCATCCCAGGGCTTGAGGACGGCATTGGTGCAGGGCCTCCTGCTGCAGTCCCTGCACACTTTGTGGGGGCTGTTGCCACCTGGGCACAGGAGAGGTGGCTGAATCTGTGCACAACCTCTGTGTGTTAACACTGGGGCTTGAATGTGTGGGGCAGGAGGGAACAATGCACTCTGTGCTAAACACACTTATTTTCTGTGCCCATCTCACTCATGGAGCAGCAACAGAGGAGCCCAGCCTCCAAAGCAGCCTTGGGTGTTGGGGCAGGGAATTGGGGGCAGCCGAGCTTTGCGCATGGGCTGGCTCATTTTCACAGGTTTTCTGGCTTCTGCATGCTGCCCTTCAATTACAACACTCTCTCATGCCATTCAGAGCTCTGGTACATCATACTCCTGACTGCACACCCTTGAAAATTTTCCATCTGGGGTGAGGGCAGCAGTCAATTGAATTCAGAGCAGAGTTGCTTTTCTTAGGTGCTTTTCGTGTACACAATGGGAGTGGTATTCAGACAATCCAGAGACCATGGGCCAGTGTGGTGGCTGAAAGCTGCTGCAACACAGTGTGACAGAGGGCCATTCCAAAAATGAAGACAGCTATCTTCATCCTCTTTGCAGAGCCAAACTGCCAATGGGGTCAAACGGTGCACCAGTCAGTGCAGTAGTCAAAAGGAGAACAAGGAATTTCTTCTCTTTTTTTTTTTCTTCTCTTCTTCCTTTCTCCTCCTTTTTTTTTTTTTTGGTTTGTTTTTTTTTTTTTCCCTGTAAAAACTAATTTCTGTTCCTAAAACTACATTTGTGCTCAAACATTCTCTGTCCTTTCTGTTCAAGGGTGAAGAGAATCAAACCCCAATTTTTCTCCTCTAACAGTTACTTTAATACCAGATCAATGGTAAAAGCAAAATATTTATGTTTTAAAAAGCTAATAGCACAGAATGCAAATGCAGCTGACTGTCAAATTAATTTCTGTTGCTATGCACAAATTTAGATTCAAGGTTATGCTGCTCCAAATACTTCACTGAAAGAAGTGATACCTGAGTTGTTTAAAGTCCTTATTTGCACACAACTGTTATTTTCATTTTCATTTTTTCTCTTTTCTCTTTTCTTTTCTTTCCTTTTCTTTCCTTTTCTTTCCTTTTCTTTTCTTTTCTTTTCTTTTCTTTTCTTTTCTTTTCTTTTCTTTTCTTTTCTTTTCTTT
>JAWMRC010000089.1:16751840-16762060 GCA_035584755.1 Thripadectes ignobilis
CTCTTCTCTTCTCTTCTCTTCTCTTCTCTTCTCTTCTCTTCTCTTCTCTCTTCTCTTCTCTTCTCTTCTCTTCTCTTTTTTCTTTTCTTTTCTTTTCTTCTCTTTTCTTTTCTTCTCTTTTCTTTTCTTTTCTTCTCTTTTCTTCTCTTTTCTTTTCTCTTTTCTCTTTTCCTTTCTTTCCCTTTCTTTCCCTTTTTTATTTTTTTTTAATCATAGCTTTTCTGCAATAAATGTGTATTTTTTAATTCTTGGCAGTGATGGCATGCAAAGATTTGATTTCCATATAAATACATTACATATTCCAGGAGAATTTCAAATTGCTAACAACATTGCTTAAGGACAGAATTTTGTTTAGTAAGACAGATTTATTGGAGAACTATGGAATTAGTTGACATAATATATAACCCACTGTTTGATACTGCCTTCTGCCCTCTCAGCTTTACAAATATTAAGCAGATGAGCTTGACCATGCAGCAAGCTGTGCCTGCAATTTCCTCTTTTATGGACAGGTTAAATGAAACACAACAGAGCAGTTGTGCTGACTGTGCTCATAGAGCGCATCTGTCCATACAAGAGAGAAATCTCTTAAATTCTACTCAACTCACTCATTCTTGTTGAGTGTCATAGCTGTCATTTTAGATGCTGTTTTTCATGAAAGAGAAAGAAGCTATAGGATACTTTTTAATAAGGAAATCTAAGTATCCTCTGCCAAGAATATTTATGGGTTTAGCCTGAATCCAGCTCTTCCAGCCTCTAGAAGAGATTGAAAATGTGAATTGTAATAATTCAAAATCTGTTGAATGTTCATTTCCCCTCTGTCTGTGATTCTGTTTTCCTCATTAGGATATGGAGTTGAGTTCAACCACTCAGTGCCATGCACCACGAAAGGCACCCTTAAACTTTATTTCACAGTTTAAGCAACATCACTTGAGAAACTGAGGAGAGGGGCATAGCAAAATTCCCTTTTCCTGCATGGGGAGGAAAATAAGTAACCATATCTTTATATATGAATATATACAAATATATAAGTTTTCAATTTACATTTCAAATTAAGTATATTACTGCCTACTATATTGCTACTTAAAATGTAATTAGGTTATGGTGATCTGTTTTTATTTGAACTTTGGAGTGTTCTGCTTTCTTTTTCAAAAATATGTGTGGTTAGGTTTTGTTTCATTCAGTACTCTTGTAGTCTTATTCCTCCAGAGCAGAATGTCACCTTCATTTTCATATCTCCTATCAGATGAGACAATATACTGCTATGGGTAAAAATGTCAGCCAGGAGCCCATATGGTAGAGAAAAGGAGAAGACTTTAAAATATTGAACTTCAAAAGAAATACAAAGAATAGTTGGTGATGAGATATATGGGGACACAATAAATGCTCAAGATAAGAGCATGAAGGTAGCTGTTTCTTCAGTGTTCGGTTGTTTTTCCTCAGTATAATAAGGGTCGAACCCCTTCTGCTGTTCCTAAGATAGATAATTGCTTAGACATTTCACTGAGTCTTGCTATTTTATCCTACACTGATAACCCGCATTGGATTTAGGGTGCAACAAGCCCAAGTTTTCTTTGTGTATGCCAGTACATACATGATCTGAACTGGACCATCTCAGTGTAACTTGGAGAAACTTTTCTGCATCTGAAATGGAGATTGCAGATGGTTTTTGCTGCTACTGCTGAAGTTAGACCAGAAATTAGTGAAGTTATTATGGCTCTGAAAAGTAGTTGCTGAGATACCAGGAATCCAGGCTCTCCTAAAAAGCAGTTGCACCTAGTTATCCTCTCTGACTGCAATCTGCCTGTAAATGTATTTTGTGCTAAGATTTGGAGGTTGTAGACTGATAGAAATATTACACATCTAATAAAAACAGACAACAAACATTTGTACAAATTGGCTACTGTCATTTTCTACCTCTTATATTCCTCAGCCCTATCCTCTTATTTTGCCACTGCTACATCACTCCAAAGCAGAGTTCAATGTGTATTAGTGGAGATGGTCAGAGATACCAAAAGGCAATTAGAGGTGTCTTTCTCTTAGCACAAGTCCCATCGTCCTGGGCAACCTCTCATTCTGAGTAACTGCAGTCAAAGCTTCCTAAAGGTGCAAATGGCCAAAGGTTGGTTCTTCCCGTGTAACTCCCCTAAGCCTCTGCTTTTGCATGCCTCTACTACAGGTATTCCTGCCAGGGCTTTCACACTGCTGCTGAGAATAACCTCATTCCTCTCCCGTTCAGTTTCATCCTGTCGAGATTAGTTTTCATCTCTTTGCCTGACCCCCATCTTTACCTCCTTATGCTCTTCATGTCCTTGCAGTCCTCTCTTTCAAATTCAGAGGTGGGACCTGAGATTCATCCCTTCTCCCAGGAAGCTAAGTGAATTTTCTCATTTTCCAAGAGCACCCAGAGGGCTGTTTGTCCTTTGTCCTTTAGTGTAAGCTAGACTGCAGCAACAGACAGCGAAAACCAGAAGACTAGTGATCCATCAGCCTTTACTGCTGGGTGACTGTGAAGTCAGTCAAGCTTCAATACTTGCTAGCTGCTCTTTATTTTAAAGAGAATGATAGCAGTGTGCCAGCTCAGTTATGTCTAAGATGGTGTCAGTTTAAAGGCCAAAAACTGAGATCTCGAAAATCCACATGGTGATTCAGATTGTCTCCAAATATGCTGTTTCTCTGGAGTCACAGTGCAAGGCAATTATGGAGATTTAGATACTGTGTAGGTTGTAGCCTGCCCAGAACACGGTCTCTGGAATGCTTCAGTTCCTCCCGCTTTGTATGAACAGTGGAGGCTGAAATTACAGTTTGACTTTTCCTCAAGGGGATCTGGGTTACTGGGGATTTACCTAGTGTCTGGTGTTCTTTGGCAGAAACAGCACAGTGTTAAATGTAATTAAGGATGAAAAGTGTAACACCAAATCAGGATTACAAAAAAACAGTGGACTGGGAGACTAGCAGACATATGGAGTAAAATTAAGTCAATGTAAGGTTTTCTTGAGTGCATGTTTCTGCAGACCTGACCATCTCTAGGCAATTTATGTGTAATCACAAAATCTCAGCTGCGTTTGTGCTTAATGATTTTAAAACTTACATTGATGACCTTTGTAAATATGTGCAGAGAACTGCCCCAACTGAGACCAATACTTTTGTGCTGAGAACTCCATCATACTCCACAAAATACGGGCTCATCCTGATTACATGTTAGATGAAAATGGGCACTGTCAGTAACTCCACATCTGAATGGTGCAGGTAGTTGTTGCGGCTCGTGCTTTTGTACTGCATGTGACACAAAAATCCCAGGAGAGTAGTCCAGTAATATGCAGTTCGTTGTGACTCAGCAAAGAAAGAATTCACTTCAATTATGACTATTTACAGTTCTCCCAGCTAATTCCATCCTACTTTCCAATCCTGTTCCCAGCAGTTTTTCTTTTAATGTGACAAATAAGTGGAAGGCAAGAGATGAGGCTGGTATAAATTCTGTTTCATGCCTTTCTAAGTAGACCAACTGACATCCTGATTATTTCTTTCATCGGCTGAGGAAGCTCCCACCCCACAACAGTGATAAATAAAAGGAAGACATCTTTTCTCCTTTGCTATCTTTCTCATTATGGTAGATAAAAGAATAGTGTTCTCTTTAATACATTCCTTAATCTAAGCAGGGACTTCAAAGAGACTGCATCTGTTACTGATATAAAATTCAGTATAAATCATAGTAGAAATCAAACATATGTCACTCTGCAACTGCTGCAACATCATACTAAATTTGAGAGAGGACTGTAAAATAGTAAATATTCATCCCAAATACAAAGCACCATCATTCTGGTTATGTATGGTCTTCCTCTCCCGATCATAACCATATTTTTTTTCTTGTTTTCCTCATTTCAATTGTAATAGTAATAAAAATAAAGTGACAGTTAAATTGTAGAAAGTCATCTCTTTCAGATATTCAGAGCAAGTATCAACTTGATTGATAATGTTCTTGTACTGATGGAGGCAATGCAAACCCGTTTGCAGTGAAGAGAAACCTGAGTGAGATGTGGTGCAACACCTGTGTTGTCTGAACTGCTTGCTACAAGACAAATTATTCAAGAACAACTTACTATGTGAAGGGAAGACAACCTCGGGCTTTGGAACAGCTGCTATTGCCAATTCAGCTGGTAATACAGGCCTTGGCTCCCTAAAAGAGACTTTTCCTGGAGCCCAGTACAAACAAGAGAGTAGCCCTCTGTAATTGCAACTACATTATGAGATGGATACAAAAAATACAACCTTTTTTTCTTTCCTTTTAAGCAGTGCTGTACTTTAGGGTTTGAGTTATTGTTCCATACAAATAGTTTGTACTGACATATGATCAGATGCATGTTTTAATGTGTCTTTTTTTTTCCCTTTTGCTGTTTCCTGTTTTTACAGTCATGATAGTCTGTGACTTTAATAGTCTGCACTTTAATTATGTTCTGGAGGACAAAGACTTGGTTTTATTTTTCTGCAGCTATTACTTTTAGATTTCACAAGATGTCTCCCAAATTGTATGCTCACTAAACCAGTTAATTACCTGTTATTCTTTTTTGTTGTTATTCATGTACCCTTTTTTTTCCCAGCACCCTTTCATCCTTCAGGCTCAAGGAATCCTAATCTATTTATCCTTTCTTCTTCCAAGAGTTTTTCTGCAGCACTGTCCAGCCACATCACCCTTTGCTGTACCTCTTCAAGTTCTGCAGTAACCCTCTGAAAAGATTTCCTTTACTGTTTTTTGTTTGTTTGGTTGGTTTGGTTTTTTGTTTGTTTGTTTGTTGGTTTGGGTTTTTTTGAGATTAGAATGTATTAGACTTTTTAATTAGATGAAGCTACACAAAAGGTCTATATGGGAGCAAAGCTCTATTTCCTACTCCATTCTTGATTTCTCCCCTAACATTTCTTAGCATCCTATTTGTCTTTTTGACTGCTCTTAAGTATTCATCTTATGTTTACATAGCACTGCCCCAAATGCTCTCAGCTTCTTCCTGAGAGATAATGTCTAAGTTAAAGCCTATAATTGCCTATGTATATCATTAAAAGTCTACCATCTTCCCACACATGATAGTTTGCATTTCTTGATGCAGAATTTTATCCATCATTTTATTATTAGTAAATTCACTTGAGATAGTGATACCCATCTTGAGTTTGTCTCAGTTACTTTCTTCTCTGGTTTCCCTGAAGAAATTCTGTTATCACTAGTGTTCACTATAAAAAAGCCCTTTTTTCCTAGTAGCTGGTACAATGCTGTGGTTTGGATTCAATATGAGAATAGTCCTGGTAACACAATGATATTTTGGTTGTTACAAAGCAGTGCCCATCCTAAATCAAGGACTGTTGAGTTTGCCATGCTGTGCAAGCAAGTAGGTGCACAAGAAGGTGGGAGGGAGAACGGCCAGGACAGCTAACCTGAATTGACCAAAGGGTTATTCCATCCCATAGAACGTCATGACCAGTATACAAACTGGAGCGACTTGTCTTGGTTGGACTGATTTCTGCTTGGAATTGGGCTGGACTTCAGTCAGTGGGTGCTCAAAAATTGTATTGTGCATCACTTGTTTCCCCTGGGTTTTATTCCTCTCCCTTTCTCTCTTTTTCCTTTTCATTTCTGCTGTTATTGTTGTTGTTGTTATTATTATTATTAACTTTATTTCAACTAACTGTCCTTATTTCAGCCCACAGATTTTACCTGTTACCCATTCTCCCCAACCCACCAGTGGAGAGGGACAGAAGTGAGTGAGCAACTATGTGACACTTAGTTGCTGGCTGCGTTTAAACCAACGCAGAACGTTTTGGTGCCCAGTATGGGGCGCAAAGAGTTGAGATAATGATAGATCTGACAACAGCACATTAGAAAAAAATTATTATAAGCTTTCACTGTATTAGTTGAATAGTCGCTGGTCACAATGCTGACTTTTTTTTACTCTCAGAGCGGTATTTGTTCCCAGGGTTGTTTTATGAAACAGTCTACTTGCAGTATGTGTTCCCTGTTATGCTATTTATAACCTCTGAGGGCTGGGCTAAGGTTATCACGTTGTTGTATGCTGTAATACTGGTTTATGATATGATAGAAATGGTAGTCTTGAAGCTAATCTGGTATGGTACTCAGTATTGCCATTGCCTCTGTACCTCAGGATCCATATTTTGAGAACTGTTAATAATTACACATCTTACTTTTTCTCTAAGAACCAAGCTATCGAGAAGGCATTTTCCCACATTTTCCCCTCCTTCTCTGGGCTGATTACAATAACATTTGAGAATTCTGGAAATTTTGAATACCCTTGGGGTGTTCAAACCAGCATGGTGCTATTTCTATGAAGCACAAATGTGGCTCAGATCTTGTTTAAGGGAAGAAACTGTTTGTGTTTACTCCAAATCCTGGGACAAGCACTGTGGCTACTCAAATTCCAATGACAGGCACTGCTTCTAGTCAAGGCCTGGTGACAAGCAATGTCTACTCAAACCCCAGTAACAGGTGCTACAGCTACCCAGACCCCAGTGATGGGTCATACTGCTGAATCAGAGAACAAAGCCATTGCTGTGTCAGTTGCCCTTACATATAAAGAAATGGACAGGAAACATAGGTTGTTTACTAAAGGAGGACAAAGCAGGGACATCACAAAGACAGAAGGAAGAGGGAGAGCAAGAGGTAATCACTTGATACTTATCCTTGAGTGAGCTGTGGGATGTGGAAGAAAGTTTCAGCTGTTGTCCAGTATGAGCACGTTGGTAAGCCAGGCTATTCTGATGCTGGCATAAGGAGGCCAGTGGCCTGCAATAAGAGGCTGGATCACTTTATATGGAAAGGTGGATTGACAAGGCAATTGGAAAAGACACACAAGTCCTCAGACGCTCTGGAGCTGACTCCTGTCAAGTGTAAAGAAAAGGTATCCCTACAAGGAAGATCTTATATGACATCTAGGCAAGTGGACCCCATGGAGAGAGGTATGCAGATCCTGAGGGAATTAGCCATGCTAGAGATGATTATTAGCATCCAAAACCCATGTATTTGCCCACAGATCCAATGAAAGTCCAATGCACATGAGCTATATGTATTTCATAATATTTCAGCTGTTAACAGTAAGGCTTCTTTTGCTCAAGACAGAGGATATAGAAAGTACAAAACACAGGGTACCCTGTATTTATGGAAAGGAGATGGGTAAGTGGGACGAAAAATATTCCACAATCCTAGAGGCAGAGGTATCTGAAATGTATGGGAAAATAATCACAAATATGGGTTCTTCCAGCAAAGTTTTTGTCCAGTTTCCAATGTATAGCTCCCCAGGCAGAGTGGAAGGGTGTTATAGTTTCAAACCCAGCTGGAATTCCTTCCAAAGAAACTTGGAGGCAATGCATTAGCATAAGTACAGTGGTTAACAAAGGGCACCATAGATATGCATATTCTGTTAATGATCCAAGCTAGGCTTCTTTGTTCTAATCTCTCCCCAGACCAGAGGAGGGAGGGAGGGCTGCCTGGGGGAAAGGGGGAGTGTTTTTTTTTCCCCTGGAACTTCTGCGCAAGGCAGGGGAAGCGGCATCTTGGCTCGGAGGAGAACAGACACACACACGGTCCGACATCGCTGTGGGACCAGAACTGTGCACTCTGCTCGCTCTCTCTGGTCTTTTTGGCAATCACCCTAGACACTGAAAAGGCATCGGTGACGGCGACGCACCTCTCTCTCTCTCTACCCTGCGGAGGCTGCGTTGCTGCTGTTTCCTTTGTCACCAACGCCGGGAGCCGATTACCACTGCTGCCGCCACTCCCGACACACAGAGGCCAACCGGCTGGGCACGACATCGCCACCTGCTGTCCGTAAATATAACTGCACCCCTGGGAGCGGGAGCGGACAGCGCTTGAGGTGCAACAGCACCACCTGCTGTCTGTAGATATAATTGCACCCTCCCCCTCTGGAACACAGCCGGGAGAACACATAATTTTTTTTTATTACAATTGTTGTTGTTTGGTTCTTTTTGGGTATATATATATAGGTATATGTGTATATCTGTGTATTGTGATTGAGAACTGTTATCCTTTCATATTCATATTTATATTTGTCCTTAATTAAAGTTTTTTTCTAAATTTAAGGAGAGGGATTATTTTATTTCTTGGCCAACAATATATCTTAGTTTTCCCCTCAAACTAAGACAAAGGGCTAATCTTATTTCAGGTCCTATGAAAAAGAATTCTAATTAATTTTTACCAGAAGTACTTGAAGAGTCCTATGATCAGACCTAGAGGGGCCTCCCCCCATCCAGGTGAAGGAGATGAACACTGGTTTTTTACTGGACTGTGTGGATGCGATGGCCTTGCACATCAGTCCCGCAGGGGTAGCTAGCCTGTAGTAGATACGAGTGCACAGTGTACCCTAATGCCATCAGGCTATTCTGGAGTCACAGGGGAATCCCAAGTGCTGACATTATTGGAGGCTGAAGTCAGCCTGAGTGGAAGTGATTGGAAGAAGCACCTCATTATGACTGGCCCAGAGGCATCCTTGGTATAGACTATCAGGAGGGGGTATTTCAAGGACCCAAAAGAAAAACAGTGGGCCTTTGGTATAGATGTCTTGGAGATGAAGGATATTAAGGAGCTTTCTACCATGCCTGGTCTCTCAGAGGATCCTTCTGTTCTGTGGTTGCTGAAAGCTGAAGAACAGCAGGCGCCAATGACCATCACAATGATGCACCAATACCAATATCACTCCAACCAACACTCCATGATTCCCTTTTCCCATAAGATGATTCACTGACTGGAGAGCCAATGAGAGATTAGACCTGCTTACTCTTTAGAAGTCCCATATAGCTAGTGTGAAAGTCTAAGAGAGAATGGAGACTAACAGCAGATTTTCATGGCCCTACAGGGAAGGGGGTCCCAAGGCTGATATCCAGGCTCAAGAATGATGTGTCCTGATGAGCAAGAAATTGGACAAAAAGTCAGGAGACATGCATGAATGAATAAAGAACTCCTGTCATTGCTCAAGCATAAGAAGAAAACAAGCAGGAGGTGAAAACAGTCAAGCCACTGGGAATGAATGTAGAGAGGTTGTTAGAGTAAGTCGAAATGAGACAAGGAAGGTCAGGGCCCACCTGGAATTAAATCTGGCCAAGGATATCAAGGATAACAAGAAGGGCATCCTCAAATACATCAATAACAGAAGGAAAACTAAGGATAATGTGGGCCTGTTGCTAAGTGAAGTGGGGACCCTGCCAACACAGGATGCAGAGTAGGCAGAATTACTGCACACCTTCTTTACATTGGTCTTTGCTGACAAGACCAGCCCTCAGGAATCTCTTACCCAAGTGATGAGGGTAAAGGAATGTTGGATGGAAGACTCTACCTTGATCTAGGAGGATTCAGTTAGAGAACACCTCAGCAAACTTGACATCCACAAGTCCATGGGGTCTGACAGGATACATCCATGAGTGCTGAGAGAGCTGGAGGCAATATAGCTAGGGTCCTCATCATCAGGTCTTAAAGGTCATGGAGATCAGGAAAGGTGTCTGAGGACTGGAAGAAAGCAAAGGTCACCTCAGTCTTCAAAAAGGGCAAGAAGGAGAACCCAGGGAATACTGGCCAGTCACTCTCACCTAAATCCCTGAAAAGGTGATGAAGTGCCTCATTCTGGAGGCTGTCTTTCTCCATAAGGATGACAAGAAGATGATAAAGAGCAGTCAGCATGGATTTACTAAATGTAAATTGTGTTTTACCAACCTAATTGGCTTCTGCCATAAGACAACTGTCTGGATGGATGAGGTGAAAACAGTGGATACCATTTACCTCAAATTCAGCAAGGCTTCTTACACTGTCTCTCACAACATCCTCTTAGGTAAACTCAGAAAGTGTGGACTGGGTGGGTGGACAGTAAGATGGATTGAGAAGTGGCTGAATGGTTGATCCCAGAGGGCTGTAACCAGTGGCATAGGGTGTAGCTGGAGGCGTCACTACTGGTGTCCCACAAGGGTTTAACCTGGATGAAGGGGCAAGTTTGCTGATGATACAAAGCTGAGAGGAGTGGCCGACAGCCCAGAGGGCTGTGCAGTCCTTCAGAAGGAAGGGTTGATAGATTCAAAAGGTTTGATAGGTTGGAGAGATGGGCAGAGAACTGTGAAATTCCGCAAAGGCAAACAAACCTTGTGAAGAATAACCCCAGGCACCAGCACAGTCCAGGGGCTGACCTGCTGGAAAGCAGCTCTATGGAATAGGACCTGGGGGT
>JAWMRC010000089.1:16762160-16778926 GCA_035584755.1 Thripadectes ignobilis
CTCAGCCCTGGTGAGGCCTCACCTGGAGTGCTGTGTCCAGTGCTGGGCTCCTCAGTACAAGAGAGACATGGAGACCCCGGAGTGAGACAAGTGGAGGGCCATGAAGGTGATTAAGGGACTGGAGCATCTCTCTTTCTAGGAAAGGCTGAGAGGCTTGGGCCTGTTCAGCCTTGAGAAGAGGTGATTGAGACCAGACCTAGTAAATGTCTGTGAGCATCTGAAGGGAGCAGGTGTCAGGAGGATGGATCCAGACTCTTCTCATTGATGACAAGCAATAGGATAAGAGGCAATCGGCAGAAACTCATGCAGAGGAAGTTCCACCTGACTATGGAGAAGAACTCCTTTATTGTGCAAGGGATTGCACCGGAACAGATTTCCCAGAGAGGTTGTGGAGTGTCCCTCATTGGAGATATTCAAGAACCCTCTGGACACAATCCTGTGCCATATGCTCTAGGATGACCCTGCTTGAGCAGGGGGGTTGGACCAAATGACTCACTGTGGTCTCTTCCAGCCTGACCTGTTCTGTGATTTTGTGAACAAAATCATGCTACCAGTGACTACTGCCATACCAGCCATGCTGGAATTTTTATATGACCTGGAGTTAAAGGCAGCCCAGTGGTACACCAAAATTGATACTGCTGATGCATTTTTCTCAATCCTTTTGTCAGAGAGGACAGCCCACAGTTTGTTTTCCCTTGGGGGGGGGGCTCCTGTACATCTGGAATCAACTGCCACAGATGTGGACACACAGCCCTACCATGTACTGATCCAGATGGCTCAGGACAGACTGAGGCCAAGGTCATGGTGTAAATGAACTAATTGGACTTTAATAAGGATGGTCCACAGACTAAGGAAATTGTATCTGTGCGCATATTTATCAAAAGACAGGAAAAGTGACAGGCTATTGGGAAGTGTAGGACCTGGAATGAAGTAAATGGTATGGAATCAGGGATGGATACTATCCTTGTTTCAGCTAGGATGGAGTTAGTTTTCTTCTTAGTAGCTTTTACAGTGCTGTGTTTTGGTTTCAGTGTGAGAATAATATTGATAGCAGACTGACATTTGGTTGTTGCTGAGCAGTGCTTACTCCGAGTCAAGGACTTTTCAGTGTGTCATGCTCTGCCAGTGAAAAGAAACCAGAAGGCACCATAGGGAGGACATCTGACCTGAACTAGTCAAAGGGATATTCCATACCATAGAACATCATGTCCCACATATAAATGGTGGGGAGAAATGCAAAAAGGGACCAATTGTTCTTTAGGTGAGGCATAAGTCAGCAGGTGCTGAACAATTGTATTATGCATCAGCTGCTTCTTTTGGGTTTTCTTGTCTCCTTTTCATTAAAATTAGTTCTGTTATTATTATCACCACTGATATTATTGTAACTATTGCCATTTTTATCATTAGTGTTATTAAACTTTATTTTCTTTCAATTTTTAAACTGTTCATATCTCAACCCATGAAGTTTACTTTTTCCCTTTGGTTCTCCTTCCCATTGAGACAGAAGAAAGTAAGTGACTGCATGATTCTTAGTTGCTGGCTGGGGTTAAACTATGATACCCGGTCAAAAAAAACCAGTCCTGTCTTCTATAACTAACACAGCAGTTTCTCTGCTCAGTGCATAAGAGTAATTGGATGCTACTGAAGTTCGCAATTATGTCTTGTTCAGATGCTACTCATTTCCCTGTTGCTGTTGTCTTGCTCTTTTTGCAACTGCTGCTTTCTGAGCTCTGATATTCTGCAGCTCAGAGGGGAATGTGAATATTTTGAGAATAAGCAAGGTGTGTTGCTAGTTCTAAATACAGCTGGCAGGCTGAAGCACATTAGTCCTACTAACATAATTAGAATGATGAACTGCCACATTTGCTGTGTGCATCCTTAATTGAATCATTCTGTTGCTTCTCTCTTCTCCTGTGTGTACTCACTTTTCTTCAGAAACCAGAGTCCCTTGCCACTGCTTTTCAAACTATGCAGTCTGTCTGTAGGCACTTGTTCTTCAAAGCCTTTAATACTAACATAAAAGGATTGCTAACTAATAAACAGACATACGTAGTTGAAAGGGAATTCCTCTCTTTTGAGTATTCACACACATCAACGCATTCTTCTATGGAAATTATTTAAATGTTTTTCTGCAAGGCAGATAAAATAATCATCACCGTAATGTTGTCAAATGAAGTAAAACTTTTTTATAGAAAACTTCTGTCCTCTAACTTCCATGTCACTCTTCTATTGTGTCTTCCATTCAAGAATCTCAGAGAAGCTTACGGATAGAAATAATTTCCCAGCACTGCTGAAAGATGTAGAAGATTGAGCCTTATACTACAGGTGATTCACGTAAAGTGCAGGAGTAGTAATTTACTAGGTATTTATCAGCCATTATGTGGCAGGACTTAGTACATACCAGGAAGGACAAGAACTTCCTAATATCCAAATATGTCCTCCATCTATCCAAGTGTTCAGGAGCAGCTTTCCATGTTTGCACAGTCTTTTTGAAAAGACATGAAAAGAATTAAAACCCCTTGACTATGCTGTATAGTTTTCTGATTCTGCAAAGGACAAAGAATCTTCCCGGATGTATTAGAGATTGGAGACTTGAAACATAGTGCTGCTAAGCTTTAAATTTAAGGCTGGACTCTGCCTCAGAAGAAAGGTTTAGATGTGAAAAGACATCAGCAATATACTGTTTAAATAAAATCATTTAGCTACTGCTGAACAGCAGCATAAAAAATCCTTTGGTCACCCTCTTGGTGGACAGGTCACAGCCTCATATCTCACAAAATGTCCAATCACTTCATGAACACCAACAATCTTGGGGCTTTGACCATTTCCTTTTCTTGAATAATCTCTCAATGAAGAATGTATTCCTAATATCCAATCTGAACTTCTCTGATGCAGCTTTAAGCCATTCCCTCAAGTTCTACTATCAGACACAAGAGAGAAGAAATCAACATTTCCCTCTCTGGTTTTCTTCATGACAAATGTATAGTCAGCAATGGGGTTATGCCTCAGTCTGCTCTTCACTAAGATAAACAAACCTAGTGACCTCAGTTTCTCTTTAGTCCTTTCACCATATTTGTTCCCCTCCTTTGGACACATTCTAGTATTTTATGGTGGGGAGCCTAAAACTGCACACAGTACTCAAGGTGATGCTGCATCAGTGCTGAGTATATTGTGACAATCACTTCTTTTGGCCAGTTAGCTGTACTGTTCTTCATGTACCCCAGAATATGGTTGGCTGCTAAGGCACATTCTTGACTCATATTGAGATACCCATTGGCCAAAATCCCCAGATGCCTTTCTACAGGTCTGAGCTCCAAATTTGCTCTCCAGTCAAAACACTCATTTTGACTACACTGTCCCCAGTACAGAATGTGATGTGTTCTTATTGAATTTTATATGGCTGGTGATAGCACAACACTCTAAATGACCAATAGGTCTCTTTGCTATTTTACCCTCTATGCCTTTTACCCTCGAGGCAACCAATGTCTCCTCCTTGTTTAGCATTGCCTGCAAATTTATTTAATGTGCACTCCCCTTCTGTGTTCAGGTAGCTGATTAAAACACAGAAGCCCTATGCTGAGAACTGAGGAACACCAGTAGTGACTAGCCACCAGCCAGAGGTTGTCCCCTTTACTACAACACTTTGAACACTATCCTTCAGCCAGTTTTTCACCCACTGTATTGTGTATGTGTCCACGTGTATGCTACCATTTTGTCCAGAACGATACTCTGAGAGATTCCATCAAAAGCCTTGGTAAAATATAAACCACCCACATCTACTGCTTTCCCTTTTTCCACTAGGCAGTAACCTTGTTATTGAAGGATGTTGAGTCAGAAAGGCATGATTTTCCCTTCAGAAACCCATCTTGGCTTTGACTAATGACAGCATTGTCTTTCAAGTGTTATACAGTGGCTTTCAGGTAATATTCTACATAATAAGCCCAGATGAGCTTTGGTTGTGTGAATTTTCTCCCTGTAGTGACAAACAACACTTCTGTAATCATCCTGACCTTGCTTCCAAGCCCATACACTTTCCTTTTCTTCCTGAATTCCTTGGGAATTCCTGATCCATAGGAAGTATTAGTTTGAAATGTGTGATTTCTGTCATTTAGCTCCTATTCAAGGTTCAGAGTTTAACTGAAAATTGCACTTTTAATGTGATAAAATAGTTTCTAATCTTGCCAAAGGCTGAGAATTCTGTTGCGGATGTCTAAGCCTCAGGTATAGAAAGAAGATTTTGGTTTGTGTAGCATAGTACAGCATAAATCTCTGTAGCCATTGGTCACCATTTTGTGCTGTAGAGGGAGCCTTTAAGGCCACATAATATGGAGCCTTGCAGCTAAAAGCAAGGATGTTATCAAATCCACTTAACATCATTATTTGTTCCCCTTTTCTCCTCTTTCCAGCTTGAATCCAATTACTGCTTCATGCTTTCACGAGGCTTTTAAATGCAAAAATAATTACTGTGATATTACTGTCCTACCTAAACTGATTTTAATCAGTGATTGCTTGTAAACGACAGAGGAAAACCAGAAAGACATTCTCAGTTACTCTCCACAAACAGTGAACATATCACTGTGTGTTTAGTATCAGACTGTGAGTAGTTAGTGACTGGGAGGAATACTCAGCTAGATTCATCTATTTGTATAAGCCATCTTTCAAAGAGATAACAAGAAAGAAAATGTTTGGGTTTTGGTTTTGTTTGATTTTTTTTTTTAAAAAAAAAGACATGAAATCAGCTAGTCATGCTGGTCTGAAAACTTGAAAAGTTAATTAAATACAGAATTTAAATAATAAAATCCCTTGCTTGTATTATGTGGCCTTTTAAATAAAAGCCAATTACTAACTTTTTACCAGTCTCTTCTAGGTAAGTTGTTGGCTTTTGATGGCAAAATTAAGTTTGCTTTTTTATAGAAGAATAAAGATTTCAATTCTGTATGAAATTACCACCACACAACTTGAATCTGACTATGTGAAAATTGTGCTTTAGTATATGAATCTAGCTCAGAAACCTGAATGATCTAATAGCATTTATTATTGACCATTTTAAAAACTCTAGATCCATGTAGGAATTCAAGAGTTCTACTAAAACAGGAAAATGGGAAACTGACAACACTGGAATCCTAACAAATTAAAAATGCCTCATTAAAAACTTTGTTGCTTCTTTCCAGGTTGGCACACTTCTTAAAAATAGGTTAATTAGCTATGTGTTCTGTGCCTTGGAAGAAGGGTGTCTAAGTGGCTCATTTGATATAAAAATGAAAACTGAAAACACTGATAAAAGGATATAGCATTTTCTGAACTAATGAGTACTTGAAACTTCAGTTCAGTTTTTTTGTTTAAAAAGTGTGAAGACACTCCAAATTCTCTTCCCTGACACAGAAGATATCTCCCTACAATATGTTTTTGAAGTGAAAACATCTTGGTGTAGCCTGAACACACCTCCCTTGCTAAAGACAACTAACAATATCAAAGCAGCCAAGAGTCTTATTAAGACTGAACAGGTTCATTAGTAAAGCAGGAGATACAGAATAAATGATAATGTTTTGGTAGAAATGTTCAGGCCAGGTCTGCCAGCCTGACAGCTTCCAGCCTTAGCATAACTGACCAGGAGAACCTAATTTTCACCTGTCATAGTAGTGGTAGGATTCCCACTTCTAATGACTAAGAAATAACAACAGGAACAAATAATTCATATTTATATCTATTTAGAAAGCAGTGACCTTTGCAGTTAGCATCCAGTTCCAGAAACCGGGTTTAATAATCAGGAAATCCAGCAGGACCTTAGGAAGAAATTGTTCCAGGATGCCAGCAAATCATGTAAGCATCCTGTTTCTTCAGGTGAATTCAGCTCTGCTAGGGAAGAAGAGAAGTGAGCACACCTGATGTGAATCAAACTAGCAGTTTCTCAGTATTACCTCACTAGAAACACCAGAGATTGCCTGAGTAGAGGAATCACAAAATAACAACATGATTGCCTAGGACTGTGTCAAGGTGTCTTTTTAATATCTCCAAGTACAGAGAGCCTACCACCTCCCCAGTCAGCTCATGCCAGCACTCAGTCACCTTCACATTGAAAAAGTGTTTCCTGATATTCATAAGGAAGTTCCTGTGCTCCTGTTGGTGTTCCTTGCCTCTCGTCCTGTCAGTGGGCACCGCTGAAAGGGCCTGGCTCCATCGTCTTTGCACTGTCCCTTCAGGTATGAACGATGACGAGATTCCCCTGAGCCTTCTCTTTGCCATCCTGGAGTCACAGCTCTCTCAGGAATTCACAGGAAAGGTGCTCCTGTCTATCATTTTAGTGGTTCTTTGTTATTCCTCTTCAGTTTGTCCATATATCTCTTGTACTGCCTTGCCTTGTCCTGCCGTCTCCTCCCCTCCCTTTCCTTCCCCTTTTTCCCCCATTTCCTCTTCTCCCCAGCCCCTTCCCTGACACCTTTGGCACAAACTCTCTCTCTGGAGCAAGGGTTGGTCTAAGACCAAGACAAAACATCTGCTCTAAATACTTTTCTTCCATACCTTTTCAAAACCAAAATGTATTTTTTAGCCATGTGAATGACTAGCATAACAATAAAATAAAAATCACCATAAAGCAGAATCTGTACATTTCAGAAAACGTTTTGAAAGGGATAACATCAGGACTATGCCGGGAAAGACCCCCCATCCCCAAGCTCTCCATCATTGCACTAGTCATGCATTGGCAAGTACTGCTCACCTGGCGCTATGGCATTCTTTGCGATTAGTATATGAAATGCTCTACAATAATACATTTATTTTGCTTTTCATTCCCCCTCAGTGCTCCTGCAAAAATACCAGCTTTCATCATTTGCTGACTGCAGAGCCCAGCCTACTTAAAAACCACAAGGTCAAAGCCAGGACACCTGCTCTTGTCAAGGGAAGACACTCAAGGCATCACTTGTAAAGGGAAGACACTCAGGGCATCAGTCCAAATCTTTGCTGGTTGTCAAGTCAATTATAATACTCTTCCCTTTGCCACCCTGTGAGAAGCAGCTCTCCTTTGTTATGCAAAGTAGTTATTATGCTGGCAATAATTTTGTCCCTTGTTTCTTTGTCTGGGCATTATTTTCATCAGTGCTTTTCTTCCTCTTGTTTTCAGACTATTCTTAAAGACTTGCTGATTGCTACAAGCAATAGCATCGCCTCACTTAGTGGCACTATTTTCTCACGCAGGTGTTGGCTGAATATAGTGGTGCAGTCTGGGATCTGCATAGTGATTGATTACCCTGCATTGCAACTGAGACAGAGATAACATTTTAGCCTTCAACACAATATTTCTCAAGAAACAATACAGATGTTAAGGCTTAGTTACTGAAAGAGACACTGATGTGTTGCCTATTTATTACCTTCTCTAAGGAGCACCACAAAAGCCTTTCAGATTTTCTGTTCATCTGTGGAGTGATTACATTTTTAGTCACAAATAAATAATTAAAATATGTTCAGCGCTGAATAACTTTAATTCAGCAGTGAATGGAACAGTTTGTGTGACTGTTAATATTAGTAATATTTGTGTACCACAAATTGTATCCTACTACTCATTCATAATATATCCCTTATTTTCCTCAAAAGCCCAAAAGTTACAGATTTCTTTGTACTTCCTGCTTACAGGAATAATTAATTATGCTTTTGAGAGCTGCTTTGGGACACTATTAATAATGCTTTAATCTTTGCAAACAGCAGACCTAAAGAACAGATGTATTAAAGATTCCAGTGTTATGTGGCATGAATCTGAAGCCTGACTTCTGTAGATTAGAGATCCAGCATAAGAATGTAAAGTTGTCTCCATTTATACAGATGGCAGAACACAGATTTATAAATAAAAATACTGATTGCATAATTTTAGCTTTAAATGCATCTTTTTGAAGCTCCTTTTTTAAGGCTTTTTCATTAAGATTAGGTAAAATTCCAGTAACTATTGTGCAGAAGTTCTGTCCCACTTGTTTGATTTAATCACATGACTATAATGAGAATGGATTACATCCTAAAAATTAACTGCTTATCTCACTCAGACTGTATTTTGTCTAAATTTTCATAGTCATTCTGAGATTCCCCAACCCATTCTTTACATAAGTGATATTCTTTAAAAGCAAACAGTATATTCTAATTGTTTCTGAAAAAAACAAGCAGTGAGACTCTCTTGGACCTGCTAAAAAAACAACATAGGTGTTTAGAATGGTTACTGTGTCCACAGATTCCTCTCTGCTAAACAATGATTTTCATAGAATTTTATAAAATTTTATTGCAGACTTATCCACCACAAAGCATGATTTCGTCAGTAATTCTGCAGATTTTCTAAAACAAGTTTATTCTTTTGTTAATATCCTGATAACGGTTTCACAAGAAAAATTTGAAAGCTTTTATTTCAAAAGGCTGAGATAGTTTACACAGCCTGGAAGTAAAATTTTACAAGCAGTTGTTTGTGTCATTTGTTCATAATGTTGGTAATCCACTGCCTCTGTTGGGTTTAGTGCTCCATTCTTTGGTTATGAAGAGCCCAATTTTTTGTGGTTGCATATACCTTCTTCCGTTGCTTTTTTATTTCCACTTTCCCCCTCTCCAAGTTCTCAAGGAGAGGTGGACCCTCAGTGACTATCATCCATAGCCGTAGCAGATGTGAGAGAAGCAATTATGGAGGAACCATAGCAGGGTTTGGGATTGGGCTCAAGGGGTAAATGTTCGCTGAACACTGAGACTGGGGTGGCAGAGGAAATACAGTGGCTGTGTACCTTAATTTACTCTAGGACCAGCATAATTTTTCTGCTTTCAGTAGTGATAGACACATATTGGTAGAGGGATATTCACTGCCACTACCTCAGCCTCACCGCCATGCAAATGCTCCCCAGACTGTTTTACAGACTATACATTCTGATTTGTTTGGGTACAGGTGTACAAGTACCCAATGTACAAGTGGAAAGCAGTAACTTATGTTCCTTGAGGGTCTATACTGTGTCCAGTACTACCTAGTATCTTCATCAGTGATACAGTCAGTGGGAGTGAGTACACTCTCAACAAACTTGCAGGGGAGACATAGCTGAGAGGTGTAGTCAATTTACTAGAGGGAAGGGAAGCTATCTGTGCTTGTTTTGGCTGGGATAGAGTTTTCTTCATTGTAGCTATACTAGGCTGTGTTTTGTATTTGTGCTGAGAACAGTATTGTTAATTCAGGGATGATTTAGTTCCCTCTGAGCAGTGTTTTACACAGATCCAAGGCCTTTTCTGCTCTTCACCCCACCACCAGCAAGGTGGGTAGGTTGCACAAGAAGCTGGGAGGGGACACAGTCTGGACAGCTGACCCCAACTGGCCACAGGTCAGATCACGTCACATCATGCTCAGCATATCGAACTGGGGTAAGGAGAAGGGAGGCATATTTGGACTTATGGCATTTGTCTTCCAAGTCACTGTTACACGCGATGGAGCCAATCTTTCCCAGAGATGGCTGAACACCTAGCTGCCCATGGGAAACAGTGAATTAATATCTTTTTTTACTTTGCTTTTGTGTAGTTTTGCTTTCCCTATTAAACTGTATTTATCTCAACCCACTTGTTTTTTCACTTTCATTCTTTCAATTTTCTCACCCATATTATAATGAGGGTGGTTGGGGGAGTAAGTGAATAGATGTGTGGGGCTTATTTGCTGACTAAAAAAGACTTCTCTGGTGATGAACACCATGCAGTGGGGCCTTGACAGGCTTGAAATATTGGCCTATATGAACATCCTGATGTCCAACAAGGGCAAGTGCAAGGTGCTGCACCTGGTCAGGTCAATCCCAAGTGTCAATACAGGCTGGGAAAGAAATGAATTGAGAGTAGACCTGCTGCGACTTGTGGATCCTGTTAGATTAAAAATTTGGCATAGCTTTACAATGTGAAGGCATGGCCCAGCCAGCCAGCCATATCATGGGTTGGAGCAAAACAAGCATGACCAGTGAGAGAGGCTGAGTGATTCTGCCACTCTCTGGTGCTCTGGTGAGACCCCATCTGGAGTACTCTGTCCAGCTCTGGGTTCCTTAGCACAGGAAAGACATAACACTGTTGGAATGAACTGAGAGAAGTGCCACAAAAATGGTCAAAGGGCTGGAACACCCCTCTCATAAGGAACTGCTGAGAGAACTGGTGATGTTTAGACTGGAGAAGAGAAGGGTCCAGAAAGACCTAATTGCCACCTTTCAATACTTAAAGGCAGCTTATAGGAATGGTGGAGGAATTCATTTCAGTAGGGTCTGTAGTGACAGGACAAGGGACAATGGTTTTAAATTGAAAGAGGTCATATTTATATTTGACATAAGGAAGAAATCATTTATGATGATGGTGGGAAGGCCTTAGAACCGGTTGGCCAGACAAGCTGTGGATATCCCATCCACAGAAGTGTCCAAGGTCAGGTTGGATGGGGTGTTTGAGGAACCAGGTCAAGTGAAAATTGTCTCTGCTCATTTTAGGGAACTTGGACTACATGAACTTTAAAGATATTTTACAATCCAAACCACTCAGTGATTTGATGATCCTATATTTAACATATACGCCATTTAAGAGTGGGCTGAGGGAGAAGAAGGACCTAGGACAAGGGTGCTGGTAAAACACTAGGCTACTGGCATATGGGGCATTCTTCATCTCTCTTACTATCATGTCTGTAAGTGAAAATACAGTGGTGCCTTCCATTGTAGATCTAGGGAAATTACATATAAGCTAATGGTATTACTCTGCATTTACACTTCTGCCCAGAAAAGAGGATTTAACTCCTTGTTCTTAATCATCCCAAAAATAATGGTTTATATAACAAATTCTATCACAGTTTTCACAGAGACAGATGACGAACAATGGACATATTTGGATATTAGATGAAGAATGGATATTTATCATATAAAAAACTGGATATTTTTGTATTAAAGAGATGGCAGTAAAGCATTGCACAGTTCAAAATCCTAATTAAATTGTTGTATTTTTAGTATGGAAACCTTGAAAACTACAAGCCTTTATCTATGATGAATGATGCAGTCATTTTTGTACTGGAGAGTTAATGCCTTTTCTTGCTGTGCAGTGCTAATTTGAGGAAGGTTCATCCCAGACAGTCTAAGACATTACCTCCTTTCTTTTGTAGAGCAGAAATACAATACCAACAAGAGAGTTTTAACAAGTATTTTGACCTTTTTTTGTAAGTAGTACAGGGACAGTAGTTATTGTCTATGATTTTGGGTGAAATTTTTCTGTCTTTCAGGTGGAAGGAAAATAACTTTTCCAGATAAAGGATAATTATGAAGTATTGAGTTGGTCATGTTAACCATAGATAAGTTATGCTAACTTCTGCATCAGCTCTTGGATTGCTGACTGGGTAATAACCTTAAGGAAAAAAGCCTCATTATCTTTTAGTTCAGTGTCTTTGAGCAAAAATGGCATTAAAGCAAAGAGGTCACTAAGTTCTCTGTAAAAAACCCAAAAAGCCCAAAACCTACAGAGCCAGGGAAATCCTTTTCAGGGATGTAACAGATTCATTGTCTGGCTTGTTTTAATTCTCCTGGAAAATGCTAAATAAGTATGCAAATTTTTTTTCAGAAATGAGACAATTAATTATCAGTAACCTCAGAGTTTACATGTTTGAGAGCAGACTAGTTGGATAAAACAGCCTTAGGAAGGCAACTGTGCATAAAAGCAATAAATTAAACTTAAGTACAATTTAACTAAATAACAAGCAGTTCTGCAGATCACAATAATTGATACATGGCTTGTTATAATGGAAATACATGAAGTGGTGGAAGGGTTTTTGTTAGTGTTTTGTTTCATTGTTTTTTAATTAGAAATGAATTTTAAATATTTACATATTTACTGACACTATCTGTGCACCTGTCTTGACAGTCATTGACCTAGATACTTTTGTGCACTAAAAAACCAGAAGAATTATCCATACAAGACTTTTGAATCGTAGAAGATATGAAGCCTTTAACAGCAATTTTTCCTGCAAGTTTCTTAATAAAGAGGGACTTAATTCTTACAGAGTTCAGAAGGACTGATTGTTGCCCATTGCTTTTGGCAAAAACTGTGCACTGTTGAGAATTATGCTTTCTTTGACAATTTACAGTAAGGACACATTTGAGGAGGACAGCAATATGGACTTCCAATTCTATAAGCTGTCTGAGTCCTGTGAATCTAAATTACTTACTTGTACAGCAGTTTGGACAGTTCCATCTTAGAATATACCTAAAAAACAGGGTTTGTGCTGTGTCTTCCATTTTGACAGGTCAGATAGGCTGTTTAATATGACATAATGTTGCAGTATTACAAATTAAGCCCCAAATGTAAACATTTTGTATCTCATATTCCTCCCCAAAACTACAATAAGTTGAGGAGATTCTTTTGTATTTGATACATACTTGTTCTACACTCTTGTCTGTGCCCCATTAACACCAGTTTAAGGTTAAGCAGTAAGTGCTCTGCTGCCTTACATTTCTCCTGATGGCCACTTTTCTGGTGAATTCACTACAGAGACTTGTCAGATACAATATATGCTGTCTCATTCTGTTACATTTATCTTGTCAGTGGCTAGGGCAACAAATCTGTGACTTGTTTAATACAATTTGGGGGACATTAGTAATGAAGAACATCATCTGCTTGGGAAAAGAAAGGAAGTTACTAAGCACACCTTCATAGGTCCTGGAATGGCTAATTTTGCAGAAATACATATGCAAAGGGTAATTTTTCTTGGGTTGTCCCTACAGATTGATCTGTATTTATGAGGTCACCATAATACCCTAACAGGTTTATAGCCTGCCTGGTTCTTAGTAATGCAGAAGGGAGCAAGTTATACTTAACACAACTCTGTGTCATGTTTTTCATATCTAGAGAAGGAAGATCAAAGCAAATAAGCTCATGTTCAGCTTTCACTTTGTACTGTTTTTGGACATCAGACTTTCTGATTGATTAAAATCAAATGACTGAATTTAACACTACTGTGAACCTGTTGCAATGAGAGTTGGATCTTAGTATAAACTATAGGAAAGGAAAGCTCCATAGTTCCTTACTTACAATTGTTCCTGAATATTTAGTGGATGAAGTTTAAATATCTCAGAATAATTTGAGGTCTTAAAAAATTATTTGAGACACTATTTTCAGGGCTTTCTACACAATCATGGTGTAAACTCTGTATGTTTAGTACAGTTTGTTTTAGCATTTGAAGAGTTTAATTTATATCTTTATTGATGAAGAAAGGTGAAGAATTTAGTAACATTTAAATTAATGTCACAAACTCTAAGGGGTACAGAGGTAGAGAGACCACTCAGAGGAAATTGTCCTACACACGCAACTTCTAACTGGCAAAATTAACTGATTAGAGCTAAACTGCTTTTCTGAATCAAGAGCTAAGCCTTTAATTATGCACTCTGTATTTCCTGTCTGGAAATTATCACAGAAGCATAGAATCATAGAATGGTTTGGCTTGGAAGGAACCTCAAAGGTTATTAAGATTCAACCTGCAAAAATAAAAGATACAGAAAATATATATGCACATACATATATTAAAAAGTCATACAGAAATAAGTATCTGCCAAGCAAGATATAAGTTGAGAACGTCCCTTGGGTTTAGCTTGTACTAAAAAAACTAGACAAATTGGAAAGATGCCTTGTAGAAGTGACATATGGCAGGTGTTATCATATGTACAGCCAAGGAGCTCATTTAGCCCTTAGGGCAGAGAGATGAATGAGTAACTCTTGTTTCTTGGCCATAAAGAAGTTAAATATAAGGGATGTCTGAGGAGGATTATGATGATCCATGGAACCAATGTTCAGCTGTTCTGATGACCTGTAAGATCAATGTTGAATCTATGATTTTTATAGTGTAGCTACTTTACTATACTCTTTCCCCATATTTGTCGCGTCCCGCCCCTAACTCCTCCCAGTTCCCAAACCCCTTAAAAGTCTCAGAGCTCTTAATAAAGTCGTTCCAGCTTTCTACCCCTACCCGGCTGTGGACCGTGTCTTTTGTTTCCCTTTGGCATGTGGCAAAATGGCGCCCAACGTGGGGTGAATCCTCAGGCTTGCATCTAGCCAAAGGATCTCAACCAAAGGCTTCTCACCCCGAACTGCTACCGGATAGCCCCCCGGGTCCCGCGTTCCTTCCGTACTCCGAGAAGCAGCGCTAGCCCCTGGCGCCTTGCGGATTGGAATTGGCAGCAGCCAGGTATGGAGAAGAGATCCCCCTCCTGCGCAACTACCACCCGCCTTCATCTCTGAGCCCCGATTTAACCTACATTGTGGCTATGGGGTCCGTGACTTCAAAAGCAGCAGAAACTAACTTCCACAGACTTAAATACTTTATGAAGGCATTGGACAATCCCATAGATATAAAATCATTCCACACCCTGGTGAAATGGATGGCTGTCCACGCATTAACTGTAAAAATACCCATAGAATGTGAATCGTGGGAAAAAATCGGACGTGTTTTATGGGACGCATCTGCATGCCACCACGATGGTTTAGCCAGCAGAGCTATTGCTGCCTGGTCTGTAACTTTAAGGCAGCTCCCACGACCAGATCCAGTGCGGGGTGGTGTGAGCCCCGATGCCACCGCGGCGGGAAATGGCCACGTGGGCGCGAGCCACGCCAGGATGGGCAGCGACAAAAGCGAAAGTGTGAGCAGCAGCAGCGCTGTGCGGAGGGGTGGTAGCAGGGCGTCCCCCCCGCCTCTCCGTGGCACGGCAGTAATGGCTGCGGCAGCGCCGGTGGCAGTGAAAACAAAAGCACTGTGGCGGGCAGCGGCTGTGCAGGCTGCGGCGAAAGCGAAACCGAAAGCATCGACACATGTGCCTCGACCCACATGGCGGCCGAGGCGTCTTTTCCGGCGACGCTGACCCGCCCCCCTGCTACAACGTAAGCGAAGGGGGAGGGGCCAGCCTGATGTCATCAAGTCTCTGCCCCATGCCCGGCTATGCCCGCATCTACCCACCCCTCCCAGCCTCAGGCGACAGCGTCCCAGCAACGAGTGGCACCACCCACCCCCCGCTGCCCCCAGCTGCAAGAGACAGCGCGCCGGACCCCCCACCGCTTCCACCGGGAGTTGCCGAAATAATTAAAGCGACTGCCCATCCAAACCCATTCACTACTGCTACCACTCTGCTGTCACCAAACAACCGTTTCACATCCTCCATCGCTGACATGCCCCAGGAAGATCGCTGCCAAATTGCAAGAAAAGAGGCAGAGGATGCAGGAGATTTAGACACGCTAGGAACTTTCCTGGTTTTTTATGACAGAGGCAGAATTCCAACATGGGAACCTCTCCTATACCCGGTAATGAAAGACATTAAGAAGGCAACCCAGGAATATGGGGTAGCAGCCCCATTCACAATAGGACTGCTTCAATCATTTTTCACAGCCTATGTTCTTACACCACACGATATCAGGGTCATTTTTGGAGGAATTTTAAATTAACTGCAAATGTCCATGTGGGAAAATGAATGGAGACGTGAAGTTACTAAGCTTGTAGAGTCAGATTTTCGCCAAGCGGGAGTACCAATGACACAACTAGTGGACTCTTTTCTTGGTTTGGGTCAATTCATGGAACCTCAGATACAAGCTCGACTCCCACAACATCATCTTAATGCGGGTCGCAACCTCGCCTTGCAAGCCTTTAAAACAGTAGGCAAGGCAACAAAAACCACCCCTTGCTTTGTAAAGATTGTCCAAGAGCCTGGTGAATCCTTCAAGTGTGCGGAACGCCTTTGCGAAGCAATTAACTGACAAATAGAGAGCCAAATATCACAGGATGACCTGTTTAATAAACTCATTATAGAAAATGCAAATGCTGACTGCCAGCACATTTTGCGCCTGCTTAAAGATCCAACAATAATGGACACGATTAAGGCTTGCAAAGATGTGGGCACCACTGTATTCAATCAGGCAGTGGCTGAAGAGTCCCTCACCAGAGAGTTCATTCAAAGCCACCAAGAAGCTGCAAGGACTGGTGTTGAAGTGTTCCTGTCAGCCATGGGAGACAACTGTTTTTGCTGTCACAAACCCGGACATTTGTCTAAGGACTGTCCCTTAAAGTATAAACCTCCCACTGAATTGCGCCCGAGGTGCCAAAAGGATTACCACTGGGCCAAACAATGTCAATCTGTTTATGATGCTGATGGGAGACCACTCTCCCCTCGGCTTTCTCCACGTTCCTTTCCCAAATTTCCCAAACCATCAGTTCAGGGAAACAGGGGATGAGCACCCCCAAGGAGGGCGCAAGGACACCCAAACTCCCTCGTGTTCCATCACGGCAGTCCCTAGCCTCCATTCAAGAATAAATGCTAACATTTCTTTTTCTTTTAAGGTCTCATCTCCTGTGCAGCTGCTGTCCATGGATCCAGAAACTGTCCCTGTTTTACCTTCCCCTGCCTCAGTTTCCCCCCCTTTAACAGTTTTTGTTGCCTCCTCTTTCAGCCTTATAGACAGCGGAGCTCAAGTTATCCCCTCAGTTACCTAAAAGTCAGTCAAGATAAAACCTCACACGAAATCTGTGATTGGCTCCCTGACCTCAACATCTCCCTTGGTCTTAAACGTTTTATTGCTCTCTTGATCTTAGGTTTGTTTGTGATAGTAAGAGTCCTACTTCTCTGGTCATGTGTTTTTTCTTGTGTTAAGCGCATTACGTTTAAGTCTGTTTCAGTTAACCAAGTTTCTGCTTTAAACAAAAACGGGGGAGATGTGGGGGAACCCTGCCTGCAGAACTCCCAGAATAGCCAGGACGAAACTTTCACCTAACAGTTAGATAGTGATGT